>JARLTB010000085.1:5460000-5967500 GCA_030141615.1 Unio pictorum | reverse complement strand
ATTATGGGTCCTCGCGAAGACGTCAGCTTAGCTTTCTACTAATTACAATGCCAGGCTGACTCTCAACAATTTGGTTTCTGTTACCTATTTCAATATATTCCAATGAAAGTATTCCCAACGATTATGGTATATATAATATGCAATTTCTCGCATTCATAATTGTTTTATATATTCAAATTATATATACAATGTTTTTGTGCTTCTTTTTGTTGTTTGTTAAAACCATACGCTTCATTGTTCTTCGTAGTTAAATGTGAAGTTATTTCAAGAGAACGATATATTGGGATATTACAAATCCAAAATATAAATATCAGCATACCTGAGTTAAGTCACTGAACATTAGTGAAACGGTAATATATTAAAGAGAAGAAAAAAATATGGCAAAAATACAAAAAGTCAAATATTTCAGGCATTTTAATGTTACAATAAAAGAACACTATTTCACTGACTGTATTTAACGTACTTGCTTTAAATAACTTAGAAATTCAAATAAGACGAAGATTTTATAAATAATTATCTTTAAAATAATAAATGAAGGTAACCATTGTTTTTACCCAATAATAAGGTTAATAATGGATAATAATAAATGCTAGGAAAACAAAATAACATTAGTTGCAACCGAAAACTTCTTATCATTAATCAAAACATTGTATATGGGTTGTGCTAACTTTCAATTGCAGTTTCTCAAACGATATTTCTTTTTATACTGTTTAGTCATCTATAAATGATGAATTATTAATATTTACCAGTTTGGATGTTCTATTCGAACTTACGAATACAGCAGTCAAACGTTTTTTAGATGTGGTTTGCAAGGGAAGATTGCTATTTAACCCATACCTGTTAGTCTCTGTAGGTAAATTATATGTATTACTGCCATTGCATTCATCTGGAGCCATGACGTGTATTTTGAGAGAAATAAACTATTCATCAACTGTATTTCTAACTACAAAAAATTTCGTGCAGACCTTCCTCATAATATTAGTAGTAAGACGCCTTTATGATTTATCTCCTAAGCTTACAATCAGTTCAATAATGCCGTCACTAGAGTGATAGTAAGGTAAGCCAATTAGACGCAAGAGCACTGACAACCTCACTGTTATCTCGCTCATTATTGAAGCCACGAGGGATCTTGACAGTATAATCATATATTCCAAGTTTGATCAAAATCTAATCAGAAATGAGAACCCACACAATCCAATGTAGGTCATATATGTGTGCACATCTATCTATCTATCTATCTATCTATCTATCTATCTATCTATCTATCTATCTATCTATCTATCTATCTATCTATCTGTCCGTCAGTCCGTCTGTTCGTTCATCCATCCATCCATCCATCCATCCATCCATCCATCCATCCATCCATCCATCCATCCATCTATCTATCTATCTATCTATCTATCTATCTATCTATCTATCTATCTATCTATCTATCTATCCACTCATCCTTCTATCTATCTATCTATCTATCTATCTATCTATCTATCTATCTATCTATCTATCTATCCACTCATCCTTCCATCCATCCATCAATCTATCTATCTATCTATCTATCTATCTATCTATCTATCTATCTATCTATCTATCTATCATTCTATCTATCCACTCCTCCTTCCATCCATCCATCCATCCATCCATCCATCCATCCATCCATCTATCTATCTATCTATCTATCTATCTATCTATCTATCTATCTATCTATCTATCTATCTATCTATCTATCTATCTATCTATCTATCTATCTGTCCGTCAGTCCGTCTGTTCATCCATCCATCCATCCATCCATCCGGCGATTGTTACACCTTTGATCACTCCTCTTGCTTCTGATCTAAATATCAGAAAAAGAAGATTAAGAAATTCACAAACGGTTCCATTACAGACGCACTGAGTAACAATAATATCTTCTAAATTGTATTAACAACAATTTATTCAAAATGTGGAAATCTGAAAATGGAATAATTTACTTTCACGGAAACCAATTCGAAATGTAACTGTCAGCGTTCTAGTCCGCCATTTTGTTTTGTGTCCGTCCTACGTCACCTCTTTCACTCATGGATTTACCAGTTCCTGACTTTGGTAGATTTAATGCTGTCTAATGCAATGATAGAAAAAAATCGATCGTGTAGGGAAAAAACAAACACATCTCGGTATAATCAGTTTTGCTCCGAGAAGATCAGATTCCCTTGAATGGAACGCATCAACAATGATGAAAGATTGATGTAACACAATACATTTAAACGTACTTCGGGGTGTTTTGTTTCTCTGGAAACAAAAAGGAACTAGCAGTCTCGTTAGAATCGCAAACTTTATGTGCTCTATTAATAAATTGTTTTCCGAATCATCGACATGTGTATATGAGAGTTCCTAATTTTTAACTATTTAAGAATGACATTATCTTTTAACGGATATTATGAAGTAAGGATTGACAGTATCCCAAGATATAAACTTCTGCGAATTAATATTTACAGACCGTTATGCGGTGAAAGAAGAGCGTAAAAGAATTAAATGTAAACAGGTAAATGGGTCATACCATAATATGCATTGTAGGAATATTTAGGAATTGTATTCAATATTGGCCATAAACCTACTTTCAATATGGAAAGTTTGATGGACTTTGGGTTACAGGTGAACGTGTAATATGACTCCCAGTCATGAGGACGCGTTGCGTGTAATATGATTGTCATTCATGGGACTGTGTTGACAAGAAGATCATTAAGTCCGACCCATTACATGACAGCCTGCTGTTTGCCACATGCATTGCACGCAAGTCCCAATGCATGTGGAAAGTGCAACGCTCGTTGTATCTTGATTAGTATGCGTCCAACAAGATAATTATAATGCAATACCTCAATACTATCTCAATTCCGTGATCTATTGCTTGTAAAATGTGATATCAAATTGCCTATTTATACTCGTATTCATACTTTTGTCGCACATTTAAATGACAGTTGTTTTATTTTAATATTCCATCAATTAGAGGATAGACACATCACTAAATCTTAGTTTGCATACTGCCAATAAATTGCTGCCTGAAGTTAAAGAAGACTTGTCTTAATTCTTGAAAGTTCTCACAATCTTAAATGGTTATCTTAAATAAGAGTATTCCGTTCTCAAAATATAATAAATCAAGTTAATCCTCAGTTTTTGTTTTGAAATATATAAATTTCTAATACCATAATACCATAACAAATCATATTTTTGTGTTTTAAGACATTGACCAGTATTTCGTTTAAGCTCATAAACAAATATGTTATAATGTATCAATCTCGGTTTTATTATTTCATTTTTTATTGTCTTCCAATAATCCACAAGTTGTATTTTAGCTCTTTGTACAACATTAATTTGTCACTAGACATACTGGCTATCAGCTATCGTTGTTTAAAACAATCTATAAATCTGTTTTGGATTTATTCGACAGAAAAGATTACAAAAGCGTCGAACAATTTTACTTAATGCTTTTAAAGGCAATGTACATTTTTCACTGTCAAACGATATTGTTTACAATGTTTTGTAACTTGTTCACGAGGTTTTGGCAGCAATCCCTATCATATGAAAAGCGGGCATGAGATATAAAAATTTATTCCAATAACATCCAATCATTTATATTGTCCATTAACACTGATTATGTGAACTCGAAATAAAAGCAAAACAAGAACGTCGAAGTGCTACCTACCCTCTCCTAGACTATTCATTAAAAAAAATTGTGAACTTGCTTTCAATTATATTTTGTTGTTGTTATTGTTGTTGCTGCTGTAGGGTTTAACGCCATTTTTCAGCACAAAGATAAGCCATACATAATAATGATGGAGTAAAAACCCGGGGAAAAAAAAACAAAAGAACTACCGACCCATGAGAAGCTACTGGTAAGCTTTGGCGGAATCTGAGACTCTAACCCACGCAGACAAAGGTGAGAGCGTTTTAGACCACAGGGCAACTCGGTGCCCCCCAATTATTATATTGTGTAATATATGTTGGCAGTTGATTGAACAGTGATCGGTTAAATTATTGTTCTTAATTGTAAACTGCACGTACTTAAAAGGGTATAATTGTATCAGCACAAATTGTCAAACAGTTTGTCAATACACTCGTAAAATCTTTACCTAAGCAACCACTCAGTAATCTCAGTAATTTGTCAAAATTACTTAGATCTCATTCCTAAAATTCGGCATGATAGTCCCCTCCAACCATGCTTTGGGAAATGACAGAATGAAAATAGTTTTCTGAAAAATTTTAAAAAGCTACGTAATGCATTTTATTATATATTTCATAGTGAAATATTGACATAAATCAGTGGGCGAAAATTATATTGCCACGATATAGATATCTGTTTTATCTCCACAGTAACGTTATGACTCTTTAAACTAATTTCGTTTATATTTAGGAACAATATCTGTCCTTATGTATGTTATTAAATCTGTCTTATTATATTTATGTCTGTTTCATATTCATTTTCTCTGCTCGGTTTCTCTCCTTTCCTCCCTCACTCTCTTCACATCAATATGTACAGATCTTAAAATGTTTCATCTGTAGACTCTGAAGAGTATATGTATGCAGTCAGCGAGGTAACATACATATATGCCTAAACACGAATGCGAAACATCAAACAAAAGACTTACTATGTGTCACTCAATACATTGTTGCATACCTGTAATACTCTACAAGAAACGGTACACATATCTAAGGTAATCAAAGAAACTATTGATTAAATAGAGTAATAAACATTTTAAAGTACTAATTTTAACTAGCAGCACAATCGTGTTTGAAAAAAAGGGATACATGCGGTCTTATCTTAGTGTTGTTTTATACCCAAATTAAGTGACAGTCTAAAATTGGATACAGCGTCTGGTACCGAACTAGACTGCATGCTTGCCAAGGCCACACAAAATTCATGTTTAAATGCAGAGATCAACAAAATAATTAATGAAAGTCTTAACCAGAGAATTCACAACCATTTTCAAACGTTTATTTAACGATGTTACGTACTAAAGTTTTTCAGACACAATTGATATGTGATGTTTCTACATTACCACACCTCAATAGTATAACTCCGCTCACAAGGTAATATGAGTTAGTAAGTACTGCTGAGGGATTGGCAGGTATAAGGTGAAGTTGTTTTGCAATTGCATTATGCAAAATAGAGAGAATGTAGGCGTATCTATAATTTACTTTCATGTACTGTGGATGAATTTTCTTACATATTCAACCTATGGAGACTGTACATGATCTAAGTACACAGCTGACTTAACTGGCTGCTCCATATGCTCAAATAAAACGCCTGAAGTAATCGAAATGACACTCCATTTAGAAGCTACTTACACAGGGAGAACGAATTTTGCCAGAGTAGTACACATGACGAACAAACAAGTTATGGTTCTCGTTTTATGGGAGGTTGATACAATTTACATTTGAAGTCGGAAGGGCAAATGACCAAACATATAGCATATATTTTCATACTAAACAAAGCTAGCAATTGTTTACATCACGCAGAGCTAGCATATATTTTTAATTAGTAAACATCTGAAGGCAGATTTTAATAAAGCTAAGCAGCATATTATGTACTTCAATTTACACCAATCAATAATACACAAAAGAATTGGGAATTAAACATTCTTTTTTCTACGATATACGAGTTCTGTTTTAAATAGCCAGGACAGCAAATAAAAAACACCTTGGGAATTCTTTTTATTTAAAAATCTAACCTTACTTAAAATACGAAACTGTAGAGCGCCACCTTAACAAAAATATAAATCTTTGTATTTTTTTATGGATACTTTCTTTAGTTTAACAAAATTCACAGTCTGAATCATCATGTGTACAAAGCTAAATTTATCAACTGTTGCTGTGTCATATTATTGTAAACTTTAGGAATTTCGTTTTAGGGATGTAATGATGAAGCTTTTTTACTCATTGGCACCGAATGGAGAGAATCCATGCAAATCGAAGAATTTTGCTGTTGAAAAATATATACTCAAACGAAAATCTAAGTGGGCACGGTCTGTATCGTCATGCGTGATAGAATGTTTCCACTTTACTGGTGAATTACTTCATATATATATATATATATATATATATATATATATATATATATATATATATATATATATATATATATATATATATATATATATATATATATATATATATATATATAATAAACAAAGATATCCGCCAGATATATACACAAAATGTGTAATTTAAATCTTTAAAGCCTTATTAGGCTCATATTTGTAGATTCAGAATTATTAGTTTTTATTTCAAATTTATTTTCATTTTCTCTACTCGTACATTTTGTTATAGTTTGACTTCACAGCACTTACATTATTCAAAGCATCTAAATATTCATTTTTTTACTATCTAAAAACTCACTTTTAAACCACGAAAAATTTTCATTTAAAATTTATAAATCCTAACATTCCATTTATTTTCCAAGTCGCTTACAGCAACGTTTAACTGCATGACGAATATTATTAATTTAACAACCATACTTTGTGCACACTCTCTATCATAATTATTCATATTTAAATATTATCAATACTTTGTACTTTCTCTCATAAAATAAGAATGAAAACATTCATTACATTCACATCTCCATTTATATTCTACGCATGTACACATGTTTCATTACAGCACTCGTCTGTTTTCTGCTCTAGACTTAAAACAGATAAACTATGGGGCGTGCTCCGAACATTTATTACCGTCATGTACGTATAATACAAATGTAAGAAAGACGCCTCTTTATTCATAACTTAGTCCATAACTTAATCTATTACCTTCATCTCCATGTTATTTATTGAAATACATTTACTCACAATATTGTCCTATGACACCTCCATCCCCAATTAATAAGCCGAATTCCAGTGTCAACATTGCGAACAAAATCGTACACCAAATACATTGTGTGTTCGATTGTAATTTGCAACTGGTTGAACCCTAATCTACTCAATAATTCATTATCCAGGGTTATATCTCAGACTGGCATACAGTTTTTTTTATATATTGTCATGATTATATTCAGTTCGTCTTCAGATGATTTTAGACACAAATACACAAATTGTGAGTCCCTCCTAAATTTCATCTACAATTGGTGTTCTATGCAGGAAACCATCACCGCATAGTTTGTTGCATTCTAATTTGCATCTTGTACGTTACTGTCTTGAGAATTTTGTCGCTGATTATAATTGCTTTTTTAGTTTTCTAGTTTCAGATTGGAAATGATCATTGGTGTATACTTGCATGACCGCTAGCTGCCAAAACTTTGATTTTCATGCCCTTTCTATGCTTGAAATTTTGAACATGGCAACGATATTCTTTGCTTTATGTTTTACATCCCCAAAAGACGATACTACTACGATACTCTTTGGCTTGCGTTTTAAATCTCCAAAAGACGATGGAATGCAAATTTGAACTTCAGCCAAGCAGGTTCGGTAGTTCAGTAGTTATCTTTATAAGCACCGACGCACCAGGCACATATATCGAATCCCTGATAAGCTCGGATCGACTTCTGTGATGCGTCCTTGCACAATATATTTTCCACACATTGTCAAATAAAATACAAAGTCACCAGTCAAAATATCTTAATACGAGCTTTTCATCAACCAAAGCAGAAATTTTATTGCGATCCTCTGATGCACACCTTGTCATCAATAAAAGAATGCAAATAGATTTACTTTGTGGATAAGTGCCACGTATCTAGTATACGAAAGCATCACTTTATCAGCCTAACGCTCTACTATCGAAGACGATTTGAACATATGGAACAAACGTGTTGCAGTTACGAACTTTACTAAATAAACTCTGAAATGTTCTGTAAGAGAAAACGGATGTTAATAACTAAACAAGAAAGCATGTTTAGGTATCAATTACTGATTCAAGTTAATTTCAAAATTATTTTACCCATTTTAACGCAGAGATACTCAAACTCCATATTGAAAGCTCAATCCATTGGTATATGTGGCAAATTGACATGCCGATGCAAAATAAACAGCTTTCCATTGCCAGTGTAGAATGTTTTGAAATGGCAATTACAGTTCGTATAGGTGTCACTTAGACTGGTTCATATTTTATTCACGCCAATAAGGCTATCGAGCTGACATGCATACTTACGCTAGGAGTAAATGTCATATTCGAAACTATCGACTAGACGGCATCCATAGGAATGAGAAAGTGCAAACTTTAAAATGACATCAGCACCTTTTTATTGCTAGTATATCATACGTTTTGCACGAAAGACATTAAATGAAATTTAGTTACAATTACATGGCAATCACAAAAAACAATGACATTAAACGTGAGGACTTTCAGCGGAAGTTATTAGAATACATTTTCTCTTCCAATAGTATTCTATAAGGTACCTAAAATATATGTACAAATTCCGTCACCAGTGTCACGAACAAAGTATTGACTCTTTGTGTTGTACAACTCAGTGTCGATGGGTAGTTAAAATCAAAGGGTGCTTTTCGGAACTCACGGTACTATTTATATGGAAAATAGCAACTAGTCCAGTAATCGGTGAAAAGAAATCAGAACATCTATATATTTGGCTGCCCAACATTTGACTGATAACGAAAAAGTAAAATTTCAGTAAAATTAATCTTTGAGAGCTAATCTTATTTGTAAAGGAAATATGTAATAATAATAATGAGGACTTTGTATAGCACCTAATCGTTAGAAGCTCTAAGCGATTTACAACATCATTAATGATATGAATACACTACAGAAAAAACAAAAACCATGAAATTTGAAATTAAGAAAACTGCTGAAAATATTTCAAGAAGAAAACATTATTAGGTCTCTAAGCTTGATCATCCAGTCGGAAACGGATTACTGTGTCTCGTGACTAATTTAAATGGGCAATTCATTCTACGTTGCTGGGCTATGGTATGCAAAAGAACTTTGTCCATATGACTTTCATAGTGGGACTAATGTGTACACGATTGTCATAAGAGAAGCGTAAATATCTTGCTGGTGTGTACACATAGGCGAGGCCGGATAGGTATGCTGGACTTGAGTGCATCAGTGAAACGTTGCACAAAGAACACAGTTTGTGCTTGATTCTGGATCGAATGGATAGCCAGTGTAGGGTACATAGCAGCGGGGAGGTGTTCTCTGATCGTGGTACTCTAAAGATGATCAGAGCAGCTGTGTTTTGAACCTTTTGATGTTTCTAGAGTATATATAGAGACGAACCAGCATAATTGATTTACAAACAGTCCAGTTTTGAAAGTACTAATGAACACACAAGTTTTTTAGTTGCATCAACTGGAGGATATTTGCGAATGGAGCTGATGCGTCTCAGCTCAAGATATGCAGTCTGTCAATGTTGATGACATGTTGGTGTAATGTGAGAGTACTGTCTAAAGTAACACCTTGTTTTCGTACTGATTGTGTGAATTTAATGTTGGTGTTGCTAATATTTATTGTTTGAGGTAAAAGATGTGAATGAGAAAGATTTGTGTTCTGATCAGATTGGGCTCACTTTTATCATGATTTCACATCAAAGATCCACATCTCTACTACTTGGATGGTAGCATTAACTTTAATTGGTTGGCTAGACTTGTATAGTTGGGTGTCATCAGCGTACAATGGGTGGGACACTGGGTGATGATGTGCGATACCTGAGAGAGGCTAAGTGTATAGAATAAAGATAACAGGTCCAATTGTAACACCACAACATAGATCAACTGGGCTGGAGTGTATTCTATTTGCAGATACAATTTGTGTCCTGTTCACTAAGTAGGCCTGGACCACAGTAAGGCTGTATTGTGAATGCCAAATGCATGCTGGGACACCTATTGTGTCAAATGCTACAGACAAATTAAGGAGGGTGAGGACTGTAATCTTTCCGCTATCCAAAGCAGAGAGAATGTCATTAAGTACTTTCAGAAGAGTAGTTTTAGTATTGTGGCTAGGGCGATATGCAAACTGTACAATGCTTAACAGACTGTTTGAATTCAAATGAGATACAAGCTGGATTAGAATAACTTTTTCTAAGATTTTTTATATGAACGGGTCAAGTATTGATTTCTTTAGCAGATGCTTTACAATGGCAGTTTTGAAAAACGACGGGACTTCCCCGTACTGAATCCATAGCGACAGGTTCTAATGCTACGAAAGGTTGTTGCTGAAATTCTGTATTGTAACGTATGTTGACGACGAGTCAATTGAAATTGTGTTTTCAAGCGTGTCTTTAATGGTTTGTACTTTGTCACGGATGAATGTTTCAAAATCGCTCCGGAAGGTCTACTGGAGAGAAATTATTTGGAAGTGATTTTCATTTGTTCCTTGACATTAGTTTATTAGTTATCTCGAAGAGCTCTATGCAGCTGGAAAATACCGTGATCTTAGACTTGTAGTGGGATAATTTGGTAAAAATCGACCTTCTTCTCTGCTTTACGGCGGACTCTTTTAGCAGTGCGTAGCTGGTCCCTAACACTGCTATACCACAGAGAACACTTTTGGAGCATGTTTTTCAAGCAATGAACTCGGGCAATTATTGAGTTCTTCTGCTCTGGGAGGTAAGAAAGTTGATAGGCTTGCTTGAATGTCATGCATTAGTTTGTTTATATTTATTATACGTAGGTTGCTCTTAGTAGCAAATAAAGGTGGAGGGATAGGAACTGTTACGTTGAGATGTCATATAATGCAGAGGTGATCCGATGAAAGTTCGTGAGATACAAGGATGGGTCGCAGATTATTATCATCAGGTCTATGAAAAATCTAACCTAAAATGTGACCATGTTTATGGGTGGGATGTTAAACTGAATGTTTAAGGTTGAAAACATGAATTGAATCTAGGAGTTTTGACATGTATGCGTTTCCAAAATAATCAGAGTGAGAGTTGAAATCTCCAAGAATAATCAGGGTGCCACGTATCGAATTTCTATACTCCAGAAGATTCTGAAACTGCTCCAAACGAAACAAAAATCATATATTATGTTGATCTGGCCGAGTTATATGCTTATATGTAGTATCAAACTATTTTATTCTCCCGACTCGGAAGAAAACAATTATATGGTTTTGTATTTATTACATAACCCCTTTGTATTCACACATTGGTTTAAAAAATGTATTGTATACTTTAAAAAAATATACATTATGCATTTGACGTTGTATGAACGATGGTGTATAACCCTCAACATGTACAGACTGTATTTAACCGTGGATAAGCACGTGTATCTGAACGTTTGTCAAATATTAATTTACTATTTCACTTTGAATATAAGAAAAATGTAGTATGGGACGTATGAATTGATTTAATTGGCATCCACAAGCAAGTGATTTGTTTAATCATTACGTTTCCAATGGAACATACATTTTTAGTTAGTAAACGACCTCTTTTACACTGTTTACCGAACATGCACTGTGCTTCCAAGTAAATTTCAGGGAAAATCTTTTAGACTAAAAGCAATTAAATACTTTCAAATTTATACAGAAAAAATCATTCATTTACAGTACATTCAAATTCCTTTTAATGTTTTCTCTTAATAAAAGAAAGTATTGATGAATTTAACTTAAAGAGATAATTTAAGAATAGAACTAGAATATCAAATAGTCTGTCCATTTTTCAAGCGCTGACTAGATATTTTATATTCAAGTGGATATATCTTAAAGACAATTCTAAACAATATTACAGTATTGATCTATTGTCTTTTCTTTTTTTCTGCTTGAATAGTCGCAAGAATTAAAACTGCATATTTGTCTCATTCTATCACAAAAATTGAGATATATAATTCCTGTCAATTTATAAGCGGACTATTATTCAACAATTTAAATTGTAAAAGTTGTTTCAGCATGTATGTGTGGCAAGGAATCACAGATTGAACATCTGTATCTAACTCCACATAAGCCATTTAAGAGCAGACGGGTATGTAATAAAACTTTATAAATTAACATAGTTTATGAAACTTTCCTCCTAAAGCCAAGGTATCCTCCATTACATTTCACTTACACGTAAATCAGCGTGTGTTCCAGTCTTGGCTCAGTTATTGTGAATATGTTAGAGCGCTCGCCAGTATGGTCATGTGGGTTTGTGGTTCTTCCAGGTGTTATGAAGGGTTCTTTCTCTTCCGAAATATACTGACCGCCTCGTGTGTCCTAAACTGCGTTAAACTCGAAAATTAATTTCATCACAACCTTAAATCTTACGACACATTATATATCTGCAGGATATGCAAATTAAGTAGATATTGTGCAACCTAAGAGTAGAGTGACATTCAAATATTATAAGATCGTTATTAGGCCTTATGTAATTAGGAAAATTATTAGAACACTATTTTGTTTAGTGGATATATAGATTTATTTAATGAATACATTTTACAGCATTTTAATTTCACAATAATAGTCATGCGTATACAGTTCAGAAAATACATGAGAATTATACGTGCTTTGTAATCATTCAATTTAGTTAACATATTGAAACCAGATCTTTTGATCCTGATTATATATTTATTTTAGAAAAGCTGCTGACCGTAAATACCAGATATACTTAGAATGAATACAAATATTCCAACATTCATAATGTTAGCCGTGAGAATAAAGTACTTGATAATGCAAAAGCTTAATTTATCATATGGTAACATGTTTAAAATACTTAAAGTCATCGACTGCTGATACATTCTACAAGACAAGTGATTTTCCATACGCTACCAGTCCAGTACAAGTTAAAGTAGACCATGCTAAACAATGCTACCACAAAAGCAGTTATTGCTACTGCTTTATTGACATAAACTAAATCAGTTGCAGATAAATCTCGTATAAAAAGACTGGTCAAATCCGCTTTGCATGGATCTATGTCGGTAGAAAAGACAGTAGTCTTTTGCTAATGAATGTGGAAATGCTACAATCATGTCAATAAGAGCCCCAAGAAGTTTTAGATGTAAGTGATCTTCCTAAAATATGGAAACTTATTACTGTCTTAAATAGTTACAATAAGTTAATTACATAAAAGAGAGGTTAAGATGAATCTGGATAACTTAAGTCAGTCTCTGCTCTTGATAAAAAAGATTATTTATCATTTTGGCATTTTCATTAGATTGAGATCATGGCATGGCTAACAACAGAGTTCCAGGCTAAAAGGATTTCTTGAGCACTTTCACGATGTAATTAATCCTCCTAAATCTGAATCTTTCGAAATATTGTACTCCTTGAGTAATACAACATAGGAAGACCTTGATGCATGTATTACAGAAGATAAGGAAAGCAAGAAATGACAATAAAAACACCAACCAATTTAAATTGAAACTATCATTCTTATGTTCGAAAGCTGCAACCATCACACGGTCAAAAGCAAGCCTTAAGCGGTCTGATTTATGAAAGAATCGGCAACGGATCTCGTCCATTGATTTTACTTAGTGCTAGATGTCGTGAGCTTATTACAAGATTTATAGACTTGTTCAAAGATTTGCTCACTAGCAAAATTTAGAAAATTTGGAACTCAAATATTTATAGTATACGTTGAGGATATCATATGCATGTGCTCCATTTCTCAGTGTTGCTATCTTACTGACACATTGCTTTTGAAAATTATAATTAAACGAAGCCATACGGGACTAAAAGGGTCGTTCAGAAAAACGACCGTGGGCATGTACAGTAAGACAAAAATCGTTACTGGCGTTTCAGTTTTTCGTAACGGCTCTTGAGATATCATAAAAGAGTAACGTACTTTTAGTTAGTCCATGAGGGCAATACACAGTTATTACTTTTGACAGCGATAATTGTGCATGAAGTGGGGCTTATCCAAGTTTAAATTCCACTGAGACAAGAACGTGTTGCTCAGTTCTGCAATAATACATCTTAAACCCAATTTGCTTTTGTTTTGTTCGCATTTCAGTGAACGATTCAAAAAGACATATACGCAGAGTATGACCTTTTTGTGGTGGATTTGTATTGTCTGTAGGCGTATGTATGTATGTATGTATGTATGTATGTATGTATGTATGTATGTATGTATGTATGTATGTATGTATGTATGTATGTATGTATGTATGTATGTATGTATGTGTCAGGGATTAAGATAAATACAAAAAAACTGACAAGCAACAGTGCAAAACTAGTATCACTCTAGCCTGAGAGCTTTCGACTCTTAATGAGTCTTTATCAAAGGCAAATACAGAACATAGACAAGACAGACAAGTAAAATACAAAAACCGTGTTTACAAAACTTTACATGCCTGTTTATACAGGAATTAAACCTTTAAATTTATTATGTTATAACTAGTTTCTTTCAACTTGTTGCGGATGCTCTAAAATGTCTGTATTGACTTAGAAATCGATGAGCCAAAGCGACACATCTGCTTTTGTATGTAGATTTATGTACGCGCAGATTATATCCCGGATATTTTATATTAGTAGTTAGAGGCTATTAAGCAAATTTAGAGAATTATTTAAAAGAAAATGTGTCAGCTGGAAAAGATAATTACATTTGTGCATGGCTGTCTTTTTCTAGTCTTCTTGGTTTAAACCGCTTGGTAAAATCAATGTTTAGATAGCTCTTCAGTACCAGTGGGTACGCTTTATCGATGATATAGAACTGAAGTGGCAACATGGAAGAGAAAATCTGGATGATCTCATATCAAAGGCAAACAACTTCCATCCTTCAATAAAATTCACGTCTGAAGTCTCCAACTTAAACCACGTTTTCCTAGACACAACAACCACACTGGTAGAAAACAAACTCCATACAGACATCTACTCGAAACCAACTGACAAACACCAATATCTCCTCCCAACCAGCTGTCACCCAAAACACTGCATTAGGAACATACCATATAGCCAGGCACTGAGGATACGCAGAATTTGCTCCGACGATGACACATTCCTAAAAAGGTCTGAAGAGCTATCTAAACATTTAATTTACCGAGGCTACGACAAGGACCTGATTACTGAGGCAACCCAAAGGGCTAAGCAAACAAACCGCGATGACCTACTAAAATATGGAAAGAAGGAAAAGGCTGATAGGATACCATTTAACCTGACCTACCATCCAGACAACCCCAAAATAGGTAAAATCATCGGGAAACACTGGCACATCGTAGAATCATCGGATGCACTAAAGTTAATCCTCCCGAACAACCCTGTAGTAGCCTACCGGAGACCAAAAAACCTCAAGGACATCCTAGTCAGGGCGAAGCTAGCGCCAATCACTAATCAAGACCACCCTAGTCAATCTGGCCCCTGTCGCAATAAAAGGTGCAAAACCTGTCAACACATGATAGAAACCAGGACTTTTTCTAGCACAGTGACGAGAGAAAAACTAAACATACATGGTCCAAACAAAACGTGCAAAACAGAATGTAATTTATCTCATCACATGTAAGATCTGTAGCCTGCAGTATGTCGGAGGAACTGAGAGGCTACAGAAAAGGATCAACCTTCATAGATCTGATTGGATAACAAAGAAGCTATTTAGAAGTCCGGTCTCAGAACACTTCTCCTCACCTGGTCACACTTTCAGTGATATAACACTTATTGCAATTGCTTACAACCACAACTGGAGTTCCGAAACCAGGAAAGAAAAGGAATCTTACTGGATACGACGCCTTCGAACATTGAAACCAAGCGGTTTAAACCAAGAAGACTAGAAAAAGACAGCCATGCACAAATGTAATTATCTTTCCAGCTGACACATTTTCTTTTAAATAATTCTCTAAATTTGCTTAATAGCCTCTAACTACTAATATAAAATATCCGGGATATAATTTGTGCGTACATAAATTTACATACAAAAGCAGATGTGTCGCTTTGGCTCATCGATTTCTAAGTCAATACAGACATTTTACAGCATCCGCAACAAGTTGAAAGAAACTAATTGTAACATAATAAATTTAAGGGTTTAATTCCTGTAGAAACAGGCATGTAAAGTTTTGTAAACACGGTTTTTGTATTTTACTTGTCTGTCTTGTCTATGTTCTGTATTTGCCTTTGATAAAGACTCATTAAGAGTCGAAAGCGCTCAGGCTAGAGTGATACTAGTTTTGCACTGTTGCTTGTCAGTTTTTTGCATTTATCTTAATCAATCCCTGACACACGTGATCCCTTGCTGGATCCAGTGCATTTGAAAGGACTGTTATATGCCATATGATTTGTATTCTTTATATATATAGCTACCAGTTTTTGTAACTGTCCCTGTTTTTAATTGCGCAGGTCTCATTCATGACATAATTCATAACGTTATGAAAGCTTCTATTTTCTTTGATTTGTTTTCCGTACTAAGCGTGCGTATTGGTCTAAACATTTTACCAGCTTTTGCATTCGCTGACTTGTGTTGTTTCTGTGATCCTAGTTTGTTAGGTTATTCGTGGCGAAATGTTTGAAGTTTAATTTCACAAATATGACCAATGGTATGTTAGATGATTTGATGGTGTTGTTTATCCAAAAGAGATTTTTTTGAGGTCAATGTATGGTTTCTATGTAAAGACCCTAAAAAGGGCTGTTTTTCTGTACGAAACTTTATATTCGTTCCGTGCATCTGCATTCACTCACTGCACCACCCATAGTCGTACTTTACATCACATAATTGATGTGGGTTGGTGAGTTCTGTGTGTTGTTGGGCCATCTCTTTCAGACTTTAAGTTGAGCACTTGACGTATTCGTCCAAATACAAGGTAAGAACTCAAAATTGCAATGGGGTTATGGTGGGAGGAGCATCACTCGTTTGTGGAATGCCCTCTGGACAATGAAAGTCACTATTTGGAACTCTTCATATCCCCGGCTGTCTCCTAGAGTCACATGAGTTGCAGGCTCTGCGCACCTGGGTCGTTTTTCCTCACCGTCCCTCTCTTCTTTTGATTCTGATTAGGGGTCAGATATTAGGAAACAACAGCTGTTGAAGATATCCTTGCTAACGGTGCGCCTACTGAAACCGTCCCTAACAATTACTGGCGTGCTGTTCATACTGTGTTCGATGCGACTTTATGACTGGTATTCTCAAAACAAATGTACTACATTTATGTTAAAAAATATAACCTGTGTAAACATAGTGCCGCTTTCATTAAACATTTCAATTTGAGTACGTCCTTGTCTACGTAACTTCACTCTGCATATCTACAAAACAATTGTATGACCAGCAAATTGTTTTAAATGAAGCCACTTTTTGTTGTTGCATTTCCAAAGAATCTCTGATCTGAAACTGATTCGAGTATGTACTCCATGCTTTGTGAAGTGTCGTGCAAGCTGAAACTGATCAAGTGGGCCTGTTTAGAGTCTGTATGGCTGCAAAACTGAAGACATTTTGTTTGACCATTAGAGTCTGTATGGCTTTAAAACTGAAGACGTTTTGTTTGACCATTAGAGTCTTGATGGCTTTAAAAATTCAGACGTTATGTTTGACCATTAGAGTCTGTATGGCTTTAAAACTTCAGACGTTTTGTTTGACCATTAGAGTCTGTATGGCTTTTAAAAAAAATTAGACGTTTTGTTTGACCATTAGAGTCCTTATGGCTTTAAAAATTCAGACGTTTTGTTTGACCATTAGAGTCTTTATGGCTTTAAAACTTCAGACGTTTTGTTTGACCATTAGAGTCTGTATGGCTTTAAAAATTCAGACGTTTTGTTTGACCATTTGTGTCTGTATGGCTTTAAAACTTCAGACATTTTGTTAAACCATTAGATTCGTTATGGCCTTTAAACTTCAGACGTTTTGTTTGACCATTAGAGTCTTTATGGCTTTAAACATTCAGACGTTTTGTTTGACCATTAGAGTCTTTATGGCTTTAAAAATTCAGACGTTTTGTTTGACCATTAGAGTCTTTATGGCTTTAACCATTCAGATGTTTCGTTTGACCATTAGAGTCTGTATGGTTTTAAAACTGAAGACGTTTTGTTTGTCCATTATAGTCTGTATGGCTTTAAAACTGAAGACGTATTGTTTGACCATTAGAGTTTTTATGGCTTTTAAACTTCAGACATTTTGTTAGATCATTAGATTCGTTATGGCCTTAAAACTTCAGACGTTTTGTTTGACAATTAGAGTCTTTATGGCTTTAAAACTTCAGAAATTTTGTTTGACCATTAGAGTCTTTATGGCTTTAAAAATTCAGACGTTTTGTTTGACCATTAGAGTCTGTATGGCTTTATAAATTATTCAGACGTTATGTTTGACCATTAGAATCTGTATGGCTTTACAAATTATTCAGACTTTTTGTTTGACCATTAGAGTCTTTATGGTTTTAAAACTTCAGAAATTTTGTTTGACAATTACAATCTTTATGGCTTTAAACATTAGACGTTTTGTTTGACCATTAGAGTCTTTATGGCTTTAAACATTCAGACGTTTTGTTTGACCATTATAATTTTTATGGCTTTAAGCATTCAGACGTTTTGTTTGACCATTAGCCTTTATTGATCGCTAACACCGTAGTAAATAATACGTCATAAATGTCAACATATTACTACAGTCATAATTCTTATTATAACAAAATCCGCAAATCATTAATAACAAACAAAAGGAAAGCTCAAGCCGAATGAGTACCATTTATTTACAACAATTAAGTATTACATTTACACCGTCCATTACTTGATCCTTAAATTAAATTTAACATTGGAAACAAAACCAAGACCGTTAATGCTTCATTAATTCAAATTACTGACCAACTTTAAATGTTCAAAGAACAACCAAATTTTAGTTACTTTGCAAGGCAGCTTGTGTAGCGATTGGCAGTCAGTAAAAGCAACTTGTGTAGCAATTGGGAGTAAAGGCAACGTGTGTAGCAATTGGCAGTAAAAACAACTTGTGTAGCAATTGGCAGTAATGACAACTTGTGTAGCAACTGGCAGTAAAGGTAGCTTGTGTAGCAATTGGCAGTAAAGGAAACCTGTGTAGCAATTGGCAGTAAAGGCAACTTGTGTAGGAATTGGCAGTAAAGGAGTAAAGGCAACTTGTGTAGCAATCGGCAGTAAAGGCAATTTGTTTAGCAATTGGCAGTAAAGGCAACTTGTGTAGCAATTGGCAGTATTGCGTCAGTGGCGACTATTACCGCTTTTAATTGGCAAGTTTGCATTGTGCCTTTTTCTATCTAGTAAATTTAGTTTTCAAAGTATGCTATCAAAGCACCATGTCGTTTTGTGAATGTCGGTTGTGTTGTTACCCGCAAAGCTATTATGACAAAACGTTTAAGTGCAAATTATAGTTACACAACGCAAACATAAACAGGAGGCCCTGTCCGAGTTGTATGGTTCACAAGGCGAATTAAAAGTGCAAAATTTCAAAAAAAAATTATACTCGGAATATTCCAATGTAAATATTCAATTTGAATGTTAGCCAAAATAAATATTATTATTTCGAATAGTTTTTGTTTCATCAATATTATCCAGGACGAATACGTACTTGTAAAGTTACAAATGTTCCACATTTTCCAGCAAGTTGCAACCGTTCACCCGATTGGATGAAGAAAGAAAAAAACGTTGTTGATTTTTTTCTTCAATTGACCCATGTCTGTATGCATTTTGTTATTTTAATTTCTGAAGCATACTAGTTAAACTGGCAGCCAGATGCTTTTTCGTTGTTGATTATCCACAATCATTTTCTTTTATTGGTTTTTACATTTGCACTTTAGTTGAACTTAACTGTATCGTCAGTATCACTGAGAATCTAAGTATGTCTGAAATGTGGAATTCCGGGATATTTTTTCGGTGCTGGCAAATCAGTCATACTTACCTTGTGTTTCAACATCAAACTGAGCTGAATGCGTTGTTGCCATTGTTGACCTTTTCCTCTATTGACTTTCAAATTCAGGAATGTTTCCAAATGTACCTATTTCTAGTCCCATGCAGTAAGCTCGATTGAAGTCCAATCTGCTAAACATTGATAGAAACTTATGGATGATTTAAAACTATAGTTTGTTGTTTAGACATTAAACAAAATCTTGATTATTTGAGTTCTTTGTGACCAGGTTGCATGTATGAATATTTTTTCCCTCTAAAAGTCCACTTAATTTATCACTGGTAAAAATGAAATAATGCAAAGAAAAGATAGTGCGTTCGAAATTCAAACCCAGTGAAGAAAATAATTGATGAGGTATGACCCATTCAAATGCAATTCCCAATATTGAACTGTGTGTACAAAGTCAATTTCCGTCGCCAGCAGCGTGAAAATTAATTTCACAATATTCGAGTCGGAACAGATTTTAATTTGTTACAGTAGACTCACGCTGTACTTTCTTGGAATTAGTTTGCTTTGACGAGACGTTCCTTGTATTGCATTTACTTAAAGTATCTCACTTTATCATCCAGTGGTACTAAAACCTCCTGAGGCCAAGATTGTGTTTATCGGTAACGAGCACATTGCACATTTGCTCTTCGGTAATCGAATCCTCTCTACCGGCATCTACAAGAATAAGTGTTCGTTGTTTTCTTCTTTGGTCTCCCGCTTCCTCTACCTTAAGACTAATGTATTAAACATATTGGAGTTCGGTGTATAAGATGTTTAAATTTATCACATGCAATTTCAAGATAATATTTAAATAAATTCTTCTTGTTTCTCCTATTTTGTTATTTATATAAAACATAAAACAATCTCGATCTTTCTTCCGCAAAACACATGATTGAAAGCTTTACATTTTCGTGAAAATACGTACATGCGAAATAAAGTTGGGGTTGGTAGGGTGGGGATAAATTGTACATACTGGTAATCTTTATGTTGGCCAACTTTTATTTTACATTACTCCTCCCTACTCCAGCCTAACCCCATTTACTAGACTACAATAAATGATGAAGAGAACCACCAAGATGTAACACCAATTATGTTGGTAAACAACAAATAATCGGTTCGAAATTTATTTTGGGAAATTTCAATGGTGTATTTCTGTTTCTGTTTAGTTCTTTGTTGTTACAGGTTTTAAAACCTATCCAGTTAATGACATTAATATATTGGCAAAGTTGGCTTTAGGTTAAAATAATTGTGATTTAATTTTATATAAATTGACATTGATGCTCTATTCAAACTTTCAATGTTAAATCAATCTGGTTAAATTCTCCATCCGCCAAAGTGACTGACAATTCCTTTAATAATAACAAACGATTGGTTTGTAATTCATGTAGGAAATGTAATAAAAATATTTATGTATAAATAGTGAACAAAAGACTATCATTGTATATATATTTTACCAGTACCTTCCTTGAATGTGTTTTACCTCAACACTCATTTGATATGTGAAACACAAGTTTGGTTTTCTAAATAACGTCCTGACGAATTACGATGGATATAATTTGAGATTAACGACGGGGGTGGGGTTGGGGGCTGGGTGTACCACATATTCTGACAAATAAAATGGACAGAGTGAATATCACATATTTTAAATTGTGCATAATAGAAAACGAAATTGTAAAAAAAAATGTTTTTGTAACTTATTTTGATACTTTGCATGATACTTTTATTACAGACGTATGTATAATTGTTGTTATCTACATGCAACAAACATGTCTTTGCTAAAACGTCGAATTGGATGAGCAGTGTGATTAAAATTGGTATATCTGATATAAAGGAGATCTGACATGCACCGATTTTGATTACATGATATAAATTGAACAGCTAAATCAACCATATTTGTATAAGAACGGTACGATTGTTTAAGCGATTCAACCTTAATACGTACCATATAGTTTGTATTTCATAGAATACTGATATGTTTTTTCTCTTTAATTTATTACATTAAAAACAATTGAACCTTTAGTTCTAACGTTTAAATATTTTAAAAATATTTTCATACATATGGTTCTTCAAAATAATGGTACTATTCAAATGCAGGTTAACTAAAGTGTTCTAACCTTTACATGTAAGGCTGGTTAAAATGGAAACGTCATTGATGAAAATCCAGAAAACTTACCTTTCCTAAAGGTGTTGAGGTTTAAATATTTTATCAACACACTTCTTAGCGGAGATAAAATCGCTTCCAGTAATTTTATAACGACAAGACCCTTTATCTACACTTCAAAAATTATTTTAGGTCAATTCGATTCCAACTCTGGCTTAAAACATTAAAGGTTGCAGGGAGTACAGTGAAAAGAGTTGAGTTTCAACCTGTCTGATATAAATTTCTTAGTGGGATAAACGTTAAACACTGGTGCATTAAGTCACGTCAAATCTAAAATGATCAGTGTATTGCCATTTTCGGAGGCTGCAAATCGGGAAATAAGGTTAACATTTATTCTACCTTTTCGTACTCAAAAATGTAATGGTGGGTTCTTTCCCCATAGAAATTTTTTCTTTAGGAGTTACATTAGCATTTACATTATTCAACCTGGCGAGCGATTGGAAATTTATTTTGACCATCTTATTATTTTACCAGTCTATATTGTATTCTGTCTGTTGGGTTATTTCTGCAAATGTAACGGTGATTCTTATATATGGGTACATTGTTGTAATGGACGAATATGAGTTAATAACGTCACTCTTAGATTAACAGGGTAGTTCTGTGTTTGGAACTAAAATTACTAGTATACTAAAAAGAGGACGCAGTTGGCATTAATCGTGTCATTTCATATGCAACACGGTTTCCGATGAACGTTTCAATGCCAGTCTTTTTGAATTAAATAATATCTGCCGCACTATGGTTGCTTTCCTGAGATACATTATAACAAACTCATACGGTGCAGCCATGGTCGACACGTCGGCCTTTCGTCTACATGCAAAAAAGAAAAAGGATTTAAATAAAAGGAAACAAACAAATACATATAAACATGTGGGAAAGAAGATAACGTAGTAACACGAGCCATCAATCAAGGGCAAATAAATATACAAAAGAGACTCTCTGGAAAGTCTATGTCTACTATATTTTATTCAACAACGTTTGTGGTAGGACAGTACTCAGTCTCCAATATGAACACAGGAAAGCCAATGTCCAGGCCAAATCAAAATAATACATTAGTTATTACCAACTTGATACCTAAAGTAAATTTTCTCAGAAATAAGACATCGATTGTGTCTGACAGGTTGGAGGGCCAAGGAATGTTAATAAGGTCTGCTAGAACGTTACTTCAATCTTGTGAGAAGGCATGCGTTTTTGAAGCCCATAAATAAGAAGGGTATGGTAAAATGAAATTTGATTCAAAGGAACCTTATAAAATAGTAATTACTTCCTTGAAGGAATCTATTATTAACTTTGTCACAGTATTCAAGTCATGTGGCCATGAGTCCCAGGAAATATTACAAACTGTATGAAGCACAGCAATCCTTCACGGTTTCTCAGTATTTTATAGCAAATAAGTAAAAAAAATGATCTGTGTACAGGTCTTCATTTAAATTAGGTTATCAAATATTAGTTAATTTGCAACATACAATTAATCCAGGGTTATATATAAAATGACTAATTGCCAACTAGTCTATAGCATTTAAATGCCCAGATAGTACCAATTCTCATTCCTTCAAGAGTAACAAACACACATTTAGCTTTATAAATGCGAAAGGAACACTGTGTGTGTGTGTTTGACGTACATAACGACACTTAAAGTAGAGAGCTCAAGACACGATGGTTTTATTGATCACATGGCATAATTACAGATAGTCAAGTTCTTACGCAGAGAAAACTACTTCCGATAACGGGTATAGAAAAAACGAAAACATTTAAATAAAAAAAAAAACAGAAATCGGGTGAAAAATCGACGGAATTATTTATCTTCGAATCAAAACCTTCCATGCGTTTTTAATATTCACGATAGCTTTTATGTAGATAAATATTGCAGGTTCGATTAAAATCTTACAGACCCGTCAGGATTTGCATTTTATCACTGTCTCCGTTTTCGATATACCATACCATAATGCTCCTGACGAATGTACAGTTTATTTCACTTTAACAGCGGTACATTGCATTAATTACATACTTGTCTAACTCTCAAGCCTTCAAAATGATAAATTTTGCTGAAACGTAATAATCCGGTGAGGAAACAGGCTGTACGGTGACATCTAAAATTGTTATAATAAATGGCTTTCTGGAAAAACGCCGCGAAAACGGAAAGCACATTAAATTTTCACTCTTTACATGTTATTGAGTGAGCACAGAGATCTAAGATCTGTCATTTTCTTCTGTGTAAGACACGCAACACTTTTATAGAGATGAATGTCTTGGCTATTAAATAAACGACTGAGAAACATTGCATTCATACATCTTTTTAACCATGTGTGTGAGCATAAAATATGTGCAATTTACATGAACAGACAGAGAATACGGTCCGTAGACTGATAATTTTGCAATTATCTATGACAATCGTTACTAAACTAACCATTATCAAAGCGATGCACAAAGACAACGTATACCTTTTTACATCCCATATACTATACAGAACATGATTTATTATTTATAGTATGCTACGGATTGCTGTTTTATTTGAAACAAAATTATTCTCTTTTAGATTTTATTATTACAGAAATGTTAGGTACTTATGCATGGGTACATTCCATACCACAGAATTGACATTATATATTTTACAAATATGTCTTTTCTGTTTCAACTACCATACGGGAAGAGAAGCATTTCACTGGTCGAAAAGCAGAGAACAAATAATCTTTTTTAATTCTTTTTTTTTTTGTACGAACGTATAGGTTCGCCTTTCTTCGTGTTGGAGTTACTGATAAACGTGTGTGTTAGGTAAACAAAATATTAAATATCAATAATTTATATTATATTACGATCAGATATAAAATGCGTTGGGACACATTGCCATTCATTCTGCGGTAAGATGTTCATTAACAAAGCAATTAAACACTAATTGTTAGACTCGTATCATTTTCTGCAACACTAAATCACATCTACGTTACTCAGCCACTTTGTATATGGGGAAAGAAGCAGGTGGCCGAGTGGTCTAAAGCTCCTGCCATTTACCGATCACTGCCATCTCACCTCTGCGTAGGTTCGAGTCCCGGACTCGGCCAATGTGGTTATGTGAGTAACCTTGCCAATCGTGGAATGAGAGTTCTTATAGAGGTTTTCCTACTCCATAAAATAAAACCCCAAGCATCAATAGCATTGGTTTGTGTTCGACCTACATCTAGGTTCTCTGTATGAGTTCTATCAAAACATTCTGGTCAGACATTCTGATATTTCTATTTAGTATTCCGTTTTTATCCGAAGATTTTGGAGGCTTGTGGGCTTGTTCAAAATATTTTGGTAAGCGGAAGTGCCAAAAATCAATAATAACTATTTGTTGTTTTTATTGTTAGTAATATTACGACTCTATGGTCTTAAAAAATTGTGGTCCAAAGTTGACACTGCCGGGGTGGGAGTAGGAGACAAGCTCCCTACTCCTCCAAAAATGCCCCATAGGGCTTGCGACTCTGATCGCCTCTGTCAACTAAAATCCAGCTCCTGGCCTTCGCGAGTGGCTTAGCTTCTAAGTCCGGCGGACCATGTTTTCACTGACAGGAGAAGGGGTGAAGGCGGCCACTGGCGCCTTAAAACCAGTCGCTTCGGGTAGATGGGGCTCGTAAACCTTGGATGGTAGCTCATCTAGGAGAAGGAAAACTCTGATCCCAAACCTCCGCTGCCTTGCGGATATACCCACTCACGGGAAGGCTAAGGGAGTAAACCCCAACAGAAAATCCGAAGACGGAGTCCCTAAGGCAGTCTGACGTTGACTTCAACGTCATTCTGGCAACTCCTGCGACGCCGTTGGTGCCAAGCTGTAGCGACATTTGTCGTTCCCTTGGGTCCACCAGCTGCGTGGAGAGGGGGGATCTGCTGCATGGGCAACAGCTGATTCTCCATTCTAGACTGCCCAGGCTTTGTAGCTCCACTGGAGAGGACACTCCAGCGTCGTCATAAGGCGTCGTCACAACACGGGAAGCAGCAGTCTACCGGTTATAAGCCATAGCTCGATTGGCGTAGAACTTGGCGCCAGGAGCTGCTTTCGACGGTGGGAGAGATCGCCATGTCTCATTGGAAACTACCGCCCGCCTCAAGCTGGGCAGCCCCCAGTCAATAAGGTGCTTCCCGCCATGGCCTGCCTGCTTCACTGGGTGAGTGGAGCTTAGAGAACCATCTCGACAAGCAGGCCAAAAAACTCTGCACCAAGCAAGATACAAAAAGGAAACAAGAAGACTCCAGCTCTTCGTTTCGCAAGCTGGAACATCAGAACCTTGTGCCCTGGACTCACCACTGACCTGCAGAAGATCAACGACGCACGGAAGACTGCCGTCATTGACAGAGAACTCTCTCGACTGAATGTCGACATTGCCTGTCTTCAAGAGACCCGACTGGCCGACAGCGGCACCATCAGGGAAGCCAACTACACCTTCCTCTGGCAAGGAAAACCATCAGAAGAACCCAGGCAGAATATTGTCGGCTTCGCTGTAAAGAACACCCTCGTCGTCTTCATTGAGCCTCCATCATCAGGCACTGAGAGGATCCTTGCCCTCCGGCTATCAACATCCTCAGGCCCAGCCAACATCTTCAGCGTGTATGCCCCAAGGGGCAAAATCAACGAGAATGGCAAGCGATTGCTGGAGATGTGCTGCACTCACAGCTTATTTGTGACCAACACCTTCTTCAAATGCAAGGAGATCCACAAGGTATCACCCACCTTCTCGCCACTGGCACCAGCTAGATCTAGTCATCACCAGGCGCGCTGAACTAGCCAGCGTCCTTCTCACCCGCAGCTACCACAGTGCCGACTGCAACACGGACCACTCCCTTGTGGCCAGCAAGGTGCGAATAATACCCAAGAAACTGCACCACGCCATAAAGAATGGTCGCCCACGCATCAACACCTGCTGTGCAAGCAATCCAGAGAAGACACAGCAGTTCATCTGCAAACTCCACGAGGCTCTCACCAAAGAGACACCTGATGACACCATCGACTCCAAGTGGTCCCACATCCGAGACGCTGTGTACAACTCAGCCATTACTGCCTACGGGAAGAAAGAGCACAAAAATACAGACTGGTATGAGGCCAGCTGGGAGGAGATGGAACCCGTGAGTGAGGCGAAGAGGAAAGCCCTCCTGGCTTACAAGGCTGCGCTAGGATTGGTACATTACAGGCCCTCAGGACTGCCAGGAAAAATGCCCAGCAGACCGCCCGTCACTGCGCTAACACCTAATGGCTGAACCTCTGCACCGGTATACAGATAGCTGCCGAAACCGGGGATGCAAGGGGCATGTACGAGGATATCAAGAAGGCAACAGGCCCACCCACCTCCAAGATCGCCCCACTCAAGTCCAAGACTGGCGAAGTCATCATAGACCAGGGCAAACAGCTGCAGCGCTGGGTTGAGCACTATCTTGAGCTCTATGCAACCCAAAACGTCGTCACGGACACCGCCCTAGACGCCATCCCAGACCTGCCAGTCTTGGAGGAACTAGACACACCACCCACCCTGGAAGAGCTTAGCAAAGCCATCGACTGCCTCGCTTATGGGAAGGCCCCTGGGAGTGACGGCATTCCGCCTGAAGTCCTAAAGATAGGGAAACCAGCACTAATCCAGCCTCTGCACGAACTCCTCTGCCTCTGCTGGGGACAAGGACACATCCCCCAGGACATGCGAGATGCAAACATTGTCACTCTATACAATAACAAAGGAGACCGCAGTGACTGCAACAACTACCGGGGCATCTCTCTTCTCAGTATTGTTGGAAAGGCATTCGCCCGTGTCGTCCTGGCGCGCTTGCAGACCCTAGCCTCCCGAGTCTACCCCGAGTCCCAGTGTGGCTTCCGAGCAGGCAGGTCAACTGTAGACATGATCTTCTCACTACGACAGCTGCAGGAGAAGTGTCATGAGCAGCAGATGCCCCTCTACATTGCCTTCATAGACCTGACCAAGGAATTGGACCTGGTCAGCCGGAGCGGACTCTTCAGGATCCTTAAGAAGATAGGCTGTCCCCCCCCCCCCCACGACTGCTCGCTATCATAACATCGTTCCACGAGAACATGCACAGCACAGTTTGCTTTAACGGCACAACATCAGAGGCCTTCCCAGTCAGCAGCGGAGTGAAGCAAGGCTGTGTCCTTGCGCCAACTCTCTTTGCCATCTTCTTTTCCATTCTCCTCCAGTACGCCTTCAAGGACTGCAGCGAGGGTGTGTATATACACACCAGGACTGACGGAAAGCTGTATAACATCGCCCGTCTCCGTGCAAAGACTAAAGTTACAAAGGTTCTCATCCGTGAATTGCTCTTCGCCTTGACATCACACACGGAAGATGGACTGCAGCAGCTAGTATGCCGCCTCTCCCATGCCTGCAAGGAGTTCGGACTGACAATCAGTCTGAAGAAGACGAATGTAATGGTGCAGGACGCAGACTCCTCTCCCACCATCGCCATTGATGGGTACAACCTGGAAGTTGTTGAGGACTACACATACCTTGGGTCCACCATCTCCAACTCGCTCTCCGTTGATACTGATATAAATGGCCGGATTGCCAAGGCATCAGCAGTTATGGCGAGACTGAACCAGAGGGTCTAGGACAATCACAACCTCACCGAGAAGACCAAACTGCGCGTCTACCAGGCATGCGTGCTCAGCACACTCCTTTACAGCAGCGAGGCATGGACCACCTACGCGAGTCACGTGAGGAAACTCAACAGCTTCCACCTGAGATGCTTGCGGCGTATTCTGCGTATCCAGTGGCAGGACAAAGTTCCCAACACAGAGGTTCTTAAATGCACCGGTATGAACAGCATGTTCTCCATTCTCAGCGAGAGGCGCCTTTGCTGGCTAGGCCATGTTAGGAGAATGGACCCAGGCCGCATACCCAAGGACATGCTGTACGGTGAGCTAGTAGAAGGTGCACGAACGACTGGAAGGCCACGTCTGCGCTACAAAGATGTCTGCAAAAAGGACACGAAGACAGCCAACATCAACATAAACAATTGGGAGAGCTGTGCTGACGACCGCTCCGCGTGGCGTCTTGCTGTCAGACAGGGCACTCAGAAAGCTGAGGAGATGAGAAACACAAACCTCGCTGCAAAGATAGCCAGGAGGAAGGCCAACCAAAAGTATCCTCAGCAAGCATCAGCATACACCTGCAGCAAGTGCAACAGAGACTGTCACTCAAGGGTTGGACTCTTCAGCCACTCGCGAAGGTGCAGATAGGACACCCAAATCGGAAGCTACACCATCGTCTCTCAAAGACGGACGGATGCCGACGGTCTTAAAATAAATAATAGAAAAGAGCGAAAGTCAAGAAGTTTTTGAACAATTTAACTAATAATGTATGTCGATAGAATAAACCGAGCAAATATAAGGACGAAATGTTCGGTATTGAGAATTTAATCCCAAATAATCATTGATTTTTAAACACAAGTTCTAATGAATATTGTTCTGAATAATTTCCAACGCTCATAGTTTTGATGTGCTTGTAGTGGCATGTGTCTCTAACGTACTAATGTACTAATGAACTAAATTATACTGATGTGCCAAGGATGCCTTGTCTGAATTCAGTTTAATTCGAACTTAGCGTTTCTTTCCTCGAATATTATAGAACACTACCAGAAAATTATAGATAGTTGCACCCAAATCAGAATCTGGATACAAAAATACCAATGATTTCTGATTGCTGTTTTTCCAGGAATAAATTATTTCTCCAGTTAAAATGATAATAAGAAACACTAAAACACAGAAATCCATCAAATTTATCATTCTAAACGGCATCACTTTATATTCATAAGGTCCATCTGGATTTATAAATGCTGAAGTTTCCTTTCCACTTCTGTCAGTCGAATTTACCAGAATCTTTTCATAAAGTTCAATTAGGTGACATATTTTACATTTCCAGTTTTGTTAATGCATTCATCGATTCTTAGCAATGGAATTAAATATGGTGTAGTCATACTATTCACTTTTATATAGTCGGTGCACATGCGTAAAGTATTATCTCGTTTCTAGACAAGTACACATGGTGAAATCCAGTCACGTTTATTTTTTTCTATGAAATCATTCTCTCACAAACACTGACACACAGGGTTCATCCTGTACTGATGCTGTTCCAAAGGTGCTGAATTCTAAATTTCAACTTCATGTTAGATGTATTTGTTTGTGTTGGAATACTTGGAAACAAGTGCTCATATTCAAACAATAGCTATTTTAGTTCATTCTTTTCGTGTTGCTGCAGATGTGAAAGTATATGGTCCAGTTTTAATTTATAGTTACATCAAGTAATTATAGTCCAGTTTTGTACCATCTCCTATATCCACACTGCATGATTAACATGAAAATCTCTCTGAACATTTTCAAGCATGGCATCAGAGAAGAAGTTTATTTGTAGTTGATTTTACTGAATTTGTCATTTTTGTCTCGTACAAGTATCATGATACATTTTGGTATGATTGTATTGTTCCTAGTTTATTTGTGAGTATGACTGCGTTCTCCACCAGTTTCCTTTATCTCGTGTCACACTTTCGATTCTCTTAAGACCAGACTAACGACAGACTTGAGTGATCTCTCTCTCTCTCTCTCTCTCTCTCTCTCTCTCTCTCTCTCTCTCTCTCTCTCTCCACACAATTGGAGATGGTATAACTTTAAACTGATTTCGGGAATCATTAAATGCGTTCTATTGTAAATAGCTCACAATATATTACTGTGCCTATTGGTACATAATCTATATGGTTCTGAAACGTTTGTAACTTCGGCTGCATTCAAAGATATAATTGTTTGAGTTTACATAGTACATACATTTTCAATATGAAAATATTCTTGTACACGTATTTGGTACATAATCCGTGTACCTAATAATTGATCTTCAATGCAACAATAATACGCTTTACTGTGTGCATTAGGTTTGACAGATGATACGAAAACATTGAACCCTCGGGCATTGCCCTCCAGCTCGAACTTACTTTGTTCTCGTGCTCCCGTAAACGGTTGCACATATCAAACAGTGAATCATCGCTATAATGCATTAAATAATTTATGATCATTATTCATCATTGAAAACAGGAACTTTAATTTTCTGAAGTAATATAAATAATAATTGTTACTTGTTTTGATATAATATTAATAATTTTAAATGTTTCCAAAAGCATACATTTCTGTGAATATATTTTTCGTTTAAAAATTTAAAAAATAAAGTTTAGCTCTTAATCAATTGAATAATTAATTTCTTTAATTTTGTTTATTCATACTTTACTAAGGAATAATATTTTATAATAAGTCATTGGAACTCTTCACGAGTTTAACCTTACTGTCCATATAGATAAATGTACACATAGCATCGTTATCCAAGTTATTCGAATATTGTGATTTTAATAAGAAATTCAAGAGTAATTGTATATTTTCCTAATATCTAGGAATGCAGCATACAAGTGGTCTCGGTTCAGAATACCTTTTCATCATACACCAGCACAAAGAAGTGGTAGAGTGTCTGTGCGCATGAGAACAACATTACAAATTAAATTATCTTTGTTCAGAAGATTTGTTGAATACAGATTTAAGTTCAGGTCAGGTATGTTGCTAATGGGTTTTTTTATTACTACATTGCATGGCAAATGTACTTCCTTTCGCCTTTTCTAGTACCCGTAATTGTATAATTGGTAAACTTTTCAAAAAATGTTCATTTATTGGTAGTTAGCTTCCTTTCTTGGACTAGTAAGCAAGTAATACCAGTAGCTCATCCGACGTCAAAAGAAAACCTAAGCCATTGTTGTCGAGTCTTCCATTGTGTAACTTCGGGTTATTTGTGAACAAGTCAACTCTATAGGCCAGCTGTACACGCTTTTTCAATCTAGTTAGTGCAATTTGTTGCCGCAAGACGTTCCTTGGATTTGCATAATTTCATACAAGGAATATTAAATACACATGCAACGCATTCAGCGAATCAAATAAATATCTTTAGACCTGAATTGGCCAGTTGCCTAACAATCTGAACAAAAAGACTGCAGACAAAAAGTTCTTGTATAAAGAAAACATGACGCGTTGGGATTCATTCCAGACATATTTATGGGAAATCTCCCTTCCGTCTTGAACGTTTAAATTCTACATGTGAAGCGTGATGGTTGTTGCCAATTAGACCAACTATTTACTGGGCAAATGTCGTAGAGAGCGATATCATGACGTCGGAAAATGAATATTGCCTAGGGGTTTATATATCTATTTAGGTATGGGTCTTTCAGAGCAACGGAATCATGTACTCTATTTGCCAAAGTTCAAAGAAATACATCTTTAGCCACTCATTTTTATGCGACAATACATCTGCCTGGTCGAGACCAATAAGCCATGTACGCAGTTAAAATAAAGTGTCGTAAAGGTAATTGCAAAGGACAATAATTAATTAACGTAAAGGAAACACAATAGAAACAAATCAGGTTAATTCGAAAATATCCCCAAGCAGATTCACAACACTTATGATGCAAGATTCTTTATCAGCAGTAAGGTCTAAATCATTGTTTTGCTACGAAGAAAGTCTTATTACATCCTTTCCCAAGAGTGATCTACCCTAACTGTTTATGATTGCTTGAAACCGCTATGGTTTATATACTTAAGGATATCTGGGATACGATGACCTTAACTATAATCGCAGTGTATTCCCGTTAAAAATAGCATGATCTACCCATACTCGCAATGTGCTAACGTTAACTAGCATGATCTACCCATACTCGCAATGTGCTAACGTTAACTAGCATGATCTACCCATTCTCGCAATGTGCTAGCATTAAATAGCCTGACCTACCCATATTCGCAATGTGCTAACGTTAACTAGCATGATCTACCTATACTCGCAATGTGCTAACGTTAACTAGCGTAATCTACCCATACTCAATGTGCTGGCATGAAATAGACTGACCTACCCATACTATCAATGTGCTAACGTTAACTAAAGTGACCTACCCATACTCGCAAAGAAGGAAATGATCATATAATAATAATTATTACATTTTGTTTCAATTTATTATGCCATTGAATGTCTGAGGATTTTACAAAATTGTTCCGTTATCATAAAGACTAGCATTGTGAATGACTATGTTTGAAGACTATATGACTTAGTGTCTGTGCATTCCACCTCGATATGTAAAAGTTGGATGGGAATTAAACTTAAAGAAGAAAAAAATACTGATTGCGAAATGTATTTGCTAATACACTAAAAGCAACCAAGTATGAATATATTATGCTAACCGTTTTCACAATATGATGCATTTATGTAATGAATCATTTTTCTCTTTGGTAATTTGGATAAAAATATGTAATGGCATATTTTATGATTCCTATGTAGAAATGCTAGCGGATTAAAACAAAACAAAACACTATCCGTTACGTTTAGCAACACTCGCAACATCTATGTATAATATTTAGTTAAATATAAACAATCCAATAACATATTTCACATTAGATATACAAAGAGGAACTGAACCTAGACTTTTAAACAAATCTTCCATATAATTGATCGTATATCTCTAAAAAAATGTTTAGCTAATGATGTGTTATAACTCAAAACTTCTGCTAAACTTTCTGCGCATGTCTTAGTATACACTATGAGATGGGCGCTGTATTCGGTCAGACCATCTCACCATACATTTTTAATAAATTCGTTGATACAACTGTGATTTGGATTCCTTGTTGTTGACAGGCGGGTATTTGCTCTGAGAAATACCATATGGTCTTTGTGTTAATGAAATGCCAGGACTTTGATCAGAGAAATATAGTATTGTCCGCGTGTTAATAAAATTCAGGAACTTTGCTCTTAGAAATACGGTATGGTCCGTGTGAACGTTGCATTAAGCTTCGAATAACACATACAGTAATGCCGTAAAATACAAAATATACACTGACCGATTAGAATCTGTTTTATTTACAAACCGAGACCCTGATATGCAGCTGGATAATATGGGCCAGATCCAAAACCAATCTGTAACCAGGGCAAGCGATTCAAAACTTACAAATACGGTAGATTTTCCTCAACCAGTATCAAACAATTCTCGCCAAAAATTAAAGACGGCAACGTTATTGATTCGCGATTCCAGTGGAATTCAGTATGCAAATACGATACAAGAGAAGCACAGCTGTGCCCTAATCAGAATGAGACAAACAATAATTACTTAAGGCCGAGGTAGCTTCACGCATGAGCATGCTGTTATACTCTGGTCAAAGTTATTGATGGAGTCATTAGGAGAATTTTATTTCGTTCTACCATCATCTGCAGGAACGTAATTTGACAAAGGATTGTCTTGAGCCGCGTTAAAAGTGAACCACAGACGTCGATAAGTCTTTGGGAAACCGTTCCATCACACTTTAATTGTCAACTTAAGGGCAGAAGCCAACTAGAAGAGTTTTCATTTACGCCACTAACTGCACAATTCGTTTGGCTTTCATGTTAAATGTCACCTAGATATGTTATACTGGGCTGTATGGGCGGTGCCATGATAAAGAATCGCAAGCACTTGCTTCTATCAGTCGAAAGGGGGAGACTAATAATCACACCATCCCCTACTCCACATTGACATGAGGTATCAATTAAAAAAAACTCTGGTAGTGAAGAATCGGATCCCTCAATGATTATTTTCCTGCACTATCTTCCCATTTAGTTGCTCATTTGCACTACTACATTCCAAACGATTCCACATGTACCTAACTGTAGTTGAAGGTTCATTTTAATTCAGTTACTTCATGGCTTACAATGTCACGTGGTTTGAAGACTATGGTCTGTTTTCGTCTAGAAAAAGGCAGAGTAAGAGACTGGGCATATATGCCTAATTTCGCCTATATTTTGAAGTGTTTTGCAAGTTAACAAAGTGGCTTTAAACGTGTTCTAAATAAGTCTGAATTATAAATATATTACGATGATCACCTTTACTGGTAGGGAACTTTGCGGTTGTCTCCTACATCGAGGCTAGTAAACTTAATGTTGGTTTTCATAATTTTAATAGTCAAATGGCTAGCAATATTTCAGTTGTCATTTGTCACCAGTACGTATTTATTTGCTCTATAATACGTATTTTTTATCATCTGAATAATTGGATGATATCTGAAGCGTATCGGGTAAATCACACAAGATGCAATTGTTCCCCACGACGGTCAGAACAAAAGGGGATTTTCAAACAACAAGGCTGCTTTTTGTAAGATTTATAATATAAAGTTGTATGTCAAAAAATGGTAGCCCAAGTTTCCGCTGACCTATACTACCTCATTGTAAATATGTTGACATTTACGTTTGGTTGTGAGTTACGACAGCTTTACCTGTGGAAACGTTGGTATTCGTCGAAACCACGTGATATCGGAAAAGGCTAGCATCGTACTACCGGGCCTAGCCAATATAAGTTAATTTGCATTGAGTAATACCCACAATGCAATTTTTTTAGGAAGATGATTTATCTTGAGAATAGCTTGTATAGCACTTTTATGTCTTTAATTCGTTGTCAGATAAGACAAAACTACCGCTAAATGTGATCGTGTTCTCTCAATTTGCATTGCTGGTCACATGACCCCACACATTTCGCAGCCTACACATCCAAGCCCAACCCACTCGTTACCAACACTGTTGTACAAATATTAGAAACTATTACATGAAAGTCAGGTAATGTTTCTTTTTAATTAGATAAGCAAAGAAAATACATGCTTTTAACACATTTTTCGTAAAAAAAATCATCAGAAACCTGACGCTGCTGAGCAAAGCTGGATTACCCAAGAAAGCACACTAAACACGTGCTTAGGGCACCAGCTCAATAGAGGCACCAGAAACAAAATTAAAATTTATTGTTGATTATACGATTCAATGAGTTTTTTTATGACCTTTTCATGAATGAGTATTTTGATTTGGAATAATGGCAACACTGGTATTTTTCCACCACTTTGTTTTACCTTTATGTTACGTGCTTAGGCTCGAATAAGCAGCAACATAGAAAGAAGTGAAAATAACAAGCTTGTAAAATTTAACAAACAATTTATTAAGTACAAATATTTTCATAAAAGAAAATAAATAAACTTACGGTTTTAGAGAATCAAGTCCAAAAATTAATCCAAAAAGAATATTCACAATATAATCCACTAGTGGAATTGCAAGAGTCCTGATAAATAAATGTCCTAATAGTTCCCGGTTCGAATCTTGACGATGTAATACAATATGGACGACGATGTCACTTGATTTAGTCAATTCTTGTTAATGAAAATCTATGAGCACATATTCATTTCCAGATAAATAATAAAATAATTCCTCTTGCTCCGACCGAATCGGCACAATATCCAGTACACGGTAATTAAAAATAACTCAAAAAGAAGACACAACTTAATATTATAAAAGCCCAACTTCTACTAAATATCTTGCTCCAAAACATCACTTATATACCTGTTTTTACCTAGACAAGAACGGGGTCACGACGTTCCAGAATCTCTCAGAACAATCTCACGTTCAAGAAATTACGCAAACAAAGTATGACCCAACTAAAGTAGAAAGATGTTTATACCTTACTCCATTTGTCCTTGGAATCAACCAATCATTTTAAAATAAAGCTCTAATGTCCTTGGAATCAACCAATCATTTTATAAGCTTGTTTACAATCTGAAGCAGGGTCAGAAAATGAGGTTAACATCTGTTGTTTACTATGTAAAAGTACAGGTTCCCCCCCCCCCAATGAACGAATCTTAAAACTTAAAATGCCAAATTTAAATCTAACAAACAAGCAATAAAAAAATAAATATAAATGACTTATATCACATATACGCAACACTTTAACAGTATATTTCTTTTAAATGTCATATGCGGGGGATAATATTTTCAGTGCTTAGGGCCATGGAAGGCATTAATCTGGTCATGCTGTCGAAGCAACCTGGAAAATGTCAGATTCATCGCACAGACAGCACGTCAGTTTGCCGATCACGTGATACTAAAATACCGCGCAAACATGATCTCCCAGCCTGATGAATTTGTGAACAAATCAAAGATATAGCTAATGTTATACTCGCAATATATATATATATATATATATATATATATATATATATATATATATATATATATATATGTATATATACATATATATATATATATACATATATATATACATATATATATATATGTATATATATATATATGTATATATATATATATGTATATATATATATATATATATATATATATATATATATATATATATATATATATATATATATATATATATATATATATATATATATATATATATATATATATATATGCTCAACTTTTAAACCCATATCTGAATATCCGTTATTTTCTATTTTGGAACAACCTAGCACATGATTGTTTTGACGGGATGACCTGGTTCTATCTTTATTATATGACTATTTGACAAACACTATACACTTTTTATGGCGCTATGATCGTCATATTTGTTCGAGAGAAACCTGTTTAAAAAATTTGGTTTATTGGTCGCCAATGTTTTATGAGTAAAACATTGCACACTTTTAATTACATTAATTGCGTTGACACCTAAACTTGCCCTAGTTGTCAGAGCGTCCGCCTCGGGTGCGAGAGGTCTCCAGTTTGAACCCCGGATGAGTCATTCCAAAAACTATTAAAATGGTATTAACAGCTGTGTCCCTAGAAGCTCAGCATGAAAAGTGTAGTGTTAATACTGGTCGGCCTGGTAATATGACCGGGTGGGACATTATGCTACATGTCTACGCCATACTGCCCCAGTGCTGGATATCACTACATAACTGCCACACTGCAGACATCGTAGCAATATGACTAAACAAATTTTAAATCCAAATCACACACACACACACACACACACACACACACACACACACACACATAGGCACACACGCACACGCACACACTCACACACACATACGCACACACACACGCACACACACACACAAGACAGCCGAAAAATAGCTTAGTCATTATCAAAATAGTTATTATAACACACGAACAAGTAATGGATAAAAGCCAGCCTCTATCCCAGATTTTATAAATGACGATGAAGTAAATCCTGGTAACTAGTACAGCTATCAAAAAAGGTTATATAAATAACCCAGGGTTCAAAAATTAACAAACTACGAACCGTCTTCTTATCCTGCAACACACTTTAAAACATTGAATTCTACACTAGCTATAGCAACTGCAGTCATCAAAATAACAATATATTAAACAGAAACATTCTATTTGATATGCAGATCATTGCACATTATTTTGTAAATATATTTTTAAGTTTGATAACGCTTCACTGAACAGGTACATAGTACAGGTTTGGCTAAATCAGTAGCACTGGACAGTATGGATGGCTGCATGAGACTGTGGAATATTTCTTTATACCACATAGTATAAGTAAATAGTAAATCCCATACTTATGTTGCTTTTATATTGTTAGCATAATTTGCAATATCTCTAAGACTCTTTCATATACTGATTGGAGATATATTTGTCGATATAAAATGCATATTTTACTTATAATGGATATGAAAAAATAAAACTGTACATTAATACTTCGAATAGTCTCTATCACAGACTATAAAACATTCTTACATTCGACATTGTAGCTAGCAGTTGAATACTGGATACCTAAAGAAATTAATACATTTAATTACCCTATGAATAAACATGACGCACCTGTTACTTTCCTGAAGATATTAAATGATTAAAATGAATGAATATAATGTCTAAATGAGAGTATTGGATAACATGTGCTATCTATTATAGAAGCTCTAGTGCAAAATAAAGCAAGTTTAGCACCGCCAGTGTCTTTGGCTGAAAATCATTTGATCATTTGATAAATTAAGTTTAGGTCAACAGGTTTATGATTCATATGTATACATTTCGTAAGATTTCAGCAATATATTTCAGAATGAAACATGGGACTTAGCTCTACAGTTGGCGGTTACGGTGTTGTTTCAAAAATAGGACGTAATATAAATCATACTTTGCAAACAACATCATATAATTTATCACTAGGAATAAATACTACTGCAAAATTACAGGAGTATTAAACCAAATAATATGAACATTTGATAATTAGGCAACAACAATGATCCCAAATACAAGCAACAAAATGATCAGACAAACGTTATTCAAGCCGACCTAAAGTACCGAAAACTACAGTACCTTAAGGCTATTAAGAAAAGAAAAATCATCTGAAATAGACATATAACTCGACAATTTAGATTGACATACACGTTAGCTCGGTAATATATTACCTTAAAAATAACTAGATTTTTGTTTGCCCCTGTAAGGTGTTACAAATAAACCATTTTTAATATAACTGTAGAGATCAAACTAAGTAATTCAAAAATTAATAAACGATCGAATTAGTTATTAAAGACTTTATTTCAGTTTTGTCAACAACCAGTTCATTAATTAATACTGACGGTAGTTAGAGTTAATTCTGCTGATGATCACGTGACACGATTAAAATTTCATTAATCTTCCATGAATTAAATTAATGAATTTGAACTGCCTCCACTACCACCATTTCCTCCGCTTGCATGAGTAATAATGCCGAATCCAGTTGTTAGTACTTGTAGTATTGAAATGGTTATAACCAGAGTAGCTACTATCACCCCATTATCTGTAATAACAGTATCATTTGTTGAGAGTTTTTCTTTGAATGAATATTATAACCTGTTTCCCAATGGTAATTTCACATTATCTTTCAGATTTATTTTAGCTCGTATTTTTTCCATAACATACATACACAGCCGATTGTGATCATACGTTATCATTTAATTTCACAAATTACTTCTTTCTAAGACAATGAAGACTTTGTACCTAGATCTGTTTTTGGCAATGTTACTTATTAAATATCTCCTATATATTTATCAATCAATTCAAGGTTTGTCAAAGCCTTAGTGTTCTAAATAACTGGTTTAGATGCATATGCATGACCCGTTAATTATATCTCTTCAAACAGCTTATTTCGTCTTCAACCATAACGTAGAAGGTCTTTGTTTCCAATTTAGTATATCGTCTGCTTCTAACATGTGCTGAATAAATGGCTCATTATCCATTAATTTCTTTCGGTTCTATTTCCTAGAAAACTATTATTTTGTGTCTAGTTGTAATTTTTGGTTTCAGATATCAGATATCACTAAGTTTCGTCCAATGTAAAAAAAACGCAAAAATGCACTTAGACTTGTTTTGGTTACAAAGCTAAGTCATAGTATTGGACTTGAGTGCAAACCAAGAAAGATAAACATGTTGACAAATTTCTTTGTTATGCACAAGTCCGGATCAGATCCAATTTGTTTGTTGTGTTGTTCGTTTTTTTTTTGTTTGTTTGTTTGTTGTTGTTTTTTTTGGGGGGGGAGGCAAAACTTGATAAGGGTCTCAAAAGAGCACCATAGCAAAACTCTATATGCCTATTTACTATTTAGTGATGTTTAGCACTGGGGCATTATGTCGCTGACATGTAGGATCATGCCCCACCCAGTCACATTATCCTGACACCAGGCCGTCCAGTCCTAATTTAACACTAACCTCTCAATGCTGAGTGCCAAGCGATGCAGCTGCTATAATCTTTCTATTAAATCGTTGGTATAACTCGACTAAGGTTTGAACCCGCGATGACCTGCATCCGAAACTATTGTGATATTTTTCGGGAACATTCAGGTCTATTCAAATGGTTTTTTTAATTTCTGAACCCTTTAAAACATTTGTTGAGAAAGGAAACCAAGTTTCATTGATCAGACAAAAGTCACGATCAGGAATCTTGATATATTGAAGGCAATACAAATGAGTGCACCAGTTCGTTTTGTTGATGGAAGTAATGTAGAAGTTGATGAAGTATTGATTCAAGACGATAATCATGGTGTGGGTCATACAAAGTGATACGTGTCAATATAGAGAAGGAATGTTTTGCTTTGCTATTGTCTTTGCAACACTTTGAAATTTATTTTAGATCATCTCTCTCACAATATTGTGATCACAACCCCATTACAATCATAACAAAATAGAAACCAGGAGCAACAGATTGTTAAGGTCGATGTTGAAGTTGTAGGAATGCCAGATTGGCATTGAGAACATCATATGAAACAATAAACTACTAGCACATGCAATATTTTAATAATATAAACAAGAAATATTTCTTGTACAAATCTTGTTTTAGATGAGAGGAGGTGTTTGTATATTTATATGGTGTCTGGATTTTTGTATCATGATTGTAAATTTTAATAGCTAATATTTGTCTGTGAGTGTATATCTTTTAAGATACTTATTACTTGCAAGTAAACATGCATACTTGGAATTGAGTTCCATTGTTGTGGTTTTTTCCTGTAGAAGTCTTGCCGTTTATCATGTTTTGAACTAAGCGTCTAGCGAGAGAATATTCTGGAAATATATTTTTGACCCTCATCTAATACCGTATGGATTTCCGCAGACTGTCATGTTATTAAGATAAATAAGCCATGGTAAGTAATAACAGGAATCTTTATGCGCAACTACAAATAAAGAAATTATATCAAGAACATTCTAAATCACTATATCTCTCTATATAAGATATTAATGTAGAAAAGAGGCAAAACATTACTTAGAAGAAGCCATTAATTTATTTTTTCTTTTTTTATAGCATTTAAAGCTCACATAATTATGTATGCAGACTGAATTTTAATATTGGTTTCCGTACAAATGTTTACGATCATTTAATATGAGGATCGAAATTTCTGCGAATATATTTGCACGCTTTCTCGAATTGACCGACAATCATGCAATACTTTGGAGGCTATTAATCGCAGAGATGTTTAAATATGGAAACACTAGCCAGATAGAGTACAACACAAATTAATGCGCTTATGACAAAACAACATCATAGTTACTATAGATGAAAACTAGCATACTTAACTGAATATACAACAGGTTACATCAATTAAAAGTTGCTACATTTCTTACGTTAAAACAAGCAAACTTAAACCTAGTATTAAATTATATTAAAAAAATAAAAACTACATCTATTTTTTTTATTTGCGATCAGTAATATTTAGATATGAAACATTTCTGTAATTGTTTACACGTATTATAATATACTATATTGCTTGGAACAGTCATAAATGAACAAATGGTCAACAGTAATTACGCCTGTAGATAAATACAAAACGGAACCGCTAATGCGCACAAGATGCATATTTTCTTTCTGATGCACTATAAATATTAAACACAAAGTTACAGTCTATCGTTTTCTATGTATGGCGATATCTGAAAACAAACGGTTCTTACGTCCAGTTTAGTATTAAATAAATTTATCTAAATTGCACTTGGTTTAATTGAAAACAGGATATAAAAAAAATTCTTTTTCTATGTTTTATTGTGATTAGCGTCCATACTCAAACGTACATCATAAAATACCATGGGTTTGAGACAGACAGCTGAACGTCCGATCCGTGTTAAATAGTCATTCTTCAAAGGGAATAGTGATATAACGTAGTTTAGAGATTCTGACTGACGAAACAAATGATTGTCTTAAGAAAACTTTTGAGAAACCACTCTTTTTGATTTGCCGAGTTAAATGAAGGTGTACATCTTGGAAGTAATGGACGATTAAAGTGACAAATTTGATTGAAATTCTTTAGTCTAAAAGGTTTCTGAGAGAGAGAGAGAGAGAGAGAGAGAGAGAGAGAGAGAGAGAGAGAGAGAGAGAGAGAGAGAGAGAGTCTTCTAAAGAAGCCTAAGAAAGAATAATGTTTTCTTCATTAAACGCCAAAAGGACCAGATTTCTGTTTTGTGAGGAAGACGGGGCTTAGTGTTTAATGCGCAAATTCTTAATTTAACAGCATTAAGGTACGCAATATTAACTTCACGTAATATGCTTTTTTATGTTTGATGTGTACAAATTTGTTTGTTATGACTAGGTTCCACATTATGTGTCGTTTATTCTATTTCATGGAAATGTGTTGATGCTAGAATTTCTTCGTAATTTTTCGCTTCATTTTACAGATATTATTTCATTAGCAGAATTACTAGCATGCGATTCAAATGTTCATATGTGCAAAATTTACAGGGATATATTAATATATATGAAATAAATTCCTTTGTCAGTTAGGACGATACTGATTATCGAGAGATAACAATAACTACCTATTATAGTTGCCTTTGTAATGTTTAAATGATCTGGAAATGAGTAAGGATGTGTGACCTTTATGCAATAGTATTCAAACATGTACTATCATGCGGTAAATTTTCAATAGGTAGGTCACGTGGTAATATATGACAAGGTACTAACTTAAAAAGGCTCAACACAGTGTCTGAGTGGAGTGTGTTCTGAGTAACATAAATGAAGGAATTGTATATACATCTAGACAGTGGTACATATAGGATTTAGAGATAATTTTATCCTTTAAGTTAACATTTTTCCGAGGGATGAGGACTCTACATTTTGAAGACGGAGTCTGGAAAAAAAGAGAAGAGACGAGTGAAAACCGAAAGACTGATGTGACGAGTACCGAGTAAAATTTAGGAAGTCCCAGAAGGACGAGTCAGTCGGAAAGTGAAGACTCGAGGAAAAAAAAAACGTTGGAACACGGTCAAGAGGAAGGTGACGTAATCAGTCGTGCTTATTGCGTTCTTTTTACTACTCGTTATGATGATGTACTACATCCACAATCGACACTGCTATAAAATTCTGTTGATATTATTTTTTTCTTTTCTAAGGGAGCTCATACTGCATTATTTTTTCACATTAATCTTGCCCAGTTCTCAGTTGATATTCTATTTTCTACTCACACCGGATCATCATGCAGGAATGTCATTCCCTAGATAGCGTAGCTAAATCTAATTAACTACCCCTCTTACTCAGAGAAAATTCTTACACAATAAAAAATTCTGACAGATCATGTGGTGAACTGAATAAATGGCCAAAAAATTAGTAAATGTATATAACAGGAAACTATTATATTTATATGCAAATATAAAATAAAAAGTCAGTTCGACTTGGATGTCAATTTGATTACAACTTACAACTGATTAAATAATGTATCTACTAAAATGTTATACATCTCAGTATAGCTATTTTTGTCGTCAGCATTTTACCAGTTAAACCATTTTAGTTGCTGATCAGGATCTGACAGATCAACGATGACCTATCTTCGTAAGTTTAGTCCTACTACTTTAGCAAATTTGTTCCATTTCGTAAAACTTATATTAAAAACTAGTACATTCGTTATCATGGTGTTTTTATTTGACGCATGCCTTTATGACATTTCTGTTTATTGTACTAACTCATTTATCCTTTACGTTGCTGATCATGCTTGCAAAACATATATGTTGCTTTTGTTCATTATAATCTGTACATCTGTACACGAATTATTATCCGTTTTGTATAATTTGTACACTAATTAGTATCAGTTTTGTATAAGTTGTACACTAATTAGTATCAGTTATGATTACCATAAATAGTACTTCTAAGGCAATAGTGAAGGTTCCTTGTTAACTAGGTCGGGGTGGGGTGCTCCCAATATTACATTAAATTATTACAGAAGACCAACCTAGGCTCATTTCATTACCGGATAGATGTTCCTCTTGTCCTGTGTTCCTACTCATCTGTATTATGCTTCTATGAACTGGTACTCCAGTTGTTTCCAGTCTGTCTAACTTCAGCCTCCATTTTTCCTTTTTCTTTGTCTTCTAGAGACTCAGTACCAACTGCACAAGGATATTTGCCTCTGTTCTGTCTCTGTTCTGTCTCCTACAGTTATTCTGGTACCTAAAAGCTTTCTCGTACGATCACACAAAAACATTAGCTGAGTATATTCATCTAGCACTCTAGACTCACACTAAACAACACTAAACAACAATATCATCAGATAAGCCATTACCTTCTTTGGCACGCATATGTGAACATCAAAATACCCATTCTCTCTGATATAGTGTACGCGGTATATATAGATTGTCAATTGAATTATACAGAACAATTTCAAATAATCGGAAGCATTTATGTACATATCTTGATATATCCTTACAAATAATATTCATACAAAGTATACACAAATAGTCAAATCCTTATTAACTAACGTTGCACACTGCAACCATTATACAAAGTCATAATTCAATTCAACATTGGCAAATCTAGAATATCACATGAATAAATACACGAGGTTACTACACATTAACGAAATAGCGAATTAGCGAATAGCAATATTAATTCTTCACATAAACATTGCTCATATATCAACAAACACTACAAATGAATCAACCCTACAAATTGTAATTCCACGTCCTAATTAATTCTAGTAATGAAGTATACATACTGCACATAATTCAAGTACAATTACTTTGCCGAAATATATTACACCTTTCGAGCAAATAGTCACTGACATGTACTGAAGCTCCTTGTAATTCACAGAATAGCAAGTTTCCCGCCAATTTCGAATGGCGTTGGAGTATCTCATCTTCCCTTATAATTCCCGCAAGATGGTTTAGGTACTATTGACGTTTAGTTCTCAGGATAATATATTCAATCTTGCGATTCTAATCGTGATCATGCCTTGCTCAACTCCGAGTGGATGTTGATTCACACCTAATTCGAATAATTATCAGACACTGCGTTCTCCCCGGCAGTCTGTCAAAGGTGGATGTACAACTTCCACATGATGTTCCTTTGATCCGAATACAGGATGGCATCACTTACCTGTGAACCATATTATACCCATGTTATGTAATTGGCTTGGCCAAAATAAGGCGCCAGTCACGAGTTCCTATGACAAAGTTAAATAATTGGCTTGACAACTCAGTGTTCGCAGAACTGACCTTCGTACATTAACGACGCGAAATTAATAGCCTCAGGGTCTAGCATATACCTGTTAGTTTCCTTAAAACGTGACAGCAACACAATTATTATATTGGTAAAACATTTATCTCATGTCAAACGTTCCATCAAATTTCGACTGAGCTAAAAATATTGTGTTATGTCGGTTTATATGCTGTCTGTTTCAACATTAATGCACTTAGAGAATATGTTCCGGTCTTTACAAGTTTTATATTGTAACCATATTATCTTCATGCTCTGTAACCCCATAAGAAATTGATTTAGCTACATTCGTTTTGTTTAAGCTAACTACGGCCATATGCATATCGATTATTGTTCTTTATGCAAATACAATTTTCTTTGAAAGTAAAAATTAATTCTATTTATAATTAAATAGATTTCTTTTTGTTTCTTTATTAAATTCTGCATTTTTTCTTCAAAAGATTGTTTACTCATTATTTTAAACAAATTATTGTATTTTATATATTTCGATGCAGATTTCTTCAAAGATGCGAGCAGTTTATGTCTGTTTTAGTCATAATAGTGAATACATTGTCTATCATTGCATTTTAATGTACATAATAATATAGCTACTGCATCTTTAAACTCTTTCAATCTTCTATCAATTGCTTTTTGTCGTGGAATATTTTCTGGTTGTAAACGATAATATTTAGAAAAATTCGCGCAAATATGTTTGTATTTTAAGATTTGTATAATACCGGCAGTTTTTCAAGAGAATAACTCCAATACGTAATTTGCTTTATTACGTCCTCGCATTCCACTTTTTAATTTCAAACTTGCATTGGATGGAACATGATCGAATCCTAACATGTGTTTGTGTTCAGCTATGTAAAGGATATAACCTCGATCTTGGGGTATCGTATTCTCTCTATATTACTGTAAACTTCGTTATAATACATACGGTTTGCCTTGGCATGTCCATCATATATCATCTTTTTTTTCTCTCATTCCAAAGTCAATTATTAACATATCTTAATCTGCCAGCGATTTTAATTAATTTTTATTCATTTTAAAGGCAGCATGATGAGCTAGTGCTTGAGTATGTCTAGTTTATAACCACACATACCGATTCTCAGTCTTTATTTCCTCGAAATGTATTGTGTCTATTAAGTATTCATTCCTTTAACTCATCCAATTGTTCTAGTAACTGACCCATGCACAGATAAATATATTGCTCTTTCGCTAAAATATCTAGGAAGCCTTATTACTACAACCTATTAACTACAACAACCTTGTTAAACGATTTATATTTTTCATAATTATTTTGGTATTATTGATACTTTTACATCTGTTTTATGAAACGTTTGTACATAAACTACAATTGTATCCAGCAATAATGAATATATAGTGGAATACATTTTAGATAATAAGAATTTTAATTACAATATAAATGTTCTGGACTACTATATTTACCAATTAATTGACCAAGATCTCTTGATTCTTACTTCTCTGGATCAAAACTTTTCACAGATATGGCATTTCTAGGTAAAATTACAACAATTTTCATCGTGTCAGTCTTGAACGTCAGTTTTGAAAATGACTCTTCATATCAGAACAATATACCTATGCCTTTTTCCTTTCTACAATTGTTGGTGCACATAGAATTGATTCCCTGCTGAAATATAATTGTATGTTCCAATTTTCCATGACGTATTGGGCGTCAGGACTGCTTAGCGATCCGGAGTAATGACCGCATTATTCTTTGCAGCCTCAGTACTTAATGGCGCAATGATACTTTAAAAAGCACAGCAAGCTACAAAAGGAGCTTTTACTTGCTTTTGACTTGAAACATTAACGACAGACCCGTCATTTGGCATTACATATATTACCTTCAATGTTTGGTTGCATAGTCTTTTTGTTCTTATGTATTTATTTTAGAATTTTTTAAACATTCCGGCATTTCTTAATATTTGTTTTGATTTATATGTTTGCTATCGTGAGTCCAAATCAATATAGATACATCATTTATTCCCACAACAATGATAACACTGCCAATTGTCATTGCAACATAGACATATCTTTGAGCGATTTACATATATCTTTATCTTCTGTTGTTGTAACATTTTTTCTCTGGTTCATAGCTGCTGACCAATAAATTAAATTTATTATCAAATATTTGTATATCGTGTATATTTATTTGGCATTTATGGAACGAATTTTTATATTTATCAATATTATATTTTTACCTATATGGATTATCATTTTATAACTGATTATATTGAATACAGACACGTCTGTTGTCTCATTTTATACATTGGAACATACTATCAAATCTTTCTGATTGGGTGTATGACTTTACCCATATTCTTCTCAATGGATCAACTTGAGAATAATAATAATTTACCTTTCTTAAAAACGAATGAATGTTTGAGAATGTTTCATGGTCAAATTGGGTATGAAAGGACTCATCAACATTATCTCAGATTTTAATTTTGTTAAGTAATACTAATCTACATGAGGATAGTCGTATCTCTTTGCGTTCCCATAAGCATTTATTGAGCCGAAATACCTATTTCTTCTAGCTATTATTTTTTATAATTTGGACTCAACGTGTTAAAATGTGACAATCTTTATTTCAATTTCATTCACAAATTTCGTTTGATTTCACCTCTTTAAAGATGGTGATTTAGAGGAGGATGCAACTTCATTTTTCAGATTTTGGCATTTTTGTATCCAACATATCATGTAAAATATACATAATAAGAATTAATACATTATATATACACATATTTGTATCATTCATATTTCGATTTGTTCAATCTTGATTCCGTCCTCTTGCATTTTGTGTATAGATAATTCCTCCTCGCAAACTTAATTATTCCAATAGTGTCTGTGTTTAAATTTTCTGATTAACTACAATTTCTTTTCTGATTGCAATATAACTCTTCTGTACGATATTGAAGAAATAACATTTCGTATAAATCGACTCATATATTGGGAACATGACATCATGACCTATGCTGAAGTTGGGTGTACCATATTTACCCGTAACTAGAACTCCCAATACATACTTTAGATCAGTTCACTTCCTTGTTCGCATTAATTAGCTAGATCTCCATACAGTGCATTTATGAGTCATAATATCCATCAATGCAGTTTTGTAATATATACCCGTTTCATTTTCAACAACATACTTATCCGTTAGAGCCTTAAGAGTTATATAATTTTTCTACCACAAACTCGTTTTCGTTTCACTGAGGAGATATTATTTGTAAAAGTGTTTTAGAATTAATTCTTTACCTTTTCAATTAAAATTCCTTCATTTTTTACCGAGACGTATGTGTTCTTGTTTTTAATCTTCAAATATTACCATAAAAGCAGAATGTATTCTGATATTTTGTTTTTACTTTTTTAGCTCAGACATATTTGGAAAACACGTCTACCACTTTCAAAATATGTCTATAACCATTTTTATGTACAAGATGCTTCCTAAGGAACTTTATCCACCTGAAGAGTTTAATCGTACCACATATTGATTTTGTATCTTCTTTGCCATCAAGCATACTTTCCATCCATAAATGATGAGCATTCGTAAAACAGCCGGACCTTTGAAGTCGTAGTAAAGATCTCGTAAATACTGTTCGTTGTAAATCTCATGGATTAATATAAGTTTTATGGCCTATAAATTAATCACGATAACAAAGCCGCCCTAAATAAGAATGACGGTGCGCGTTATGTCCCATTATATACGGAATAATACGTCTAGATTATTGAGAGATGTGTATGCAATTGTCGATCCTGACTTGTTCACAGAACGCTATTCACCCACACAGATATGGTTCCCTTCATTCATCGAATGATTTTAATTAACCAACCAGAATTATATCTCTTAAATAATGTTAAAAGTTGTATTTTCAGATTATTATTATTATTATTATTATTATTATTATTATTATTATTATTATTATTATTATTATTATTATTATTGCTCTTAAAATGTCTTGCTCATTGCGAGGGTAAAAATCTACTATGTATCTGTTCACACAGGTGTGCCTATGACTTTGATGTTTGCATGAGAGCAAGCAAAACCAATTTATATAAATGGTTATTTTATGCTAAAATCATGTGCATCAGGACTGATGCTCTTATTTCATATGTTCATTGTAGATTATTAGAATGTAGTACATTTTTCTTTTGAGTAATAAATACACTTTGTTACGTTTTTAAGCGACTTAATACCATGAAATCTTTTTTCTCTGTATTATAAAGTAAAAAGTGTCAGAGATGTCTTTTTTATAAACAAAATATATGCCTGGATATTTTGTAATAATAGGGATAGCTCAAATTGTCTCTGTATATATAATTATTTGAGATATTTTATTTCTATTATCAGGCTATAATTGTATTTAATCTTTTTAAAAGTTTTCTCCGTGGTATAAAAGTGTGAAGGAACAGCTTCGCGCTGCTAAACGACATCGTCGTAAAGCGGAGAGCCATTGGCTTTCCACCAGATTTAGCGTTCATAAACAAACTAAGGAGAACGTCACATAGTCCATTTAGCCAAATTATCCCACGACAAAACAAAGATCACAGAGAGTTCCAGCTGCAAAGAGCTCTTCGAGATAACTAACAAACTAATGTCAAGGAATAAATGTACACCACTTCCAACTACCTTCTCTCCAGTAGACCTTCCGGACCTATTTGCAAAATTTTTTCCATGACAAAAGTACAAACCATTAGAGATTCGCTTAACAACACAATTTCAATTGACTCGTCACTATACAGTTATGATACTATGAGTATACGATTGTCAGAAGAAGAGCGTAAGTATCTTGCTGGTGTATACACTTGGGTGAGGCCGGATAGGTATGTTGGACTGGAGTCTCTCAGTGATACATAGCACAGAGAACAAAGTTTGTGTTTGATTCTGTAATTCATTTGCAGATTCAATTCGTGTCATGTTGACTAAGTAGGACTTGAACCACTGTAAGGCTATATTCTGATTGCCAAAGACATGTTGAAGACGGTGAAGTAATATATCATGGTATTTTGTGTCAAATGCTGCAGACAAATCAAGGAGGGTGAGGACTGTAATCTTTTCACTTTCCAAAGCAGAGAGAATGTCATTAAATACTTTCAGAAGAGTAGTTTCAATAGTGTGGCAAGGGCGATATGCAGACTGTACATTGATGTAAAGACTGTTTGAATTCAAATGAGATACAAGTTGGGCTAAAACAACTTTTTTGAGATTTTTTATATGAATGTGAGATTAGAAACTGCGTTCTTTAAATCGTTATGGTAATGTGTTGGTTTCTTCAGCAGAGGCTTTTCAATGGCAGTTTTGAAAAATGATGGGAATTCCCCCGATGAGAGAGATATTAATAACATGAGTTAGTGAAGGCAATATTGAGTCTAAGCACTCAAGCGGAAGTGACGTCGGAGTTGGATCAAGTATACAATACTTTGGTGCACTCTTCATCACGATGTTTCGTACTAAATCCATAGAGACAGGTTCAAATGCTCCTAATGGTTGTCGCTAAAATTCTGTATCATAACTGTATGGTGATGAATCAATTAAAATTGTGTTGTCAAGCCAATCTCTAATGGTTTGTACTTTGTCACGGAAGAAATTTGCAAATAGGTCCGGAAGGTCTACTGTAGAGAAGGTAGCTGGAAGTGGCGTACATTTGTTCCTTGACATTAGTTGGTTATTTATCTCGAAGAGCTCTTTACAGTTAGAACTCTCCTTGATCTTAGTACAGTAGTGGGATAAATTTTGCATACATACATACATACATACATACATACATACATACATACATACATACATACATACATACATACATACATATATATATATATATATATATATATATATATATATATATATATATATATATATATATATATATATATATATATATATATATATATAATATTTGGGGATAAGTGCCGTTTTTATCATTCATTTGAAGATGGGGGTTTTATTTGTCTCTGTCAAAAGAACTATTTGTATGTTCACTGTAAGCCAGGCTTTTGTTTTCAAAAGAATAGCTTGTATAAAACAAGTTCTTTTACATCAATAGATGGAGAAGACATTACTTCTGATTTGACTTCTACATTATCAACAGTATTTTTAAAAAAATGGGCCTTGTTTTCTCGCTACGATGTTTGTTAAGTGAGACATTGATCCCGTCTTCTTCGTCCTCGACACTGGTTTCAGAGGTCGAACAGAACTAAAAACTGGCGCATTATTTCAACATCTCTGCATAATGTTCAACATCACTTCAAGAAAAGGAGGCTTGATATACATGAAAATGAATGTTACAAAATGTGTCTGAGATGTCTCTTATTTAGATCGACGAAAACACAACCTCAGCTGACGTTTTGATTTATAAGAAATGATCACTAAACCTCATATGGAACCCAATCAATCTCCATCCACATATGGAGCTGACCCACACATCACTTTTCGTAAGATACAATGAACCATTCTTGAAATACCATAGTACATCAACGCCACCTAGCGTTCTATCAGTTTCACGGGTTGGTCCGATTAGTATAGCGCGATTGAGATTTATTATTCTGTAGCAAAGGTCCTAAAATTATATAATCGATTTTTTTTCTTTTCTCGCTTTGACTGTTAATGCAATATCTTCCAAGAAAATCGATCTCTTCCATCGTTGATGATTTTATTATATAAATATCGCACCACAGAAGTACACAATGTATTATGTTAATCAAACGATACTTTATTACATTGTCATTGGTGTTTTGCTCACGATCAAGTTCCATTGGTTGAAGGTGATAAAAACTTTATCTGCGTATTCATCGAAATTATGGTATAGGGAATAATTGGTTTCTTTTAAGTTTCATTAGAGTCTATTTCTTGAGTTGAAATCCCTGACGGCAAAGTAATCCTAACATCACAGGATCAACTTACAAAAGTTGCGGTTCTAAGCACAAGGGAAACATTACGAGTTCCTTAGGATGTGGACAAAGTCAGTTATTGGGGATAAGAATCATTCTATTTCGTTAATTATTACCTATGCGTGCTTTGGATTTCATTAGTTGTTGATAATTGATATTAAACAATATTTGTTTAAACAAACAAATCACTTTTCCGTCTGCGTTAGCTTTAGCATAATATTGACGCCACTCTACTCTATGCTTGTGGTGTAAACAAAGTAAAAACTTCGTGTAAAAGTGTTCTTTCTTTATAAGTCATTTATATGACGACCGATCGATTTACATATTAATCCCGAAACTGAGATGAAGGCTTCATGAATTTATGACGACCCGTTTAATGTGCTTAATTTCCAAACTACTCGCATTCCAGATGCACATTGATTTCGGCGACCATATATTGATCAATAATTTTATTTTATGTATATTAAAACTTTGCTATAATTTGTACATAAAATTAAAAAAATACTTAAATAAAATTAAAATTATGACATAAACCTGCGCAAAAATGGAACTCATTCAAAGACAGTATGGATTAAATCATTGTGGTGCATCAGGAAATTCAAGCATATTGGAATTTATTCGGAACATTCTATATTTTTGGACTTCTAATAGAACATTGAGGATTATTTTGAATTTAATTCATACTACTGTAAGTGATTTTTAAATTTGATATTTGTAACTTGGGGAAAAAAATACAATTTGTTTAATAATTTTAATACTGATAGTTTAATCTTTTTTGCGATCTTTCTTTTAGTTAAAGTTGTAACAAAAATGTCTGCTAGTAAATCTCTGTTGGATAAAAGTATTTCCAAGTATGGTTGAATATGATGCTTACGAGTATTTCCTAGTATGGCTGTGATATGTAGAAGTATTTGCTAGTATGGCTGTGATATGTAGAAGTATTTCCTAGTATGGCTGTGATATGTACAAGTATTTCCTAGTATGGCTGTGATATGTAGAAGTATTTGCTAGTATGGCTGTGAGATACGAAAAAAGATTTGCTAGTATGGTTGTGAGATATGTACAAGTATTTGCTAGTATGAATGTGAGATATGTACAAGTATTTGCTAGTATGGCTGTTATATATGTACATAAAAGTATCTGCCACTATCGCACTGTGTGAAATAAGTATCTTCTAGTATATCTCTTTATGATACAGCTATCTACTAGTATGGCTCTAAATGATAAAAGTATTTGCTGGTATGACGATATATGATACACTCACAAGTATCTGATAGTATGGCTCAGTATGAAACAAGTATCTGTTAGCATGGTTCGGTATGATACATGTAGTTTCCAGTATGGCGCAATATGTTACAAGTATATGCTAGTATGGCTATGACTCAGTATGATACTTATAGGTATCTGCTAGTATGGCTATAACTCTGTATGATATTTATATGTATCTACTAGTATGGCTCAATATGATACAAGTATTTGCTAGTATGGCTATGACTCAATATGTTACTTATAGGTATCTGCTAGTATGGCTGTAACTCGTGTTGATACTTATAGGTATCTACTAGTATGGTTCAATAAGATAAAAGTATTTCCTAGTATCGCTACAACTCAGTATGATACTTATAAGTATCTACTAGTATGGCTCAATATGATACAAACATTTTGCCAGAAACTGTTCTCGGCCATCATAAATAGTTTAGTTTATTAGATGAAGATAAATCAGCATAAACATTAGAGGTATCAAAGAATGTCTCGATACAGTATTCGGTATACAAATATTTAGTCCATTTATTGAAACTACACATATAATTGTTTTAGTAAGATAATAGGTAAACGAAAAAGGCGGACGTTGAAGAAAACTTCAATTATGCTAATCGATATTAATAAATATTTAGTTTTCTGCTTGTCAATATTGTTATTATAATTAAGATGTACATGACATACGTAGAACATCAAACGTATCGACTAGCTTTGAGGCGCTTCGTTGCCCATCATTATACTACCTATATATGCTGCAAACAGCTACATATTTTGATGACTTGTTACCTTAGAAGCAAGCTGTATATCGCAAACAAGGCAATTAAGGACTCATAGATTAGAACATGAGAGTGTTTTGCATGTTATTTAACATACAAAGAAAGAAAGTAACTGGCTTTTTGAAGCTTTGTAAATACTTTGATAAACGTGAAAAAAGCGTAGTTTTGTTTTATAGATTGCAAACGTATTTTACAATAATACTGTGGGAAAATAATGGAAGTCTTTTAATGAAATTCAGGAGCTGAATATGTCTGAAGGAGTGACAATTCTTGGAAAAAATATATCTCAACATGTGACAATTGAACTTGGACCACAGTAACATATGAATGTATTCCCGTGGACGTTCACTACTCTTGATTGTATTTGAGATGTTAAAATGTTTGATAATTAAAAAAAACAAATTATGAAAGCCATTGCCTGGTGGCGCAAAACAAAGATTGTGATTTGTCTCCCGGGAAGCATGATCTAAAATATGACAGTATGTTTCCGAATAAGATGTCAAATCTCGTCAAGAGCATCTCCATCTCTTTGAAACTGTTGTCTACTCTAACTAGGATGTATTATCTATATAGTGCTTTACAAATAAAGGGGAAAGGATTCAGCGAAAATTAACAAGATTGCAGTGAAACACAGTATTGTTATCTATTATAATAGACGTCCTAATGTCCTAACAGCAATGTCCAAAATGCTTTCTGATCACAGCCGAAACCACGTTCTTTTTAATTATCATATGAAGGTTAGTAAATCAGCAGATTTAAACTCTAAACACACCCAAGACATCAATTTACCTGTGACATTATTTACACAATGTGATCGTGTTAAAGACCACCAATTATATAACAGTCTTAACTTATATTGACAAAAGATCATAGCGGCATGATTAACAAAGGTATAAGCGGTCAAGGTATCATTATAACGGTAGAATGCAACACAAACAAGATGAACAAAAAGTTTTACATGTATTTTATTTCTTTAATGTAGAATAGAAACAGATGGTACTTTTATTACTCACTTGGGAACCTTCATATCATTATGAGAAGGACCGTTCTGTATTAACTATGCTATTTGAAGCTGCTGTCTATTTTAGTTATAATAGCAGCATCTGCAAAAATGCCCAGTATCTTCTCCTGAATCGCATAAATATCCTTTTAACACCCATGCGTGCACTGGTTGAAAGGATCCATAGTGGTGGTTCAAGTGAGGTTTACTGAAGGAGGTGGAGTGGACAATGTACCTCACAAAAGAGTACCGAAGTATCAGCTTTTTTAAATTCCAAAACAAATCGTAAAAAAATGTTTGGAAGTTACTCGTGTAGTGGAACGGTGTCGGATGTCCGAAATATGGCTATTTGCACCGATGTAGGTAGATACGTGGAGAACTGAAATGGTACAAAGTGATAAAAGTGACACTCGACTATCAATTGTATTACTAGGTGCCATGTAAATTATAATGAATAAAGCATACTATAATATAATGTATTTGAAATGTGATTTGGATCGAGAGAGTCTAAGGGTGATGACAGAGAACTTTATATTCTTGGTTCAGAACAAATTACATTTATCCCGTTTATTAGTGAACAAAGCTTGAATGGTTATTGCTCTCCAAGGAATGACTTCTGCAAAGGTCCAGGAAAGAGTGTGAAGCAAAGTTGCACAAGTGTTATTGTTAATAAAGTTATTATTAAACCTCCTGTATTTGCGGGAATCTCTTCTAGTGGGAATGCCATGTGTCACTAACTAGAATTGTTGTGCTTTATGTTAAGGGTCATCATGAGCCAACACCCAAACGGCTTAGAGTACTTAAGACCAATACGGAAATATGCAATGTAATTTGAATAAAGTTAAAAGCTTGATGTTAAGACCTGTTAGAGCTACTGTCTTACCACTGTATAAAATATACTCTGCTGGCAATGATTGGACGTCGCCCATCATTCAGCTATGTTACACAATGGTGTGGAATTTCAAGATGCGATCTCTGTCTCATGCGGGTTTGCTATGCGAAACATTCGCGAAATAGGGAAACAAAATTCCATAGTTCACGTACGGCATTTAGAAAACGCTGAGTATATATATATGTTCGTTACCTAGCATCTGAGTGATTTCCAAAGTAAGCATACAGTATTATCTTTCCGTTTTAGTAATAACTGTTTTTGTTAGCTTCAAAAACACTATAATCCCTGGCCTCTTTACTATGCCTTAATTACACAAGTTTATCAGTTCTTCAAGTGCAATTAAGCAAGCCTATCCTTACACTCATGATAGTATTGGTCTCAATTTACTTCTCAAAATGTTTCTTTCCAGCATGTTATTTTGAAATCTGATTTCAATATTATCTTCTTTTAGAGAGAGATCTTTAGGAAGGTCATTATTGCAGTGTTTTTATAATCCACGAAATGACTGCAACATGTTAGGTATTCTCCAGAGAGCTCTAATAGTTGTATGATCTAAATTTGTTCTTTATTAAATAAAAACAAACAACAGAAGAAAGACAACATCTAATCTTAATACCTTGTCAATGCTTGTTTTTATTTTATATAGCTGAAAGCTTTGATTTAATGCAGCATACAGTTCGAAAATTAGGTAAGTGTCAAAGAACATTAATTTACGTATTTAAATGTGACACATTTGGATTACTTTTCCTTTTCATTGCGTGCACCTGCAAAGTAAACGCAATAAATTCCTATATGGGCATTAATTATATATTGACTGAATTGCGGCCCGGTAATTGAAACGCATTTTGCCCAAGTTGCTCATATTCTTCTATATATGTTATGTGCGTATAGAACGATACCGTGGTATGGAGAGGGTAAAATGAATCTAAAACGTCATGTGTCGACCAGATCATTTTCTTTATGGTACTGACGATATTTAAATCTCATTTCACGGTCCTATGGGAACTAACCTTCTGAGAATGAAAATGATTATCATTTACGGAGCATTTTGCTTATGAGTAGAATAGACATCCGTCAAACTTAAAATGGCACACCACAATCAGAAAACTCCAAATATATTTTGACGATTGCAATTAAGATAAAACACGGTTCGGAAATGGAATGAAGATTAAATTAAACTCATTGTCCATGGATGAGCTATGAATATTCCTCAAATACTCGAGATAAAACCCAGATATTTAGAGAAAACAACAATAAACGCCAGCCATCGCATAGATTTTTGCCAAATATAATTTGACAGGATCTCTCATAAGAATGACACATTCCCCTGCTGTATGGAACGAAATTAAACAAGATGAATGTCGTCTGATGAATAATTTTGTACTTTTCACACTGCTTAATGTCCTAATTTCGTTTTCTCCGATGTTATTGCGCTGAACACAAACTGTCTGTCAATTGTTTGTACTCGAAAAAGTCGCTAACGTAATGGGATTTTGAAAAAATTATAATAGTACCTGTATTTTAATTTTTCGTTTACCTAATAAGTTAAATATTTGGTTTCTGGTGCATAATATTAGAAGCTATATGTTTTGTTAGTTTTCTTGTACCTTGAACGTATCACTACAATCTTGGAAACACATAAGTTGCAAATCCAGATTACCAACTTTGTTTTACAAATATCCCCGAGCAATTTATTCGAGCTTTATATTTGATTTTAAATGTTACATTATAGAACTACATACATACATACATACATACATACATACATACATACATACATACATACATACATACATACATACATACATACATACATACATACATACATACATACATACATACATACATAAATACATATATACTGTTAAGTGCTTAGTCTCGAATAAACAGTAACATAGAAAGAGTGAAAATAACAAGCTTGTGAAAACTTAATAAACAATTTATTGAGCGCAAATATTTTCCAGAAAAGATAAAGAAACTTACGGTTTTAAGAATCAATTCCAAAATTAATCCAAAAATAATCCAAAATATTATCCACCAGAGAAATTGCAATTGTCCTGGTAATAAAATGTTCAAATAATTCCAAGTTCGAATCTTAGTCTTCCAAGATGGAATACGATGTCACGTGATGAAGTCAGTTCTTGGTAATATAATTCAATGAGCACAATTACTTTCCAGATAAAAAAAAACAAAATAAATCCTCTTGATCCAAACGAATTGAAATAATTTCCAATACATGGTAATTTAAAATAACTCAAAACGACACAACTTAATATTCTAACAGCCCAAGTTCTACTCAATAGTTCGCACCAAAACAATTTATATACCTGTTTTTACGAAAACAAGAAAGGGGTCACATGATCTTCTAGAATCTTTTAGAACAAATTTACGTTCAAAACATCTCGTACACACCGTATGACCCAACTAAAAATAGAAAGATGCTTATAACAAAGCTCCATAATGTCCTTGGAATCAACCAATCATTTTAAAAGCTTGTTTACAACTCTGAAGCCAGGTCAGAAATGAAGTCAACACATGGTGTTTACTCTTAAGAGTACATGTCATCCCACTTTCTAAAAACAATATCTCCCAATGAATGAATCTTAAACTTAAAATGTCAAATTTAAATCTGACAAACAAACAATTAAATAAAAACTGAATAACTTAAATCAAATATACGTAACACCTTCCCCATAAAATAAAAAGAAAGGTTAATATGATAAAACTTTCTTTTTACCACAAACCAGAGGTGATCATATTCATGAGACCTTGAAATGTACTTGGTGACCCTTTCATCCCGAATGGCATTACTTTATATTGATAAAGTCCATCTGGAGTCAAAAATGCCGAGATTTCCTTTGCTCTTTCCATTAGTAGAATCTGCCAAAATCCTTTCTTAAGGTCAAATTTGGTGACATACTTGACATTCCCGATTTTTTCAATACAATCGTCAATTCTTGGTAATGGGAATGAATCTGTTTTGTCACACTGTTCACCTTTGTATAATCAGTGCACATACGGAAAGTGTTATCTGGTTTTGGAACACGTATGCATGGTGAACTCCAATCACTTTTACTGGGCTCGATAAAATCATTCTCCAGCAAATATTGAATTTCCTTTTTTAAGTATTCCTGTTTGAGTGGATTCACACTGTATGGATGTCGTTTGACAGGTTTGGAATTTACAATTTCAACGTCATGAAAAATTTCGTTTGTCCTTGTAGGAACATCTGGAAATAAGTACTCATATTCAAATAATAAATGTTTCAGTTCATTTTTTTCTTGCACTTGCAAATGTGAAAGTTTCTGGTCTAGATCTTTCATAATTTCTGAATTACATAGATTCATCATTTCAATATCAGTAGAATCTGATGATATTCCTTCACTGAGTGGGACAGGTACAACAAAATTAATTACATGTTTAACATGGTTATCTCTTTCAATATACTCTTTAAGCATATTTATATGGCAGTGTTGTTTTTGTTTGCGCCTCCCAGGAGTATTTATGACGTAATTAAAGTCATTAATTTTCCTGTCAACTGTGTAGGAGTTATAATATTTGGCCTGAAGAGGATTTTGTGGCATTGGTAAGAGAGCCAGGACTCTATCACCAGGCTGAAAACTCCTTTCCTTCGATATTGTATCATATCTTGATTTCATTTTAGATTGATCAGAGTGTAGATTTGCTCTTGCGACCTCACAAGCCTTTGACAACTTGTATCTAAAATCGGAAACATAATGTAGAAGATTGATCTCAGTATCTTCATTAGAGAGAAGTATCTCTTTCAATAACTTTAATGGTCCACGCACAGTGTGTCCAAAAACCAGTTCAAAAGGACTAAAGCCTAAAGATTCTTGAACTGATTCTCTTACAGAAAACAATAGTAAATGAATGCCTTCATCCCAATCTTTATTCGTATCAAATCAATATGTTCGGATCATATTTTTCAAAGTCTGATGGAATCTTTCTAATGACACCTTGGCTCGCAGGGTGATAGGCAGAAGATTTGAATTGCTGAATGCCCAATTCATACATAACTAGTTGGAAAATTCTAGACATGAAGTTTGAACCTTGATCAGACTCAACAGATTTGGGAAGGCCATACTGAGTAAAAAAAAACGTTATCAAAGCTTTTACTATTGTTTTAGATTTTATACTCCTCAACGGAATTGCCTCTGGAATCCTTGTTGACGCACACATAATGGTCAACAGGTATTGGTTACCTGACTTAGTCTTGGGTAAGGGACCTACACATTTTACCATAATTCTACTAAATGGTTATTCAAAAGCAGGAATAGGTTGTAGATGAGCCTTAGGTATCTTCTGATTGGGTTTTCCTACCATTTGACAAGTATGACAAGATCAACAGTATATTGGTAACATCACTTTTAATTTTCGCCAATAGAAGTGAGTCAAGATCTTGTGATAAGTTTTATTAATCCCTAAATGACCAACCAAAGGAGTTTCATGGGCCAGGCTAAGTATTTCCTGTCTGTAAGGTTTTGGAACTACTATTTGATAGTTCACCGACTACTCATCACCAGCAGGTATCTTGGGAGGTCTCCATTTTCTCATAAGAATTACATTTTTAATGAAATAACAGACAGGAACTTCGGTGGCTTCAGTCTCATTTATGGCCCTTTGAAACAAATAGGTCTCAGGATCTTTTTCCTGTTCGACAACAAGTGACTGTCGTTTATCACTCTGATGAGAATAAAGAGAATGAGTTGTTAAAAGAGGATCACTATGATCAATACCTTCTGATTGATCCAAACAAGGAGTAAAAGTGAACTCATCAAAAACCTGACCTATACACATATCAGCTAAAGGAATACTGGCTTCATTAATATCATTCTCAAGAGCTTTCTTTGCCATATCTCTGGTAACTACACAAGCTTTAAATATATCAGGGAATTCTTTTTCAATTGGATCAACTTTCTGATCCAAATCAGGCTTGTCAGTTACAAGTGGATTAACCACAACCTTGTTTCCAGCTAAGTCGTTGCCTAGCAATAAATGAATACCCTCAACGGGTAAAACCGAGAATTGTTCTGACTGTCACAGGTCCTGACACTAAGTCTGATGACAAATTTACACAATGAAGAGGAACATTAACAATCCCGCATTCTACTCCCTGAATAAGAACACTTTCATTACAAGAAGACTTCTCAGAAAAAGGCAAAGTACCTGACAATAAAATACTCTGAGAAACTCCTGTGTCCCTTAAAATTTTAATAGGGGTGGAATTGGCTGAATCACCCAAGAGTGATATAGAACCCTTCGATATGAATGGTTCATAATTCTCCATAATAAAATCAGACTGATATTTATTAGACCCAACAAATGTATTCCTTTCAATACATGACCGTGACCTTGACCTCTTAGAAATAAGAGCATTTGGAACAGGTCTGTCTTGATTATGATGCTTATTTTACAATTTGTAGCAATCAGAAATAATGTGTCCTTTTTTCTTGCAATAGGTACACGTCGGAAAAGACAAGGATCTAGAATCAAGCTTCTCTGAAGTTTGATTTTTGAAAGTTGTGCTAGTTTGAGTTTTAAAAGGGCTGGTGTTAAGCTGAAATACTTTTCTGCCAGAAGACTGTTGAATAGAAGTCTTGTTAATAAAATTAACTTGATGTGTCGAAGAATATTCGTCAGCAGCTCGAGCAGCATTATCCATGGTTTCAATCCTATGCTCATCAAGATAAGATTTAACGTCACTATATACACAGTTTTTGAACTCTTCAATTAATATAATTTGCTTGAGATTTTGATAATCTTGTTCGACTTTCTTGGCTAAGCACCATCTATAAAACAACTGCTCTTTTTCTCTAGCAAATTCGACATGAGCTTGTTCAGCTTCTTTTCTGTAATTTCTGAATTTTTGCCGATAAGCTTCAGGGACTAACTCATAACCCCTTAGAATCCATTCTTTAACCACATCATAGTCACCACTTTGGTGAACAGACAGTGAAGTGTAAATCTCACTAGCCTTACCAGTGAGTACACATTGCAATAACTGAGTCCAATGCTCCCTTGGCCACTTATAATATTCTGCAACTTTTTCAAAACGAATTAAGCATTTGTCTACTTCTTTTTCTCTGAAAGGTGGCACTAATCTAATATTACTTGCTAAATGAAAACTTAAATTTGGAGTATGAAGGTGTTTTTCACTTGCCAGCTCTATTTCTTTAATTTTACATTGATATTCCCTTTCTTCGTTCTCTCTCTCTCTCTCTCTCTCTCTCTCTCTCTCAATTTGTTTCCGAATGTGCATCTGCTCTTTTTGCAATTCATATTGTCTTTCTTTCTCCTCTTTTTCATATTGTAATTGTCTTTCTTACTCCCTTTCCTCTCTGTCTGTCTCTCTCTCTCTCTCTCTCTCTCTCTCTCTCTCTCTCTCTCTCTCTCTCTCTCTCTCTCTCCTCTTTTTCATATTGTAATTGTCTTTCTTTCTCCTCTTTGTCATTTGTAATTGTTTTTCTTTCTCCCTTTCCTGAAATTCGAGCTTCTTCAACTCTAATTCCATCTTGAATTTTAATTCTAATGTCTTTATTTTAATGTCAGAGTCTGATGCAGACTTACTGACCAAAATCAAAGCACTTTTTTCCAAAACATTCTCTTCTGCCACATATTGGACCAAAATCTTTTTGATATCTTGTTTCGTTAAAGAATCCTTGACTTCAGAAAGATCATATTTTCTGGCAAGTTGAATAAACCAATCTTTTTTGAAAAGATCTAATTGCTCCTGAGTAGGATTAGAAAGAAATATTTCTACTTTAGATGTCATTTTAATACAAGCCTGTCAATCTCACTAAAGATTTTTTTTAAAAATTCAAAAACTAGGGGAATTTAAATTTAAAACAAAAGTTTTCTGAAAATCTTTCTAGCCAAATTCCACTTAATCCCAATCTCGGGCGAGCTCCCAATTTCTGTGTTATGTGCTTCAGGCTCGAATAAACAGTAGCATAGAAAGAGTGAAAATAACAAGCTTGTAAAAACTTAATAAACAATTTATTGAGCACAAATATTTTCCAGAAAAGAAAAATTAACTTACGGTTTTAAGAATCAATTCCAAAATTAATCCAAAAATAATTCAAAATATTATCCACTACAGAAATTGCAAAAGTCCTGGTAATAAAATGTTCAAATAATTCCAAGTTCGAATCTTAGTCTTCCAAGATGGAAGACGATGTCACGTGATGAAGTCAGTTCTTGGTAATATAATTCAATGAGCACAATTACTTTCCAGATAAATAACAAAATAAATTCTCTTGATCCAAACGAATTGAAATAATTTCCAATACAAGGTAATTTAAAATAACTCAAAACGACACAACTTAATATTCTAACAGCCCAAGTCCTACTCAATAGTTCGCTCCAAAACATAATTTATATACCTGTTTTTACTTAAACAAGAAAGAGGTAACGTGATATTCTAGAATCTTTTAGAACAAATTTACGTTCAAAACATATAGTACACACCGTATGACCCAACTAAAAATAGAAAGATGCTTATAACAAAGCTCCATAATGTTCTTGGAATCAACAAATCATTTTAAAAGCATGTTTACAACTCTGAAGCCAGGTCAGAAATGAGGTCAACACCTGGTGTTTATGTCACCACTACATGTCATCCCACTTTCTAAAAAAATATCTCCCAATGAATGAATCTTAAACTTAAAACGTCAGATTTGAATCTGACAAAGAAACAATATTAAAATAAAGAATAAATAACTTAAATCAAATATATGTAACAATACATACCTACCTACCTACCTACCTACCTACCTACCTACCTACCTACCTACATACATACATACATACATACATACATACATACATACATACATACATACATACATACATACATACATACATACATACATACATACATACATACATACATACATACATACATACATACATACATACATACATATTTACATACATACATACATACATTACACTGCGCGCAGTCATGAGAAATTGCTGTTGTGATCTACAGAATAAAGAATTATTAGGATCGCCATTCCGCGTATTAATTATTATATTGCGCTTAAAGAATGCAGTCCGGGTGATGTAGATGGTCAAGTAGATGGAGTCATATATTCAGCGTCATACATTTTCAGAAGACAGACATTTAGCAACTTGCATTTACAGCCTTTCATCCTATTGTGGATCGTGCATATTTGACATAAACAACACAATGTTGTACGTGGGATCTGGAGTGCATCGTTCATTAAAATGTTGGACTCGGAATCCAACCAAGATGATGACTTGTAGACGGGAACCGTTTTGAACAAGAATCTCATTTCCAAACACAGAATACCAAACCTAAGACAGTTTATACATTTAATTACAACAGAACTAAATTCCACGACTTTGAGATGTTTCTTAGATTGGATCCTTGAATGTGAAATTTCCATAGAATTGGTGAAGCCCAAGTGTCACGTTTGATTTTGGTTCTTTGAGCCTGCGCTCAGGTGCTTTGAAAAAGCAGTTTTCTAGAACACGGTTACATGCTGTGTCATTGGCGTGTTGTGTCAAAGAGCTACGCTGTAATGCATTTACTTTGGCAAGAATAACTTATGTGTTGATGTACAGTTATACATTATTATGTGAGTGATAAAGAGGAATGTAAGGTTTCATCTTCGAATGGCATTATGGTGACGTTTATGTAACTGTGTTTCCATGATGGAAGTAAACAACTCATCGGGATACAAATCTATAGGAATACATTAATATCATCTTTATTTTCTATCTGAAACAACAAGGCAACAAGTTATGTTAAATATATGTGTCGCAACACCACCCTTTACCAGTGTTGATGATTACAACTACGCAAACACCGTTGTGTCAGTAAATGGGATGCCTATATCACGCCAATAACAGACAAGACAATACTTAAACGCCAAAAAAATGGAACGAAACGTTAGAGGTTTACTGGTTCAATTGTGAGATGTATTAACCACCTGTTGTAAAGAGCACAATTCTTATGCATTAGGATTACTAAAAATTTGTAGAAATCCAGAAGAAATATAGAAAGTCAATCAATGTTTAGAATTTGTTTAATTCTAAATGACCTTTGTATTAACTATCAAAACAAAAGGCAAAGGTTTCACTTATTTACTTAATTAATTGATGATCATGGTTATACAGTTGCAATATAGTTATTTATATTGATTTGAAAATCATACATAGACAAGCGGGATTATCTAGCAATTATTGTGTCCGTCAGTCCTTAGTAGTATAGCGGAAACCCTAGCGACAATGGGAAAATATATTACAGACCCCCTTCCCAGGTACATTTGTGGATAGGGTTTCAAAAGCTACATTGGAATGTTTAAGGAAAAGGGGAATTTGGCAAGGTGAATATTGAGTCTGTATAGTGTCATTGGATTATATAAGGTCAATATGAATGGAACAGATGAGGTGACATTATGTAATGGATATTGGAAACAATGTTGCAAGGCACTGGCCTGAATCAGGCTAAACATCAGGGACTTCCTTGTGTATGGCGTGACTTTAGCGACACATAGAAACCTGTAAAGAGACGTATACATAGACACATACATACATACATACATACATACATACATACATACATACATACATACATACATACATACATACATACATACATACATACATGCATACATACATATCTAAATTTTAAAAAATATGAAGAGGGAAGAAAGAATATCTTTTCGAGGCATATGAGTTGCCCTGAAAATGGCATTTGGTTTCTTCTTATATTTCCTTTTGTTTTGCCACCATTTTCTCACTTTCTCAATGATTCATTTCTTCTTCTTCTTTTAAGTCTCTGGAATTCAGTCATTTTTCTTGTAGCTTCATCCAGTTTTGATATAGTCCTTCTGTTGACGAAAATTTAAGTACATTATTTTTCAAAATAAAAATAAATACGTTTTCATGGTCTGAGTGACACGTTATATTTTTTGTAGTCTTGGTTGAATAAAATTAAAGTACTGTTTTGGAACGGTCAACGAACAGTACATTTATTATTATTATCTCACCTATATTGCGTAACTTTTTTGTTTTCGTAGTTGCCTGATTAGGTCTTTTATTCTGGCACTTCTCTGCCACCAAAAAAGATGTTAAATTAAAGAGTATATAAGAGCTTGTTGATTATCTATCATTTTGTCATATTTATTTTAAATATAAAATCTAGATATTTATCGGAGTTATTCATTAGTGTGTATAGTTATTTCATTATCAGTAATTTATGTGAGAGACTTACATTAATAGTCTGATTTAAGGGGCCTGTGGGTGTTAGTTTCCACCGGAGCTAGGCCTGTACCCATTTGCGATGTTGTAACCTAGTGGCCAACCTCAGTTCCCTATTCAGATGGATGTGTAACCCCACCAGCTCGCGCATATAATGGAAGGTGATTATCTCTACTGATAAACCAAACCATTATGTTTGAAATTGATATTGTGGAATTTTTTAATTTTGTGTAAATCATTATTTGCTTCGAAGCGGATTGTTATACTTTTCCTTCTCTCCAATCTCCAGAATGTACCCAAGGATATTGTGATATATCGTATAGATGTGAGTTTCATTTGTTTTTCTTGGAGTGTTGTCCTCTGTACTATGTAATTTTGTCATCCATTGAGAACATGTTCAGTTGTTTCGGATGTAAGACAGTGAAGGCAGTTGATTGTCCTTTGCACTAGTAGTTGGTAAGAACCTGCCTTAGCTGCTTGTTATGATATTTGTTCTTGTTCTTAGTCGTATTATAACTTTAGTGACCTCGACATGTTTAGTAATGTGGCTCTGATGTTTCTGCATACGTCAGTTTGGATATAATACAGCTTCCGACCTTTCGGGTCCTGATTCATTTGCATGCTTGCATCATCATGATATGTGCCATGCAAAACAGGTCCAGTTTCGATTTGGAATCTCGGTGCATCTCTTTGTTCACCCTTTGCATTTCTGTTCTTATTAATTCCGTATTTTCTATTTACACATTGTTTATGGGATATGAAGGGTTTCGACGTCTCTTTCTGTCTTTTTGTGGCTTAGAAGAAAATGTAATATTTGGCCGGCCAGAAGTGAATTTAAACTGATTAATTCGGCTACCAAAACTGTCAATTTTAGTTAGAGATAACACATTTTGCCCGCATTCGTTAAGGTTTCATTTGAAGTTTGCTTGTAGGTTTGCGCATATTGAAAAACTATTTTTAAATTTACTAGAGAATCGTTTTAGAAAACGTAATATTGCGATATTTCCGTTTGAGAATAAATAATTTGTCCAAGGTCTCCTTCGATACTAATTCCTCCTCCTCCTCCTCTTCCTCATCATCATCATCATCATCATCATCATCATCATCATCATCATCATCAGTCCCGTAGTCTGGTAGACGATTGGGGCAACACACAAGACCAAACTTTCCACCTCTTTTTCTGCCTGCCTCTCTTTCTTCTATGTTGTAAAGTGCCTTGCAGCATTCTCTTGGCAAGTCCTGATGATCGTGAGACATGTCCATCCCACTGCAGGTTATGTTTTCTCGCTGTTTTTGGGAGATCTTCGTGAGACCCAATGACTTGTCTGATCCTTTGCCGTATTTCTTCATTGGTGACACGGTCTTTGTCTATTGTGGTTCTCTGCTTGTAACGTTCTGCGCAGTACTCTGTCCCTCCTTTCAGAATGTCTTTTATTCTATATGGCTTTGTCGTTAAGGATGTAACTCGCCGTTGGTATGTGCTTGTTATATCTTGGACCAGTTGGTATGCTTTTTAATATCTATCCTTCTCACGTTTGCCTCAATGTCTTTGGACTGCTCGTCTATCCAGTTCTCTTCTGCTTTTCTTGTTTTTATTGACTTCCTTGGTGACTGCCTTGTACTGCATCGATCTTTTTCTTATTCAGCTCCCTCCTCTTGTCATACTGGTTCAGGACCTCAGCTGTGACGAGCTTCTTGAGTGGGCAATGTCTACCAAGGATATTGTTGGCTGTTTAGATCGTTGCTGTACTGAACATAGGAATCCACGTATCCATGTTGGTATTGTTAGCATTGAGTATGGTGAGCGATGCATATTTCGCACAAATCACTGCCTGGAAGGCTTCTGTTACTTTGCGATCCTTTAGGTTCTCAAGATCAAACTTATTTCTTTTGTGGCTCTCTTTCTCGACCCTCTTTAGATGTAGCCTGAACGTTACTTCTTACATCCGATCTGGGAAAGCGTTGAGCCTTGACTATATTTACACTTGACTCTACGCGCCTTTTCATCAGGATTTAGTCGCTCTGACTGTGATGATTACCGCTTGGATTGTGCCATGTCCATCTTCTGAATATCTTGTGTTGGAAGAAGGTGTTTGACAATATAAGGTCATTGTAACTAGAGAATTGCGGCAATCTCAGTCCTCTCTCGTTCGTCTGTACATTGCAGCTACGCCAACATGTTCCTTTCCAGTAAATGTAAGCATCCAACGCTATCTTGGCATTAGAATCGCTTTGCACAGCCACAATGTCTTCTTCATTGTTTTACCCAGAATGTCTCGTACATGGTCATAGAAGCCTTCCACAGCCGCGTCATCATAGTCTGATGTTGGGGCATATGCCTGTATTACGGTGATATTAAATGGAGTTGCCCTGCGGCGGATGTTAATGAGCAGGCTGAAGATTGGACGACATCCCATGACAGTACTCGCGTTGTCCTTAGGGACAACAAGCCCAACTTCCCGCTCATGTTTGTCTTCTTTGCCACTGAATTACAGTGAGTGGCCTTCGAAAGTATTTGTTTCTTCAATGTTCTTCCCATTGTATCTCACATAGTCATAGGATGTTCCAGTGTTGTGTTTCTTTCATTAGCTCCTCAAGCCTTCTTACTGCTCTCAGTGTTCTCACAGTCCAGGTGCCAATGGTGATCTAATTCCTGATACGAATCTTGCTGTTCTGAGCACCAATCACATAGTTTATACTTCAGCCCTGGTGTACTTGGTCATTGACTTCGTCTCGGACGTTCTTCAGCCCAATTATGCCGTGTTCACATCACACTATTTTTCGCCCCATTGACTAGGGGACAACTATTCTGGTGCACATCCATCAACGATTGTAATTCTTCTCGTAACTTAGATGTCAATGATAGACGAATTAGACTGTTATCAATATATTCCTTGCTCGTACCACCGATAAAGTTCCATCCATCGTTTGTATAGAACTAAAGAAAGTTTTCGTCTTTGCCAAACAATCCAAATATACATTTGTCATTTTAGACAAAAGTTTCTTCCTTTTGATTTTCGTCTTCCTTATCGAATAACTCCTATCAGAAGTTTACAAAAATCGATCCTAATAAAGGAGCAGCAAAGGATTAAATCTGCTTGAATAAAATTCCTTCTCGATCAACATTTTGTTTCTTTTGATTGTTTGGTATTTTCTATATCACCATTTGGCGACGAAAGTTCCGTTTTTAACTAATCGCTGTTTTTGTATCTAGGACACAGCCGGTATTGATGATTTCTTTTCTGTGAAAATGTAATCATTTGATTTCTCGTCGGAGATTTATATTTGTCAGCAATGACAAAACATTCAATGTTTAATAAAACAAGGAGGTGTCCGCTTCCTATTCCATATCTGTACTTCTTGGTCTTCTTCTTAGTTATAGCATTGTTTTTGGAGGAAAAACAATAAAGACGATCTTATATCACGCTCCATTTATACTGCATTTTGTGTCCACTGATCGTCAGCTTGTCGTATTACCTTCAACAAGGTGGGTTATAACGGACTAAATTTCATTATTTCTTGTTTGGATATATCCAGCGTACCATGGAACACAACTGTTCTGTATTTTAAGTTTGAGCTAAGTGATGTCACCTCGTGACTGCAGCAATAGTTGCGAAAGCAGTAGAAGACGCCGTCATCGCCGCCAAAGAAGAATACATTCCATTAGAAACGGATTACCATTTTTTTATCAAAGTAGGAAATACTGGTCTTGAATCATGTTTTGGTAGGCATAGTTGTGAACGGCAAAGAAATAAATGATGCATGAGACACCGTCACTCAGCTATGCTATTCTCTGGCATCCTAGTAACAGTTTACCTCTTTCTGTCAGGAGATTCTTTTCTTGAGAGAATGTGAACTTGCTGTACTATTCTTATTTTGGGCCAGTCGTCGTTCAGGAGATTTGGCTTTTGTATTTAGCTTCAGCATGAGGATCCTATTGTAAAAGCAAACGATTTATAATAGCACCTAATATTCACTACCACCAGGTTTCCAAACAATGTGTTTGTTTTGTTTTTGGTTAAGTATCGATTCTTAGATCCTGCAGTTGTGACAACTTTGCTTTACGTTTCTTCAAAACATATTTTTGTGGGTTGTGTGAATGATGTATTGTAGTATATGACGTGATGTCAAAGTAAACCATTTTAACACTTCTTTGAAACACAATTCTAACAAATGTCACCTGCCTAGGCATTTTATTGTTAGCGATTAAAACATTTAATTCAGTGTAAAAGATAAGTTTTGCAGGAGAATGTAAATGAAATGAATGATGTTATTATGGTTTAGTGTTTTACAGAAATCGTCATAACTGAACTGTGTAAAATACTGGACCTCTTTCTTTGCACCAACTCTGAAAAGCATTACTACGAAAGAATAATTGGGATTGGTATGTTTTAAAATGAACAGTGAATACGCACGGGATGTCTGTGTGGCTTACGTTTAGTTCAGTTAAGGTATTCTTACGTTATTGGCAAAAAACTGCACTTAGGATTTATATATCGGACTTTTAAAAAATACCACACGATGGTCATTAAGAATTATGATTCAGTGAGGTTTACTTTGTTGAAATAAAATTTGGGTAATGCACATACTATTAACATTACTATGATATCATATTCGTGTAAAGCCATGTTTATTTTCTAATTTCTATTCATCTAACATACCATCGAAAATGATAAGATGCGTTTTGGATAAAGATAGACACAATACAATTTTGTCTTCGCGAAGAATGTCTTCTTCAAATGAAAAGGATTCTCATCGACTTTCATGGAGTAAAGTGTATGCTGATTGCCACTCTTTTAACACCAAAGAACAAGATGAAACAATTTTAATTTGCATTCCATGAAATATTAGACAAATGCAAAATGAAGCACTTGATCAACCAACCAAACAAGTTCAAGGGAGCGTGAAATTAAATGCCTTTAAACATTGATGATCTCTAAGTTCTCGTCACTTGAGAGTAGATGAGGGTGCTGTCATACTATTGTGATGAAAACTTATGGGACTACAATTTCCTAATTTTCTACCAGCTTAATATTTTTCCTCTTTTCATTTCTTGTAAGCATAACAATACAAATATTATTTACATTTTGAGGTCAGTATGCCATAACTAAAACATTGATCACACTCGAAGCATGAATAATTCCGCATACCGATGCAGCATGAATTACAATTATAGCAGCTGCATATATAAAGGTAAGTGGAAAACTTTATCTATCTGTGTCAGACGGCATATGCATACATGCTCTGTGTATATTTTCTCTCTCTCTCTCTCTCTCTCTCTCTCTCTCTCTCTCTCTCTCTCTCTCTCTCGTTTGTCCTCATTTCTTTCTATCTGTAAACTAGTCATGCTATTACCACTACTAGTAGCAGTAATACTACTACTACAACTACTATTGGACTGGTAGTATTTCTTCCTCTATGTTCGGTTCCTCTACGAATTTTTCTGCTTTTACTTCTGATATTTTGTATTGCCCTCAACACTGTCTTTGGCGTTCTTCCACGGAATGTAAACGTGGCAAATGATTGTCTTTCTTTTACTCATGTTCTAAAATAATGCCTTCTTGAGTTCCAAGAATAATAGCCAACAGATTCTTGTTGCACTTTTACGCATTCGTTGACATGGCCTGAGAACATTCCTTTATTGGAGGATGAGCCCATTTCATTTTTGGTATAGTTCCGTGATAATAAAATTATAAATTTCTTATTCAGTCGATATCCGCGACCGTTAGACGAAAACAATTCGACTCTAAGAGCCTTCCGGTCAAAACGCGTATCTCGTACTTATGGCAACAAGTTAATCTTGCTTACATGTTTCAGCATACATACAGCATAATGGGAAAATCGGAATTCCGTGGCAATGTGGTGGTAACACAGGATGGTACAAGTTCGTCGCGATTAAGATTTGCATGTTATCAAAACTTCTTACGGGTGCATATATTCCACGTCAATAGTGTTCTGTCAGCAATTCATGTTGCCCAGTAGGAAACACTGATATTTTGCACACACACAAAAATGCAATAAACACACATCAATCGTGTTGTATTGATTCATCCTCGATGAAAATGCTGGTTATCCACCACGTTGTAATTTTCGGTAATGGATCAAAATTCTGAATTGGTTTGATCGTGATCTTTTTCCCCTTTTCATCACTTGGTTTCCATGACGTTATAACCTCGGGCGTCGCTGGTATGTTTCATCTATAACTCTTCCTTGATAAACTCTAGGAATGGACGTTTGATGTTTGTTTTAGGAAAATAGTTTGGACACCGGTGAAACAAACGGCCTTGGAATCCGTACGCCGTCTGCTTTTTTTTAGATAAATCTGAGACATCCACATAGCGAGTTCTAATTATCTTTTCTCCATCGCTTTAATCAACATGAATCCATATATCTTCACTTTCCAAAAGGTAATGGAGTTATTGGGAAGCTTTGGCAGAGTTTAGATGGCTGACAGAGATAGAATTAAGGACGTATGATGGCTAGTTTGTTCTTTGAAATGAATTTCTTTCGATAGACTCTTCATTGTGCTTTGGCGATACAAAAACCAGTTTATTTCATATATCGAAAACTCCATGATCCTGACATAATTGAGGAAATTATTTGCAGCACCATCAAACGGGTTTGACGAATGTACTTAGCGAAATAATGCTTCTAATTAGTATGTGTGTCGTGCATATGTGACGTACGGATTTGTATGGATGTAGCATATCAATGACAGTCGCTGTGAAGCTGGATGTCCTCTTCGCTCCAAGAGTTTAAAATAATTTTACAAAATCGGCAATAGTATAAGGCCCGCGAATTATACTTTTCTTGTTCTCTCTGAATATTACTACGTTTGGAACAGTGTGAAAAATGTAGATTAGTATATACACTTCTCACAAGCACGATGAGCTGCGCAAACATTATAATATAAATGTCAAGCTAATGTGCACATTCAAAGTGAACATTCAAAGTGAACTAGATTCAACGTTTTACATTTTGTTCTTCTTTTGATCTTCTTTCAATTTTTTTTTCAAGTTCATTCTCATAATTTTGGATGTAACAATGACATCAAACCTACGATTTGGTCATTGAAACTGTATGTATTTGTTCTTTGTTAAATGTGTTCCTTTGGGCTAATGTTTGAACAGTCTCATTACATTACAAGTGCTTTTCTGCTGTTGAACTTGTTTCATGCGATGTTGTTATAAGACGATGGATTCGCAAAGGTTAACTTGGGAGAAAAGCAATGGATTCGTTAGTTTCTTCGGGAATTAAATATCTGGACTCTAAACACTCACAACAAATGAATGTGCTGCATATGACACAAAGAAAATATATTCGTCCAGCTTTAAATCTGTGGAGATGGAAGAGTCAGAATATGACATCATTCTCGTAAGAAAATTACAAACACAGGTCGATCTCGTCGTTAGCAATTTAGAGGCACACCACTTCCAGCAAGAGTACGGACTACTCCACTCAAGATTTAGATACGTGCATTGTCTATCAATAAAAGGTCACTTTTCCAAGAATGTGAACAAAACTTCAAAATGAAAGGAAAGATAGGGTAAACCCAGGGACAAGGTAAATTATATGGTATCATTGCCAAGGAAAGGTCATTGATCTATAGCGTGTCCCTTGAAAAAAAAGATAAAACGCAGGATGTGAAGCTAAAGGAGGATTGTTCTTCAGAAACAGAAGACGAATCCATCGAAGCCCAGATAAAAGAAAGTGGAGAGGAAGAATCCATGCCTTTTCTAAAGAGTCAAAAGGAAGAAAATGGACTTTTGTGATGTGTGTAACTTCGCCGTGTTTCCTGCTGACAGTCAATTAACTAATGATAAAAAATATTTTTCTCGTGGGTTTGACTCTAAACGTTTGGTATGCTCTCCCTCCTTCCTTCCCTCCCTCCCTCCCTCCCTCCCCCCCCCCTCTCTCTCTCTCTCTCTCTCTCTCTCTCTCTCTCTCTCTCTCTCTCTCTCTCTCTCTCTCTCTCTCTCTCCGGTTTAGGAAGTCTGTAAAACAAATTATCAGGTCCTTTAATTCTGCGTAAACATTGTTTTTTCTCTTCTCATCTTCTTTGAGCTTTTTCGACTTCATATTGATGGTATTGTTGTCGAATAAATACTTTTTGCGTTGGGTGGAGGAGATATTTGGAACCATTTGAAAGATCATGAATTAGACGCTGATTTTTTTTATCCCATTCAACGTTATAAGTTCTGCATGCTGAATTCAACGTTGCGCTCTTTTTTTGGAAGGGGTCCTCAACAATCATGGTGTGCCAGCATCACTTAGCTAATTGTTACAAATTACCGGCAAACTTTCATTATAAGAGTTATGCCCTTTTCTGACCATCCCCTACGAAGCACTCCTGACAGAACCGAACATAAAATAAAGTTCGATGAGCTTTAAATAAAACTGCTTAAAATCAAACCTTAAAAAGACCAACAGTTCTTTTCAACAATTTTGTTTCTAAAACGTCATGATATAGAGGAAAGCTGAACAAAAAAAGGAGACGGATAAGACAAAGTAAAAAAATGAACACCAAAAATAAAAAATCACCAATAAGATGAGAAATAAAAAGCAGAGCAACAACAGAAACAACAGCAACAACAAAACATCAATTGTTACTAATAATGCTACTACTAATACTACTGTTGCTAATAATAATAATAATAATAATAATAATAATAATAATAATAATAATAATAATAATAATAGTGAAATAAATAAATACTAAATAAAAATAATAAGTCATCCCCCCATTACATCCTATTTTTCTTTCAAGGAAATCAGCTCTTCATGCATTCTTATGTAACATAATAAAACTCAGATTACAGCAAATCATCATTTGTTTCGAGTGTTTTATAATCTAGTTATTATATATTTTGATCTCCTCACAGTTGATAAATCAAACACAACATAAAATAAATCTTTCTATTAAATTACCGCCAGCAGATGTTGTCGCACACATTTGTATATGTTCTTGCACTAACGTACACTTTAACTAAACCCAATAAAAAGATTCCTTGATTCGTATGTTCGCGAAAACATTTGGCAGTGCTTTCAAGCGATTGCACTTTGGGAACATTAGACCATTAAAACAGACATTTGGGCAACCTTCCATTTTGGAAGGGCGAATCTATCAATTTCAGAGAAAGTGCTTTTACATAATTGGACGATATCTATTCCACTCTTTATTGTTCTCCTGTCAATGCGATCCCAAACAACAGTTATCAACGGCGATTGAATTGCATGGATGACGGGCCGTTATTGCATGCGAGTGACAGGCGGTACCGTGCACTGCCTGTCGAATAAGAGATTTAATTTGTCTCGAACCAAAGAGACAAAATACTAGAGTCATCGGCAGGCGCGTTTTCTATCGGCTTTCCTTTATTTAATTCGTATTTCTATAATGTGTCCCTAGCTTTTTGTTTGTTTGTTGTTTCTTTTCGGAACAATGATCAAGTTGTGTTAAACGAGTATATTTGAATGATCTATCTCCATTTCATTTAAAACTTGTTTTTCCACTATAACTTTATTATTTCTTAATCTGATAGTAAAATGTATATTACTAATTTTCCTCAGAACAATAATCGTGTTTGGTATTCAAAAGACATCAAGTAGCTTTTCGTGTTAAATAATAATGTATCTTGACAATTTCTCGAACAGAGAAAAACCGTTTCAGACGTCGGGAAAATTACATTTGTCAGCAAATATTTGGGAAGATTTAATATAAATATATTTCAATAGACAGAACGTGGAATATATATATATATATATATATATATATATATATATATATATATATATATATATATATATATATAGAGAGAGAGAGAGAGAGAGAGAGAGAGAGAGAGACAGACAGACAGACAGACAGACAGACAGACAGACAGAGAGAGAGAGAGAGAGAGATAGATAGATAGATAGATAGATAGATAGATAGATAGATAGATAGATAGATAGATAGATAGATAGATAGATAGATAGATAGATAGATAGATAAGCTATGGAGTAATTTGATATCGAATAGCAATCAGCAAATCTCAGGTAACGATTGAATAGATGATAAAACGCCTTCCGCGTACACAATTTAGGAACTGCAAAGAATATCGGCATCAAATTGAAATATGTAAACCGAATTATGTTTAAGAAGTTCAAAGTTTTCTCGTGTTCTTTGCGGATCGTATCTTTTTATGGCAACTCTCGTAAAGCTCCTCAAAATAGGCTTATTTAAATTGTAACAACAAGAGAGAGTTATATTTTAAATTAACGTTTTCATTTTGTCTGGGCTTGCAAACATGATATTTTTGTTTAGTACTCATATTACTGGCATGTGGAAATATTCTAAAAGTCTTATTTTGCTTTTACAAAACTAGTTTAGAACAATCTGTAACATGTTAGGTGCTCGTACTTAGAACGTTTTGTCAGATTCGAGAACGAACAACACGTGGCCTCGTAAGCGAGAAAGAGTTAAGATCTATTCGAAATGTTCGAGAGAAGATTTTGAAAAACCTGATTAGTCTCATAAATATCTTACTTTCACCACCAAGTTGCCGCATGAATGATTCATATACCATATGTTAGGTATTTCTTTATCTCAGACAATTAACTTAAGCATATCACGCCAGTACAGATGTGTTATGTGAGTTATGCATATTTAATGAAAAGCTGATTTATAACAAGAACTTAAAGCACCTTCAATAAAATATTTATATTAAAACGTGCAACACGTGCGAGAACAAAAAAACGAATATAAAAGATAAAATTGAATAAATACGGATTACCTTTTAAAGGGAAAGAATGAGATATTTTCAATTATTTCTGGCTTTGTATTTAATAGCATGATTTATTTAAGGCATTTGATATTTCATTAAAATCTTAACTCCTTTCATCATGATACAATCGGAATAGTTTTAATTGCAGTAATCTTTTCAGTATGGACGTATTATAAATATGGCAATGTATTCTTTATATTGGCAGAACATCATGAAATGCAGATCATCTGATTTATTGATAGATCAATCAATATCACTGGTTGTAGTCATAGCGACATGTATGCCATGTTGTGCAAGCATCAGCAATGGTATTATCTAGCAATGAGCCTTGGAAAATCTCAAAACAGTAAGGGAATTCGTATCAAGCGAGTTATATCCTTCCAAAAATGTATGTCCAAAATAGAACATTTAGTTTCCATGACAATTATTCATAGCCCATTGTCCCCAAGGAAATAAATTCTCTATGTTCCGCCGACGTTTTGGTAGAGCTGATTTCATTAGGGGTGCATGCATATTTGGAATGGAAAGCGTATATTATATAAGTAACCCAAAATCATCTTACAGAATAGTATGATCAGAACCCAAAAAAAACTGGCAAAGTCACCCAGGGCGGATCCAAGAATATCGTTTAAGAGTGGGGATGGAGGGCGTAAATAGTTTAGTAAGGGGTCTGTGAGATGAAATCGATGGTGGAGGCCAAAAAGACAAAACTTCAGAAAGGTTCTGCATTTTAAGCATTACAATGGCATTATTGTAATGATCTCACTGTAAAATAACTTAACATTCTGCTTATTACGAACTCATTTATACCTGTTCCCAACGCTCCTCGCTTTTCTAATAACTCTTCGTGTCTCTTTCTTGGTTACGTAAGCTTGTCTGTATGGCATTTACAAATTTATAATCTGTAATCATGTTACATGTAAATCAAAGAATCAGAGCATGAACAAAACATAATTAAAATTACGTGGTATACGGTCTCTTTATCTTAGCTCAAGATATGCGGCCTTGCATATGTTCATGACATGTTTGTGCAATGTGAGAGTACTGTCCAGAGTAACACCTAGTCCTCGTACTGACTGTGTGAATGTAATTTTGGTGTTGTTGATATTTATTGTTTTGAGAGAAAGGATGTGCATGAGAAAGTATTTGTGTTGTAATCTAAATGGCTTCAGTTTTATCATCATTTATCTATAGCTTGTTAAATGTCATCCATGATTTCACATCAGAAATGCTCATCTCTACACTTCGGATGGCATTTTCAACTTCAGTTTTGTAATATTTGGGTGTCATGAGTGTACAACTGGAGAGAAACTGGATGATGATCAATGACACTTGAGAGCGACTCAGTGTATTTAATGAAGAGAACAGATCCAAAAACATACCCCTATGGAACACCAAAACATATTATCAACTGGGCTGGAGTGTATTCCATTTACGGACACAATATATGTCCTGTTGACCAAGTAAGACTTGAACCACAGTAAAACTGTATCATGTATTCCAAATACATGGTGGAGATGGTGAAGTAATATATCAAGGTCTATTCTGTCAAATACTGCAAACAAATCAAGGTAAGTGAGGACTGTAATCTGTTCGCTATCCAAATCAGAGAGAATGGCATTAACTACTTTCAGAACAATAGTTTCACTTCGGTAGCAAGGGCGATATGCAGACTATACAATGCTACAATGATTGCTTGAATTCAGATGAAATACAATTTGGTATATTAACCATTTCTAACATTTGTTTATATGAATGGGATATTATAAACTGGGCGGTAATTCTTTAAATCGTTATGGTCATGTCTTGGTTTCTGCAGCAGAGGCTATACATTGGCAGTTTTGATAAATGATGGGAATTCCTCGAATTAGAGAGACGTTTTAATAAAATCAGTTAGTGAGGACATTATTGGATCCAAGATCTCAGGCAGCAGTGATGATGGAATTGGCTCAGGTTCCCATGATTTTAGTGTACTATTCTTCACGATTGCAAGTACTAAATCCATAGAGGCAGGTTCAAAGGTTGCTAACGGTTGCCGTTGAAATTCTATATAGTAACTGTATGGTGACGACGGGTCAGTTGAAACTGTCTTGTTAAGCTTATCTCTGATAGTTTTTACATTGTCACTAAAGACATTTGCAAACAGGTCCTTGTAATTAATATTATCATTCCTTCTTCATATTTCTTTTTATTGCCACCTTTTATTTTCATCTTCAAGTATCAGTAAAATCAATTTTTGGGGAATCATCTAGTTCTTTTCATTATCTTTCTCCTTTTTGATCAGTAATTCTTACCAGTATTATCGAGCATTCACACAATTTACAAAGTTACAAAATAAAATAGTGTCACAGATATAGGATAAAATATAACTTTGGTATGCCTTAGAACTATTTGACTATTTGTCGTTGTACATGCGTACAACGTTATCTAGGGTGAATGTGTTTTTTTTTCAGGTAAACGACGGTACTAACATGTGTCTCGCCGGAAATTATTTGCGATGAGGTAGAGTAAAAGCATGATATGCACGGATGTTTTACCCTGACTATTACTCACTCTCCTGGGGATTGAAGGAAGATCAATTTATAACCGACACACTGGTCATTTTAGATCTAGTCAAGGAGTGTACGTTCTCCATTGTGTTCTTCAGCTATAGAGCTGACTAGAGTTGAATAGAGTTGACTAGCGCTGATCTGACTAGAGCTGTCTAAAGCTGTCTGTATATACGTATGTCTGTACATGTGGTGGAGCCACGAATGCAGACGTAGCTAATTAAAGGATGCTTTATGCTGTCTGTATGTGTGTATATGTATGACGACTGTACATGTGGTGGATCCGTGAAGGGTGCGAGCGGCCGATATATGTGTGGGCCAACCCAAGGACTCGGTTAAACTGTACGGCTTATCAGTATATGAAACGTACGACTGTACAATAGTCAAGAAGCATATGTGTGTTCTAGTTGTTGTTTCAATTGGGTACATTTTCATTTACATAAGATTATTTTGAATCTTAGTAGTATTCCAGGAGATTATGCGAATCTCACTTACAGTGCATACCATTATTTGCAACACATTTGAATACCATGAGATTCTTTAAATCTTAGTTGTATTCCTGGAGATTATGTGAATCTCACATACAGTGCATAACATTATTTGAAACGTATCTGCATTCAGTGAGGCTTGTTGAATCTGTATTTCATATCGATATCATAGTTTCGGTTTATTTTCAATGTATGAATGTTTGTATAGAGTGAAAGGATCAATCGTATGTTGAGAGCGTGTCAGAATCATTATATTTATACACCAAATATTTTTCTTTATTAATTCATTTCAATAAATTTAAATCTTTCATTTAATCCAAAACCAACTCTGTTTCTATTCTTCAACACCTAGAACTTCTAAAAGCAAACCCTTGCCTTAGTATAGTTCAGTTAAGTGCAATGCCTGATAAGTTGCTCATGGTCTTCATTTTCATGTTGATGTTGCGCGAACTAAGCTTATTTAAGTCTTCCATGTCTACTATGTGTGGGATGTCCAACATGATCCCATTTGTCCACTTTCTGAGTACATAAAACAAATAATTCTTTGAAAGCATCCCTATTTTTGAAAGAGAAAACGAATATGAAACTCAATTTCTAGAACCAGTCATATATGAAGACATTACTTTTGGTCCTCATATTTGTGATATGCTATGTAAAGCTTACTATTTTAAAGAACACGACTTCAATAAAACAAAAACCAACATATTTTGCATTGTACAATATTTCCCTGAGGTATGCCCTTCTTGGAATGTGTGGAATCGCATCAGTATTGATCGTATTAATTATTGAACTTTTCGCCTCGCGAATCATCTCATTTATTGCAGGGCTACGAAGCGTAGATTTCCTAATCAAAAGACAATAAAACGATGAATTAGATAAGTATGGAGTCATTTGGTGACTATACAAAGTCAGAGAAGCATATAAACTAATATACGGACAACATATAATGTTCGCTGTTGAATTCTGAAGAAAATACTTGCTATATAGTAGATATTATCATCAACAAATAAACTTCACGGTATAATGACTTACAACTATTTGTAAAATTTATGGAATGCATCGCTCGTATATCAATTATGAGATCATATAAGAATGTATTGACCATAATAATAATGGGGAAAACTTTGGATGCATAAGGGACTTATGGGTGCATGGGAGAAGTAACGTTAGGCTGCCATAACACACACATACTCACACACGCACACTGGCTAACACCCACAACTACTCACCAAAGTACATTGATACTGACCAGCAGTCATACGTACTGTGGAAACCTCCTTACCCACTCCTATTGCTCGTGGAACATTCGGTGACTCAAAAATAATATGGATGCACTTTTCACCACATTTTAATGCAATATGCCCATGTGTTTCACTATGGAGAAATTCAAACATGTATTGTCAAAGCCAAACTTAAAAGTATATGCCTTCAATATGTACAGGTGGTGGTTTCAAACGAGGTAAGTGTTATTAAACAACTTTTGACGCAAATTTCCAAAATGTCATAGGAAAGTAGCAGAAATATATTATCAGTGGGAAGCCGATTTAGAAAATATGTCTCACCTTGTTTTGAGTCATTGTTTTGTGTTCCGAATAGGCTGCAAAACAAAGATATATTGTTTATATTTATCCCTATGAGACTCGCGTCGACATGAGACTGAAATGTCAACAGTGAGTTTATTATTTACTGTATCTGCAAGGTTTAGGAATATGATTTTGTTCCGTTCGAATATCAATCACGTTTCATTCATTTATTAATAAACTTGATCATATATTGATAGAATTAAGTAATGTTCATTCTGCTTTTAGCGTATTCTAATAAAATGTAGTTTGTTCTGCAGAGTTTTCAGACTTCATAGTACCATATTTTAAGCTCAAATTCCATGGAAAAGCATTATAAGAATACCTAGAGGTCAACGCATATTTGACTACAACGATTAGAACTTGCCCCTCGCAAATTATTCAATGCTTGGGTCAATACTGTATCAACGATGTTCACCATCTTAGATAAAATCAATGTATTTTCGTGACTTTATGCAAACTTCCTTTTCTTTAATGACGAGCACGCAGACTAGAACTGGAAACATAAGCCCAAAGACATGTAGAGCCAGAATGATTTTTTTTCCTTTCAGTTGTGCAAGGCGGTGTATTGAAAGCTTTGGAATGCAACCGATGTAGTTTTTATTAGCGTATATTGAAAGTCAAGCCCTCTTTTAAAAAATGCCCCAACAATACCCAACTCTAAATAAATTACTGATTTTGTTTTATTGAATTTATCCAATCGATTATAATGGTTTAGGCAAGATTTGCCTGTCTATCTGATATTTAATTAGCTTACATATATAATCAACTCGTACAGGACCAGAAAAAAATCAAATAAGGAATGAAGTATTTTGCTTTAATACTATTATTGATCAGCTGTTGTATTATAATTATCAAAGCATGTACAAACAGCATGAAGATAATCCAGATTTGAACTAATAAGCAAATATATTGTACATGTTCGTACATATAATAATGTATATGTTTATAGATACAGTATTGTAGATATTCATGCATATAGTACTGCAAATGTTAGAGCATATAATACTGTATACTGTGCATGTACATACATATACTAACGTACATGTTTATACATATAATACTGTACATATGCATACATATCAATATGTACATATGTATACATATAATACTATACGTGTTCATACATATAATACTGTACATCTTTATACATGAAAAACTGAAGAGGTTTATACAAATATTTTACCTTACAAACCATTCCTTTTACTGTACGTATTTATGCATATTGTACATTTCAGTCATCTTCTCCTTACGTATGTATACATTATAGATAATGTACATGTGTACACATATAATAATCATATGTCTTAGTATATGCATAAAACACTGTATACCTTTGTACATGTAATAATGTACTTTCATGCACACTGTAGATGTTTATGTGTATAATCGTGTACGTGTTCATTCGTATAATACCGTATATTTAGTACATAAAATAATATTATTATGTATATAATAATGCATATTATACTGCACATAATTATAGCTATTAAGTTGTACATTTTCATACATAATATACTGTACATAGTCATACATAATAAGAGTGTACTTGTTCATAGATATAATACTATACATTTTAAGGTTGGGTAAGGTTTACTTAGCGATTTCTTGTGATTCAGGGCAGTATTTTTCTGCACGTATCGTATCATAATGGGAACATCTGTATGAAGTTCAGAATTAATTTCGAGAGTAAACAAGAATTCAATCTTTCATATAACGTTATTTGCTTTCGAATCTCTTAACTTCAGCCAGTAATCTGCCATGCCAGTAATTTTATCTGAGATTCAAAGTTCACGTCGTCCAGTTTAGGTTGTTGCTATGCGACAGCAGAAATACAATGTGGAGTTAAACCATTTTCTAGGTGGACACATCTAGTACAATGTTTCTAAAACAATAAACTTTGAAAGAAACAAAACATTAGAGCAACCAAACGAATTTTAAAGTAAAACAAAATGCTTTATATCTTATTGATAGAAATAGACCAAAACATTCATTGTCAATGCACTGCATATAGTACACGGACCGAAATCATTAGTACTACAATATCTTCGTACACTGGTTAAAGTGCACACTCCTGCATATAGCATTCTTTTTTTCCAAATGTGATGAGTCAAGTTTCATCAGTGATTGTCAGTCAGAATTCAAATATGAATGGAGCAAGGATATGCATTTATAAAAAGCAACAAGGAACAAACTGAATGAAAGTAAAGAAACCGAGTAAATCAAAAGAAAGAAAAATACGAAAAACAAACAGATAATTGACTTTGTCATTTATCAGGAGTGTATGAATAGAAGCTTTAAAATTAGCATCACATTGATGAAATGTACATTTTCTTGTTCTTAAATTCGTACACATAATTGATCTAATAATTAGACAAGTAACAATAATCGTGAATTAAATAAACTACACATATCACCATTTCCTTGAATTGTTGGTTTTGTGACAAGCTGGCTGATTAATTGTGTTTAACAAATTTATTTATTTAATTGCTGGATATGCTATATTACTTGCTTTGTTATCCGTTTTTATGTTATTTGCATTTTGTAATAAAAGATGTGGTTAGTAACCTATTTACAAAAGTAAACTATTGCAATTCCAGCAACAATTTGTATCATAATAGCCGGATTGTCGGTTTATTTTGTCAATCATAATGTTCTTTTGATGAATAAATTGTTACGTGTCTTATGAAATTCCGAATCGGATAGCCTTAGTAGACAGTAGAACTATCCAACGATACTATCCTTTTTTATCGCCATGTCACTCAGTAACAGAAAGATATTGTCACCAATGATACTATCCATTTTTGTCGCAATGTCTCTCAGTAACAGAAACACACCGTCACCAATCGTATACCCCATTTTATCGCCATGTCATTTAGTAACATAAAGGTACAATGGTAGAAAACGTTGTAGTCTAATTTCACATTTGAACATGTTCGGTTATATATGAATTTTACCATGATGATTTATATGTTCTATTATATATATATATATATATATATATATATATATATATATATATATATATATATATATATATATATATATATGCACCTGGAATAAATATAATCGGTTGCATTTGTTTCAATCTAGCTACCTAGCTACTTATCTGTCACATACATTATTTTTTCACCTCACAGTTCTTCCTGTACTTAACAGTACCTGCTCCAGAAATGTAAAACCACTTTGAAGTAACGAGCAATAATGAGTATAAAGTGTTACGTTTTTCTGGCCCATTCCTGCATGTATTTGTTGTCAAGCTATCGTGACATTGTGAAATCGTTACTGAAAAATTGCGATGTTTGATATCACCGCCATTATGATTTGATTTGAATGTATTGTCACTAAGTAAAGGTGTTTTACACATAGACCGCAGTTTTGCATCTGAAAGTAAATGTTAAATATGTATACTAAATTATGACTCATTCAGGTCAATGTTAACTATGTGTACTAATATATAAAATATGACTCATTCAGGTAAATGTTAAATGGGCGTACTAAATTATGACTCATTCAGGTAAATGTTAAATATATGTACTAAATTATGACTCATTCAGGTAAATGTTAAATATGTGTACTAAATTATCACTCATTCGGGTAAATGTTAAATATGTATACTAAAATATGACTCATTCAGGTCAATGTTAAATATGTGTTCTAAATTATCACTTATTCAGGTAAAGGTTAAATAGGTGTACTAAATTATGACTCATTCAGGTCAATGTTAAATATGTTCTAAATTATCACTTATTCAGGTAAATGTGAAATAGGTGTACTAAAATATGACTCATTCAGGTCAATGTTAAATATGTGTACTAAATTATCACTTATTCAGGTAAAGGTTAAATAGGTGTACTAAAATATGACTCATTCAGGTAAATGTGAAATAGGTGTACTAAAATATGACTCATTCAGGTCAATGTTAAATAGGTGTACTAAATTATCACTCATTCAGGTAAATGTTAAATGTTTACTAAATTATGACTCATTCAGGTCAATGTTAAATATGTGTACTAAATTATCACTCATTCAGGTATATGTTAAATATGTATACTAAATTATGACTCATTCAGGTAAATGTTAAATATGTCTACTAAATCATCACTCATTGAGATCAATGTTAAATATGTGTACTAAAATATAAAATATGACTCATTCAGGTAAATGTTAAATAGGTGTACTAAATTATGACTCATTCAGGTCAATGTTAAATGTTTACTAAATTATGACTTATTCAGGTAAATGTTAAATAGGCGTACTAAATTTTGACTCATTCAGGTAAATGTGAAATAGGTGTACTAAAATATGACTCATTCAGGTCAATGTTAAATAGGTGTACTAAATTATCACTCATTCAGGTAAATGTTAAATGTTTACTAAATTATGACTCATTCAGGTAAATGTTAAATATGTGTACTAAAAAATGTCTCATTCAGGTCAGTGTTAAATATGTGTACTAAATTATGACTCATTCAGGTCAATTTTGTTCTATGAATATAGTCAAGAACATGAAAACATCTAAATGTTGTCTTTCACATTGTACAATTTAAGTGATACCACAAATTTATCATATCATATTGTGCACTGTAACACAGTGGTTCAGTCACTATTGTCTAATATTAAAGTTTAAATATACAAATGTGTAATGGTTTGTATACGAAACATCAGTCTTAGTGTATTAAATATTGATTCAGCTAAATGCACTTCTATGTTAACTTGGTTAAGGTGATGTAACCATCTTGCTGCATTAAACTTTTCAGAATAATTTGGTAATCTGATTTATTTACTTAGGTGTTATTTTTTTTTTAATTCTTTTTTATGTCATGTATTACCCAGTTAGACATTGTCAATACTGTAATCGGATTATCACTTTTTATAAGTATCACTGTGTTATCTACCTTGCATGTTTCATGATTTGCTTTCATGTTTCTCTTGTTTCGCGATCAACATGACCTGTTTTGCAAAGATTTTGCTTTTCAACAATGAGCATGTAAATGTTAGGTAGTTTGTGCTGTCAATGATTTTGTATGCCTGCTTTTGTTCGACTTTATGTTTGTTTGCTTTTGTTGTTGTTGTTTTGTTATTTTGTGTTGGGTTTCTGTTTTATGTTTGTGGGTGGAATTTTGTTTGCTTTCTAAAACTAATTAACAGCTGTAAAAACAGCAGGACTTTCATGATAATAGTGCAGATGCCTAAGATTTCCACTGTTATTATATGGAATTTAAACCGGATTTACTTAATTCAACAACAAAAACCTTTTGCTCCATAAATCTTCGTTTGCTGCTATAAAAAAGCCAGATGTAATCCACCCACAACAGCGACACTTTTTTCAGCAAATGTAATAGTGCCGTTAATCATTTCAAACGTATTTAAAAATCTTTACATTGGTATTATATTGTTCCAATGCGTCGACATGTACTGCTTTAAATCAAACTTTGTCCTCCGTAAATGTTTTCTGCTGTCGCAGATTCGTTTTAGATTAACCTTGTGAATATTACTAGATCTTTAAGTTGCTCTCTAAATTAACAGTGTACAAATCTATATGTTTATCTACATCAAAGAAATAATGTATTCCATATTCATGCTGCACTATTTTGCTCCTCTTACATTCAAAGACGTTGAGAGAGAGAGAGAGAGAGAGAGAGAGAGAGAGAGAGAGAGAGAGAGAGAGAGAGAGAGAGAGAGAGAGAGATGGTTCATCATGAAGTGTACCAGCTCACATAAATTTGACTCAGCTTTCTTCGGGTGACTGAAGCCTTGGGTAGAAATCAACAGTAACTCAATTGGTAAACCGTCAGATGTGCAGTCTAAGGTCAGCCTGAGTCTCTTGCCTCGATGTACCTGTGAGACACTGAATTGTTACGTTTCTTTTTCAGCTTCGTGATATACCAAAAAATATAATCAAACGTCCTTACAAGCAAGCGCACTCATGCACAAGACCCGTGCAAATTCAAACTCCAGGTGAGAAAATTCAGTTATTATAAGCAATGTAGCGATAAGACCACTCCAACGGAATAGTGCAGTATGAACTAACAGAAATTTCACACACACACACACACACACACACACACACACAGAGACACACACACACACATTCACGCACAGAGTCGTGGAGGGTGATCACGGGCCTAAGGGTAAAATACACCTGGGCCTCTCGAAGTTCTTGTTCAAACAAATTTGCATTTTGTAAATTGAAAGATGTTGTCCTCGGTTGCTTCCCCCTCTTGACGGCCCAGCACACACACACACACACACACACACACACACACAAACACACACATATACAACTGTATAAAGCATGGCGAAGGATCAGAGGCAGAAAGAATGTACTTTCATTGCAATGACATTTGAATTCTCTACTGAATTGCTTCCCTTAACACATTTGGTCGTGCTGGAAATCGTTTGCTCCGACTGTAGTTACGAGCTGAGAGTCAAACAAAAATGCTGGACTGCCTGCAGAAGCAAACAAGTGCTGGACTGCCTGCAGAGGCAAAAAAGGTTGCCTCTAAACTGTAATATGGCATGAAAATTACTCTTGGCATGTGAATTGTACAGAATACGATAAATTGACAGTTTCCTGAATTTCCAGACTTCTAGAACTTGCCACAATCAGTAGATTCCTGTTGAGATCAATCCCCACCATCATGACGTCTTCAAGAAGACAATTTCAATATCGTCGGAATGTAGGCCCATGTGGAGGGAATAACAATCAGATTAATAGATGACAAATCACGTGAATATTGCTAAAATAATTATGATTCGCTCGTTTCAGTTGATTGAATGTGGTTTACGGCAGACCAATACAAAAGGTTACGTAGTGCAAAAGCAATATGGTTAAAGCCCTATTATGTCACGCTTGCAGAAAAAACCGACAACTCTATAAATTCGTTATATGATGACGTCAATGAGGGGTGTCAAATACCCTACTGTGATTGAGATAAAAGATTGACAAACGTCGCTATTGCCTAATTTTGCATTTTTCATGCTGTTTAAAGAACGTTGATAGAAATTCTTGTGCACATATAGACATGCCCCCTGCCGGATTTACTCTTATAAATAAAATGTAACATTTCACTTGATAATCCATGCTCAAACTGACATGATTTTAGTTCTCAACAGAATTTCTGTTGCAGATTTATCCTACATTGTTATCAATGAGATCGTGATACATACAAACTCTTAAAGTTCTCTTATTTATTTTAGGAAAATAATAGTTTGAAATCTTACTGACGAAAGTTTGACATCGTTGAGGCAAACTTATGATCGTTTAATGCAACAATAAGCACGTTTGTATTTGTTTCCAGAGCATATTTTGATGTTGTTGATGTTGTAGTTGTAGTAGGGTTTAACGCCATTTTTAAGCACATGATAGACTATACATGGCGGCCAGTATTATTCGTGGAGGAAGAACCCGGGAAAACCCCCGGAAAGAACCACCGAACCACTAGAAGCTACTGGCAAGCTTTCTCACATAACTACATTAGCCGAATCTTAGACTCGAACCCACGCAGACAGAGGTGAGATAGCAGTGATCCGTAACGGAGAGCGCTTAAGACCACTCGGCCACTCGGGGCCCCAGCATATTTTGAAACATTTACTTAGTACAATTTCACTCAACCATAAATCTAAGTTCAGCATAACACTCATTTACATTCATCGGCATAAACTGGACAGACCGCTCAGATGGCGCAGTGCTGTCCGACCTGCGGCCCACGGGCTAATTCTAAATGGCCCGCCAGAGCATGTTGCAAGTTTTTTTGCATTTATATAAAATAAATCATTGGCCTATTTTTATAATATATCTTCATATTTATGTTTGTTTGTTGTTGTTTTTTATGGTTTAACGCCATTTTTTCAGCACAATATAGGCTATACATGGCGGCCAGTATTAATGGTGCAGGAAGAACCCGGAAAACACCGAAAAGAACCACCGACTCACGAGAAGCTACTGGCAAGCTTCCTCACATACCCACATTGGCCGAATCCAAGACTCGAACCCAGGCAGACAGAGGTGAGATGACAGTGATCCGTAACGGACAGAGCCTTAGACCACTCGGCCACTCGAGGCCCCTCTTAACAAGATAAAAAACTGCGAATAACTTTTATAGTCGTTGGTTTTAAGTTTTTTTATTGCGGCCCTCAGATTCAAGAAAAACAAATTCACTGGCCCATGGTGTTAAAAAGGTAGGACAGCATTGGACTAGTGGTTAGAGTGTCTGCCTCGGATGTGGGAAGTATCGGATTCGAAACCCGACCTAGTCATGCCAAAATCTTATTAAAATATTGTCTGCCTCACCTGGCATGCAGCATTAGGATGTTAGTGTTAAGACTGGTCAGCCTGGGGCCAGGATAATATGACTGGGTGGGACATCACGCTACATGTCTACGACACGATGCCTCAGTGATAATCACCATAAACTATCACACTGCAGACATCCTAGCGATATAACTGAAGAACTGTTAAAACTAAGTTAAATATCACACACTCATAATCAGAAAACTATTGTCAAAGTGCATCGCTCTTAGGCCACACTTTGCACGCCACAATGAAACCCTTCTAAGCCGCCATATCTAGTCCGATATTTCGCGCGTTTTAATTGGATTTTACATCTGTGGCAAGAGAAATTATATAGGATCCAGTCAACTGTCTCCTAAATAAATGCGTGGAGACTACGGATTATGATTTAGACTACCCATATGTCAAAACAGACTTCCAGAACCGATGAGCTCATGCGAAATACTTTTTTCTGTTTCCTATGCGAGACTAAGATTTCTGAAATCTTTTAATGAAAATAAGTACATTTGTTTAGTTTGTTTCAATTCTGCCATTTGTGTTGCTAATAGTAACGACACACTGAGTCACTGTCACGTCAACCAAACTGAGATAACAACAATTACTTATCTTGAGGACAGTTCGAAACAACCACTATTTCTATAATGGACTCGACGTGCACAAACAACCACTATTTCCATAATGGACTCGACGTGCACAAACTGTATCTGCATAAAACATATATATATTCTCAAGTCTTGGTACGCGAACCACTAGTGATTCGCGAAATTCATTCGAGTGGTCCACGGAAAAAGTGAAATAGTTACCTAATGGTGCATTCAATCAACATTAATAAAGACCATTAAGGGGTCCGTCGTGTTCCTCAACAATATTCGAGTGGTCCGCGATAAAAGTTTGATAATACTGGCATAGAACATTTGAGGATATCACCCTTTGAGAAAACTGACATGGATGATTTGAATATATCAGTCTAGGGGAAAACTGCAAAACCTACAACTCTGACAGTTGATTACATCATTCGGTGACCTTTTAATCTCATCCCTTGAGTAAGTTTCAACATTATCAATACATTAACGTAACAATTATCAACCGACAAGCTTGTTTTTATTACTAGCATTTGTTTCATCGTTCTCAACACGAGCAGAGGACATAAACCCTAAAATTGTGAGCGCCTCGTTTAAATTTTTTTTTTTTTTTGGGGGGGGGGGGGGGTATTTTTTGTTCATTAGTTTTCTTATTGTTTGGGGTTTGGGGTGTATTTCGTTAGTTTCTTTTGTGTTTCTTAATTATTGTTGATAAAGGCGGTTTGTGGGCGCTGATTTCCATCATAGCAATGGTAATTGCAATCTTGATCAATTATTGGGGTATATAATCTGGTTTACCTACAAAATACTCATTTTTGCCTTAACATCTTGAGAAAGTATGATTCTTCTTGATATGTTCAGTTTTCATTTGGGTGGATTTATTTATTCAAGTTATTTTTCAATGAAAAAACAAAGTGCTAATCAATAATGATCTTGGACAAAAACATTAATTTGGATTAAAGTGAATTCACATAAGGACATTTTTGGATTTATATTTTTGTGAAACATAAAGACCGTTAGCACATGACAACACTCCAGACCAGAAGCACATTAATACATTCGAGAATATTGGTACATCAGCACATTCGGTATTGGAATTTAATTGGAACATTGTAATTAAGTTGGAACTGCATACATGTGGACATGGTAAATCTGTATAAAACTTTTAGGATTATTAGGATATAATAAACAACTTCTTTTTTTAAATAATCTCTTTTTATTATAGGAAAATCAAATATTTTTAAATTGTACAACACTTGTTCTTTTTCGTTCTTTTCTGTTGCTAAGTTTAGGACCATATATTAGTAACAATGGTATGCCACTTTACGTTTTAGCTTTAAATCTTAACACGTACTAAACCTCTTCATTCTTGCAAAGAGAGTTCATGGAAACCTTTAAATTTTCACCAGAAAGAAAATCATTGTCACTAATGAAGCAGTAGGAAAGATATTTTAATATCTCAATATTTTAGATGTTTAGTGAAATCGGGGTTTGGTCTTATAAAAAAAATGGCCTACACGGTGTATTAAAGACTTGTATTCAAGTTAAAATAGTTATTAAAGCTTAACGCAATATGCTTCTATATAAAGTCTTCAATTTTCAGCTCATCTATTTCATTCGTAGTGTCTGGACCTTTTTTAAGTAACCTACCACATATTACAATCTAAAAGTTGCCCAATAAATCGAGAACAACTTACAGCCAGATCTGATCAGGCATAATACGTCAGGAAATATGGTTCTGTGTTGTTCATTCCACCGACAATTCAAAACGAAGAGAGCAAAATATCTATCATGTTATTATTGCAACTACAACTGTGGATATTTATTATTCACAAACATACAAATCATTTTGCCTAGGAAAATACCGTACACCCTCAACATACCACGTCGGGTTGTATTTTTTTTTTAATTCCTCATTTTTTATAAAAAATAGTTTTAGGATATTCACATAAATGTATGGCATCTTAATTATCTTGCATTTTATCTTGGTACTGAAATAATTTTACTCTCTCAGTCATCACAACATTTTTCGATAGAACAGTGACAAACGTACTAATCCTTCAAATATAATACCAAATGGTATGTGTAAAATGTCATGCTCGATATACCATTATTGTATGCTAGACAGTAAGTTACTGGATTTTCCAAGAGAAATGATTCTGATAATTCAGTGGAGTGGAATATAAGAATATATTTGACTCTCTCTCTCTCTCTCTCTCTCTCTCTCTCTCTCTCTCTCTCTCTCTCTCTCTCTCTCTCTCTCTCTCTCTCTCTCACACACACACACACACACACACACACACACAGATGGGGAGGGGTCAAGGGATGACAGTTGCCAAATTCATGATTTTAATACAAAAGATATTTGCAGTATGTGTTATTGTAGTGGTGGTTATAGGTACGACCAACCTCAGTGTGCCTTCCCAGATCGAGTGAATAATAAAATCTGAGATTAGTGGATAGAGCGAATGATCTAGGTAAAGATGTAAAATAGAATCGAGTGAGTTTTCAGACTGCATTGTCCTCCCTCAAGTCCTAAGTCGCCAACAGGGCACAAATTATGTATGTAAATGATAAACATTCCACTCCAGTTGATCTGGTTTGATGTTCCACCATGCTCTGTTCCTAGACCCGATCTCTTTATATACACTCAAATGCTCGCAAGTGTCTTTGATCAACATCCGCTGTCTCACCAATTGTACACTGATGACACTCAATATACAAATCAAGCTGACAACATGAAGTTGACGCTACCATCAAAACGTAGAGAGGAAGATTTCGTGTGTGAAATAATGGATGACATATAACAAGCTGAAGAAGAATGATGATAAAACTGAAGCCATCCTGATCACCACACAATGACTTCTCATTCGTATCTTTTTCCTCAAGCAATAAGTATAATCAAGTACGCTCTCATTGCACCAGTATGTAATGAACATATTAAAAGCTGTATATCTGGAACTGAGACGCTCGTCTCCATTCGCAATATTCTTTCAGTTGATGTCACTAAAACACTTATGTGTTCCTTAGTACTTTCCGAACTGGACTATTGTAATTCATTTGTATCTGATGTGTCAAACACTACCTCAGAAACTTCAAAAACAATTTAAAACATGGCTGCTCCGATCACCCTTAGAATACGACGAACTTAGCACACCTCCCCCATGATACATGTTCCATACATAATCAAATACCAAAATATGTTCATGTTGCTACAGTTCGTTTACTGACTCCAGTCCAATATACCTATCTGACCTCACCTATGTGTATACCCCATCTTAAAACTTGCGGTTCTCTTCTGACACTGGAATTCTCATTGTTTCCACTGTTAAAATGAAGTTATACGAACAACGTTATTCTGCGTACCAAGGCTTGGCTGCAAAGAAACGCTTTGACCATAAAGCTTAACTACAAGGACACTGTGATCTCATTCACGAGTCCTCTTCAAACTCATCTATTTCGACAACAAGAACAGATTAAAATACCTAACAATGTTTACATCCTTAATTATTGTCAGCGTGTTTTTGTTTGTAATTTCATGGTGTTTTTAAATCTTGTGGTTGTATATATTTTGTATGTGCTATCCAGTATTGTAACGTTCTTACAGATTAAAAAAATTAGGCTCTGTACCTAACCAAATCCAAATTAATAAGCTAGTAGTAGTAATATTAGTAGCAGTAGTAGTAGTAGTATCAATATCATCTATTATTATTATTATTATTATTATTATTATTATTTCATGTTAACGTTAGTAGTAGTAGTAGTAGTAGTAGTAGTAGTAGTAGTAGTAGTAGTAGTAGTAGTAGTAGTAGTATGTAATGACCAGCTATTCAACAACACAGTTTTAATCCTTCAGAAATATTTTACTGAATGCTTCGCTTTCAAAATTATCCTTCTCGCTTATTTCATCGCAATGGTCGCTGTTCAAATAATTTTCGTTAGAAACTTACAAGACTTCTTAACAAAACAAAAGTAATTTCTCTGAAGGTGAGTTGTAAATAAATACTCAAAAAGGATGATGGAGTTAATTAATCATTTGTCGCTAAAATTTAAAGAAATGGGTAAGTATCCCAAAACAATAACGGAATTGTTCTGAATTGTATGTGATTTAATGTAACATGTTTTAATTCAAATCGACATGAAGCCGAATAATAATACGAAAAGCTTCAAAATTAATATCCAATAGGTTCGGCAAAATAATGTTCGAGTCGTTACAAGCAGACTATCATACTGTCATAAAACGTCAAGGATACGACGTATAACATGACGTCATGATTTAAAACCTAGCTAGGTTCATGTTATGAATATAAAACAGTAAAACCAACGAGAGAATCTAACACTATGAATGTGAACGAGCATGTATTCAACAATTCATTTTATAAGTAAAATTATTATGTAAAATGTATGTTTTCTTTAAGAATGTTTTATATTGAAAAAGCTCTGAAACGAACCCTATCATAATTGTGTTGTTGTTCATGGCGGTGATGGTGATAGTGGTAGTTGTGATTGGTTCAGTTTTCTTTGTTAGTTTTTCCCTTTGCGCATGCAACTGTTCTGTCCTTTTCTTGCTGACGTCATGAAGGTTATCCTCCCTTTTCTTGCTGAGGTCATGAAGGTTATCCTCCCTTTTCTTGCTGAGGTCATGAAGGTTATCCTCACTTTTCTTGCTGAGGCCATGAAGGTTATCCTCCCTTTTCTTGCTGAGGTCATGAAGGTTATCCTCTCTTTTCTTGTTGAGATCGTGAAGGTTGTTGTTGACTGCTTTTATACTGGTCTGTCGTGAGCTTAATAAATTTGATTACATATCTGTCAATTACCGTCAAAGAAATGGGTGTTTTTTTTTCTTAATTAGTCTTATTGCCTTCAAGATCATAAGCTGGCAAACCTAAATTGGAAATCTTTGATTATATCGCGTCATGGTATCAGAAGTCTGAGGTTCAATTTCCTATTCTGCTCAATCAAAACCAAATTGCGTTTACACATTAAATTTTGCCAGACAGATCGTGTAAAAAAAATGAGAATGACAGATAAAGATATAAGATTTTAAAATGGGGAAAGAAACTTTTCATTTGTGCATGAAATATTATTATATAGTCTTTTTCAGTCTATGGAAAACATCTAAGAGTAGTAGTAGTCGTGGTGTGCAGGTGCAGGGTCGCGACATTCGAAAGGTCATTTCCATATGCCTGAATCGTCTTGGACATAATAACTAGCTCCCATTTAATTTTTGTTCTGTTGAGCATGGAGACACAAAATTTTTGTCCCTCATGCTAGTTTATTATGCTTAGACACACAGGCCTTAATTATATACGTAGTTACTCCTATACCTTTCATCCCATAGACCTTAATTATATGCTTAGTTGCACATATAACTTTGGACCCAAATGCTTGTCTAATATGATTAGTTACACCTATAACTTTCGTCCCACATGCTGGTCTAAAATGTTTAGTTACAACTATAACATTCGTCACACAGGCCTAAAGTATAAGCATAGTTACACCTATAACGTCCGACCCATATGTTTGTCTAATATGATTTGTGACACTATAACTTTCGTCTCACATGCCTAATGTATATTCTTAGTTACACCTATAACTTCGTCCCACATTCCTAAAGTATATACTTAATTACATATAACTTTCTTCCCACATCATCGTCTATAAAGCTTAATTCCGCTGAAACCTATAACATTCGTCACACAGGCCTAAATTATAAACATAGTTACACCTATAACGTCCGTCCCAAAGACTTGTCTAATATACTTAGTTACACCTATACCTTTCGTCCCACATGCTTTGATCTAATATGTTTAATTACACTTATAACATTTGTCACACAGAGCAGCAGAGAGGGTGAACCCTACAACGTTTTGAGACAAAATTTGATTGAAATCCTAAAACGATCCTTCCTATAATCTCATTTTAACCAAAAAGAGGGTGAACCCTACAACGTTTTTAGACAAAATTTTGATTGAATCCTTAAAACGAGCCTTCCTACGATCTCATTTTAACCAAAAAAAAATGTCTCAGGGGAAAACCCTACAACGTTTTCAGACAAAAAATTTATTGAAATCTTAACGAGCCTTCCTACGAAATCTCATTTTAACTAAAAAAATGAAAACGGAGACTTTTACGATTTTTTAATTAATTTTGGTCGCAACTTGTTGTCATCCACCCTCTCTGCTGCTACAGGTTAACAAAAAATAATAAATGATTTTAACCGAATATTTGATCCAGTCCGATACGATATCGTGTCCGAGGATCATGCAAATTTATTGTTGCGAATCCGTGTGGTTTTGACTGAGCATGACTAAAGAAGTTTTTAAATTGATTATGATCCATATCACCGCAGCACCATGTCTGCCAAATATTTCTAAGAGTATGAGTATCAACTCCGTTGAATACAGCAAGAATATTGCAGTTATCTCTGATCACTTTTGGAATCTGAGTGTAGCGTTGAGTGACATATATCACGTCAGTGTTTTTGTGACGCCCACGGGAAAATATTCTAGCAGGATTTTTTTGTTTATCCAACATTATATCGTCGTATACGACTAAATTGTTAATATCTCCATCAATATCATCAATGCTCGGTGCTTCATCGATATCGGTTATAAACTCAATAATACCCTCTCCGGATTTTTCTACCGCGCTGTCGTTAAAATCCTTTAACACTTCATAACATCGTTGATCATCTACGCTAGGGGCAATTAAATACAACTTATCCCACTTCATCCATCTCATTATTAAATTGAGCAACAATTGCGTTTTACCGGATCCAGATGGCCCGATTATAATCATCCGGATAGAGTTTGGTAGCGCTGCATGATGCTTAACTGGTTCTCTTGTTTTAGTCGCTGAAAAATCAATTATATCCATATCTCTATACATAAATTATGGATCTATATTGTGTGAAGTGTAAAACGCGTACTGGCACAGATGACGTGACAACGATTACAACCAGAAATAACCGATCAGCGCTTTCTGGTAAATGCGTGCAATGTGGTACAAAGAAATTTAGATTTGTGTCTATGAGATCTGATTTTAAAAAAAACGAGGAGGTGATATCGCAGCCAAATTGGCAAAGCTCCCTGGAACCCCATGGGCAAAGTACCCCGGAGAAAAGCACCTTCCAGGATATAGCTACTGTGGACCGGGAACCAGACTTGATATCAGACTCAATAATCAAAATCAACCCAACCCCGGTGAAGAACCAATAAACGCCATTGATAAGGCCTGTCACCTTCATGATGTTGCTTATAAAAGCAGCAATCTGCAACACAGGCATCTAGCAGATGTGAAATTAATTCATGCGTTAAATGCTATTCCTGATAAATCCTTCAAAGAAAAATTGGCTTCCTTTTTGATAAAATCGGCTATGAAAAGTAAATTGATGTTAGGTGCCGGTAATTAATAATATGGAATCAATTTATTATTCCCCAAGAGGATACTGGAGGGGTAAATCAGCAGTCCATAAACTCGCTAGTGCTGCAAAAGTGAAAAAAACCACTGCGGCTAATTGGTTATCCAAACAGGCACTATGGCAAATTTATCTACCACCGCCTAAACAGATTAATTTCTCGCATTTTGATGTGACCGCTCCTAATGAAGTTCATCAGGCTGATATATTATTTCTGCCACATGATCGTGGTTACAAATACGCTTTAACCGTAGTTGATATTGCAAGTCGATACAAAGAAGCAGAACCGTTAAAAACAAAATCAGCCACTGAAGTCGCTTCTGCATTTGAAAGGATTTATCGACGAGGTCCTCTGCACTGGCCAAATCTATTGCAGGTTGATCCTGGCAAGGAATTTCAGGGTGCAGTATTATCTACAATGAAACATCATAATGTCACCATACGACGAGGGCATACTGCGCTACATCGCGATCAGGCCATTGTAGAACGATTTAATCGGACGATTGCTGAGCGGTTATTTGGATATCAATACGCAAAAGAATTCATTCAAGAAAAGCGATCCCGTGAATGGGTCAAAAGGTTACCAGCTGTGATTACCGCACTGAATAATGAGATTACTAGAACAATCAACATGAAACCTAGCAACGCTATTAAAAAGAAGTCTATACTCGTACAACCACAAAAAGATTTCAAAGAACCAATTCTTGGTAGTAATGTCACTGTTAGGTACTTATACGAACCAGGAGAGCTTGAAGGGGGTAGAAAAAGGGCTACTGATCCTATTTGGAGTGTTACTGCACACAAGATATCTAGTATAACACGATCAACTGGTAGACCTCCAGTCTATAAACTGGATTCAACTGCCCCTCAGCGGGGTTTTACTCGACAACAACTACAGGTAATTCCCGAGGATACTCAATTGCCACCGCATGGTCTTAACTAGCACCGTTGCGTCTATTGCACTCAAGACAAGTCAACATCACATTATTTCTGACATGACCGAGACTGTTATTTTTTCTGTCTACGGTGAATTGGCGAGGATCCTTATCCGAATACTGCCAACGCATTATACAATTGCAACTCGCGCAGTGATTATTCTGTTGTTTCTTCAAAGTGATTATTAATTTAGCATCAATATCAAATTCTCGTTGTTTTTTTTTTGTCCTGTTGTTTGTAACCGGAGAGTTTTTTATCAATAATTTTAACATCAATATCATCCATTGTTGTGTCATTATCATCGAAAACAACTCTTCGAAGTTGATTTATTTTTCGTACTCTGGATACTGCGAGATAGACTAAATTCGACCATTCGATGTGATTATCCACCATCCAAACAATTGTATCCGATATAGTCAATCCCTGTGAAGAATGTATTGTTGCTGCGTATCCTAGCGTCCACGGGGATTTATTAGCACGCAATGCATCTTCAACGACATTGATATCAACCAGCACAATATCATTTAATACGAGAATTTGTTTTTCACTCTGTCCTGGAATATCAACTTCAATATTCTGTTTTCGTGTATCCGATGGCCTGTAACAAAGGGGTACTGGAAGCGTTGCAAACTTTTCTTTATGCAATTCAAATAACTTCATCTGAAGTGTGTCCCTGACTATTTTTCTACTTGCAATTATCAAATCATTTGGTCTCCATGTTTCCCAGAAATCATTCATTGGAGTTTCTGAAATCACTTCACGCGCTATTTCGCATTGGATTCTATCCGGTTGTAATCTAATTAGCGCTTTGAATTCTCGTAATCGTTCATCAATTGATCTATAATCAGTGGTAATTTCTTCATAATAGTCTACAAAACCCCTTAGCCATTCATGTGGAGATGCACCGACAAATGGTGGTGGTTGGCCGTGATCACCGCACATGACGACTTTTGTGTTTTTGTTTAACAACCACTCGAGAAATGTTTGTAATACATCTAATGACACTGTGCATATTTCATCCCAAATTATGATTTCAGGAATGAATTTATCACCCATACGCTCAGGAGTCCATTTGTCACCCTTCCATCGAAAGAAACTATGGTAAGTACAGGCATTTACCCCTCGCTGTATCATCTCTCTGGCGAGTCTGTGAGTCGGTGTTAGCACAATCATGGTTGACTGACGAAATAATTCAATTGCACGAGTTGTCTTTCCTGACCCACCACAACCGTTTAAATAAACTGTCTTGTATCTACATACTGGATCAGATACCGGTGGTGCATTAGAAAATTCTGATTGAATTTCAATACGGTTACAACAAAGATATTTATCATCCATGGCAACGTCTGCGGATTCACAATACTCATGTAGCATCTCCTTTTTAAATCGCCAACGCCCCCAATTTTCTTCGGGATCTGTGAATTTAGCTACAGCTGATTTGTACTTATTGTGTATATACATTGAATCAGTGGCCACTCTAACCGCGTTATTAGGAAATCTATTTATCATCGAAAATAGATTAATAGAAGCATAGGCTAGCATAGATGATCTTAAATGTGTATACTGGGAATTATATCCATCACAGTAGGTAACAACCGTACCTAATTTCTCACCATTGGATAGAAAAGCATCCTTACGGGATACAAGTTTTCCCTGTTTCATTAAATCCGTTACATTAAAATCGTATTCAGCGATATCTATGATCAACCGCGAAGAATATTTTGCATTGTCGTATCGTCCACCCTGGGTAAATTTACCGATTATTCTTCGTCCAAAATCTTTTGCTTGTTCTTTTTTAATTTCAAATAACTTCTTAGACCGATTCATGATTTGTTCTTCATTGAAATCAGGGAATTGTTTTCGCTGTTCGCTGATTATTCTATCTAGATCGGGTTGTGGTAGCCAAACTTCTTTCTGAGCTCGATAGCATATAATAGCCTCGGAAACAATCAACGATATTAGCATACCACAATCAATCATATATCTCAATAGCACTATTGGCATCCAGTGTTTTTCAGATAGGTGTCTACCGAGCCAAACATAACTACACGGATGTAACCCTGTAGCTAATTCGAATGATATCACACGAGCGAATCCGGTTAAATCAAAATCAGGCAATGGTCCATTAATCGCAACACGAGTCATTTCATGCGTGGGGTGTCCAAATCGTTTGAAGTACTCAGCACATTCCCCATACCCGAGAAAACTTCCGGGATAACACGCGGCTATATCAATTGAAATCATACCATCACGTGAGTATTTCGTATTCCACAGTCCTCCATGACCAAATTCGACGCAACTCAATTTAACATCCTCGAGAAAATCACTTCGTGTTGGACGCCATGAGTTTTTTTCTCTTGCGAAGTGAGCTACCACTGATGGAATAGTAAAACTATCCGTGAGTAGTTTTTCATGGGAATTCTCCGGTGAAAAATCACTAGCGATTTTTCTCATTCTGTTATCTAATTCTTCAACGCGATATAATTCACCATTTGGTCTTACAAATTGATCGAATCCTATTTCGGGATCTTCATCACTTCTAAGTAACCACACTGACACAGGATCATCTTTACACAACGCATGAATAGCATCGAATAATTTCTCTTCATAGAAAACATCCCCGACGAACTCCTTAGGGATATATTTCACGGTTCGTTCTCGTGGAAATACTGTTACCGCAGGTGTCCACGCGTGTTTGTTATGATCAATAATCTGTATTGGCGCTCCATTTTTGTTATATTTCGGTTCGTATAAAACCTCTCCGGTTATCGTCATAACGGTTATTGGAAATCTTAATGATGTTTCTAATTTAGCTATATCAGAAATCTTTGCACCATGCTGTTTCACTGTCAGTTCCCATTCGGTTATTTTCCTACGTCGCAGATCAGTTAGTTTATTTCCTCGGGATGCATTTGTGAAGTGTTCCATTACCCGTGTTGCCACGCAATTCAGTGAACTAGAATATTTCATAGGAGCTAGTTTTGCGATATCGGGTTTATCATTTAACGGATATATCCCATAAACCATTGCTGTTACGGGATAAGATCTTTCGTAGTATGGTTTGTCAATGCCGGTTAGAATTCCTGGTTTGGAATCTCTACTCACAATGACAGCTTTTTTATTCTTGAGAATTGGTTCAAATTTATCCCTAATAATCCATTTGCCATCGACTTCAATAATGAATTTGATTCGGAAAAAATACTTTTTTTCCCCAACACGTGAAATTATCACTGCTGCTTTTTCATCATTCATGGTAGCGTCAACAACACCATCAATTCGAAATGTTGACCAACAATAAGATGCTCCATCACGCTTGAATTCATTAAAACAGTCTCTGATTTTACTAATCATGGCTTTATCAAGAATTGTATTCTTTGGTGTATTAGAAACTATATCGAGATTGAATTGAGCATCTTTCCAGGGTAATCTCTTTGACGTTTTTTTTGGTTTATCGAGATTAAATTTAGGATTAATTTTTAATAATCTCTTAAACTCTTTCATGTTTCCGTCTATTAAACGTTTTTTTGGTTTATCGAGATTAAATTTAGGATTAATTTTGTTACGTTTTTTTGGTTTATCGAGATTAAATTTAGGACTAATTTTTAATAATCTCTTAAACTCTTTCATGTTTCCGTCTATTAAACGTTTTTTTGGTTTATCGAGATTAAATTTAGGACTAATTTTTAATAATCTCTTAAACTCTTTCATGTTTCCGTCTATTAAACGTTTTTTTGGTTTATCGAGATTAAATTTAGGATTAATTTTTAATAATCTCTTAAACTCTTTCATGTTTCCGTCTCTTGGACGTTTGAGATTAATTTTGTTACGTTTTTTTGGTTTATCGAGATTAAATTTAGGATTAATCTTCAATAATCTCTTAAACTCTTTCATGTTTCCGTCTCTTGGACGTTTTTTGGGTCTATCGATATTAAATTTAGGATTAATTTTCAATAATCTCTTAAACTCCTTATCAGCATTGAATTTAGCATTTTTCGAAGGCGTTCTCCTTAATTCCCTCATGCTATAATTAAAACAAGCATTTAAATGAAGAATTTATATATAATGAATCACTGTAAGTGGCTTATGATTGGATCAACAACCCCGTGTAACAAATCATGCAGAAATGAGTTCTGTGGGTATCATATGCAAAGCTTTCGTCGTGGAAGCCTTGGCCCGTTACCCTGCATACGATGTGGGGTTGGGGTCAGGGGAAAATCTCAGTTGTGTTTGAATTGCGGTGGAAAGCGATACAGGGAGTTGAAGCGTTATTATGATAAAAGAATAAAAAATGGACAATCAATCAGAAATTATGACCCTGATAAAGTCTCTGACCCTGACACTGTCAGCGACAACGTCCCTGACAAAATCATAAGAACTCCTCAAGACTACATTGAAAGATTTATCATTAAACCAAACAATGAATTAGACAAATAGTATTTAGTATACGAATGAACCAAGAATTCAGACAACACCCTGTGATCACAAATTATGAAGCATCCAGTGATGGTGTTGTAAGAAACCGCAGACTGAAGAAACCAGTTGGTGCTGTGAATAATCAAGGGTACTTGATGTTTACTGTTGGGAAGAAAACTTATCTCAATCATCGTTTCGCATTTGAATGCTTTTATGGATTGATCGAGGATGATTTTGTTATTGATCATATCGATTCTAATCCAAAGAACAATTCTTTATCAAATCTGCAGGCTATCACACAAAGTGAGAATACCAAACGAGGAGAGACTGGAAAATGCAAAACGGTTGGGAAGAGACCTGTGAAATCTTTGAATACGATAACTAACGAAGAAAAAATATTTCAATCAATGAATGAAGCCGGTAGGCACTTCGATATTTGTAGAGCCTCAGTACGATATGTTGCAGAGGGGATTTATCGATCGGCTATTTCAAAAAGGACGGGACAAAAAGTTCAATTTAGTTATGTCTAATGCGTCATATTTTTCATTTAGAAATATATCATTATTATAGAATAATGAATTCTGAAAACATGAATAGCATTTTATCCGAGATTTCAAAATTGAAAAGTTGGGATATTGAACTATCAGATGGGTTAAATCCTGATCAAATCATGTCTGATTTTCAGGATATAGAATACGGAGTTAACAACAATAAATATATGCTACCAAAGAAGTATGCGCTCATCAAGAGAATTCAGAATTCTATTCGGGACTCTCTCGCATTTTCCAGTGACGTAAGTGTGTTCGCTCCGTTGTATACCATCGTAGAACGAATACGAAAAGAATTGGGGTACGAATACGAATTGAAAAAGGTTAATTCTAAAGTTAGAAACCTACGGGCGTTAATTCAAGAAAATGAACAATTTTGATTGACCATTTATCATTATTTGATTGTGACCGTCCCTCATAGAGATTTTATTTTTTTTTTAGCATTTTTTGATTGATAATATTTTCACTGAATAAAAATTGATGGACGGTTCAGATTGATCAAGGGAAAAGTGTGGAAAGTGTGATATTATTTATTTTTATAAGGATTTCCACACTTTCCACAAACCTGATAGGATGAAATAACGCTTCTATGATCGTGTTAGGTCGGATTGAAAAATTGTTTTGCAATTGAAAAATTGTTTCTGATTTCAAATAATGGTCAATGAAGCATTAACAACCCGATTGGCTCGTGAACGACTGGATGCAATTAAGAGATTTGTACCAATTCGCGACTCTGTACGGAATAAACTGCAACAACGACAACAAGCGCAGACTGACTTTTCTGTGTCAAGTGAACAACTGTTTACTCCGATAACAAGTGCGACCAAAGATGTGAAAAAGTTAACTGAAGCAGCGATATACGGAGATATTCCTGAGCGAGAACGAGTAAAGAAGGCGCCGCTGCTTGATACGCTTGAAAAGATAGCAGCAGAGACCGGACAAACACGCGCAGGGATACAACAGTTATTCAGTGATATAAAAACTCAGCGCGAGTATGAACGATTAGCTGATATTGATGATTCTGCGCCTGAAACTCAAAGAGTTTCCACACCTGAACCACAACCTGTTGATGTCGTCACCCCAAGAGGTATTCCCTTTATAGACAAATTCACCGAAAAAGCTATAACAGAAATCAAACAACATCAATTGGATAAACTCGAAGATTATGCGGATTTTGGCGTTTTCGCTGCCCAAAAATTTGAAAGCGCTAGATATCTCATTGATGGAAAAGAAATTGAATCCATTGACCGTGAAGTTGATGTTGCAACAACAATAATCGGGTTAGCGAGATATTCTGATGATTATACAAGGTCGGCTGGTCCATCTATGATGTTTGCAAAGGATACCTCTGATAACGCTGATCACCTTCCATACATTAAAGTGTTAACAGCAAGAGATAATGCAGAAGCCGATCAACAGGAAGCAGCTAATCCAGAACGTCGAACTAGACCCGGAGCTGCGTTTGATATTCTCGGAGGCGTTAATGGTAATCTCAATTTAGGATTTGCAACACGTGTAGCAACGTTGCATGGGCAGCATCGACGATTTTCATGTGCGATTCCACTGCATCATATATTTGGATTCTGTAGAAACGTCCGAAAAGTTATTTATGGAGCGAAGCATACAGTAGCACTTGTACGAAAGGGTACTGATGATGATGCAATCTGGCGTAATGCTGGGGTTGCTGCCGGTAAAGTTATTTTAACAAAACTATCATTATGGATGCCAGTGTTAACTCCATCAATCACAGAAGAACAGCGACTACTATCATTTATGGATCAAGGAGGAAAGTCGTTGTTGAGTTGGTTATCAGTGACCACGGATATTAAACAAGACAGTGTTGATGGTACATTCACATGGCACCTGGCATCAAAACAAGGGGTTTCAGCACCACGTCATATATTTGTAGCGTTACAGAATAATGCGCGAGTTGGTAATCAAGAACGAAGTCATATGATATTTGATCAGTTAGGTGTTAATGAAGTCTCGCTGAGAATAAACGGACAGCAGGAACCATCCGAGGATATACAACTTGATTACGGTCAAAATCATATTGCACGTGTCTATCATAACCTGTTGTCATTTATGGCACGTGATCTAAATGTGGATACTGGTTTGCAAATATCACAATTGGATTTTAAAAGCCTCTATCCGATTTATTACTTTTCACTGGAACATCTCGATTTGATGAGACAATCTGTCGTTGATATACACTTTAGAGCCCGTGTAGAGCGTCCGAGAGGTCCCCCAATTGGTGGGGTACCTCCTATCCTTATCCCGAATTATAGAGCGGTTGCTGTCATTCTCAGTGATAAATCAATGCTACTTGAAGGTGTTGGAGGAAGAATGAGAGTGGTAGATGCACCAGTGGAAAATATGTAAACGTTTCATTGAAATTGTAAACGATTTAGAATCAATCAATTATGTATAATGTCATATAGTAATATTAGTGTTGCGTTAACTCCCGGTCAATTAAAAAAATTGCAATCGGAATCAGCTAAAAAATGTGGAACCACAATCACGTTGAAACCCAACCAAATGACTGGTGGTGCAAATAAACTATCGCTGACAACTCGTCAGGTGAAACATTTCAATGATGCACTAGTAGCAAAAAAGGGTGTTCAGATTACTCTTTCTGCGGCTGCTATCAAAAATATGATTAAAACAGGCGGTATATTCCCGTTGTTAGCTGCGATACCAGCATTGATTGCAGCAGCAGCCCCAGCGGTGGCTAAAGCGGCAGCGTTAGGAGCCGTTGGTACTGCAGCAGGAATGGCACTAAAGAAGGCAACTGGGAAAGGATATAAGAAAAAGGGAAAGGGTCTAAGACTACCAGGAACCCCGTATTCGTGGTACAGCGGAAAGGGTCTAAGACTAGGACCGGTTTATTAATTGGAGAGTCTATGATGGTTCCCATGTCCAATTTTGATTTACTCGATGCTGCTAAAAAACTCGCGATTAAAAACTTCAGAGGTGTCTTTATGAAAGATCAATTACCACATCAACCAAACAGCGTTGAAACCGGAATCATTAATTTAGATAACAGCACCGGACCCGGAACTCACTGGGTTGCATACGCTATTGATCCACGTGGGATTGTCTATTTCGATTCATATGGATTAGCCCCACCAAAAGAGTTTATGCGTTATATAAAAACCCTTCCAATGAAGACTTGGTATTCTACGCTACCAACACAACAAATGAATGACCCACCAATATGTGGCAGCGAAGTATTAAATGTCCTTGATGCTATTTCAGCATCTAGAAAACCACCACACATTGTCGTAAATGACTACACTAGTAGTCGAAGTCGTCAAAAACGATTTTAGAGAAAGATGTATAAAATATCATGATTGATATTTGGGGGAGATCTTTGAAACCCAAACCCGATGACACTGCAACGGGTGATATTAAAAAAAAAATCAAAGATGAAATAGCTGAGACGTTGAATTTAGCAAGTGTTGACCCAAATGAAATAGTTGTATTTCAAGACAAACAGGGTAAATTGAAAACTAGTGATGTGTCGTTGGATGATATTTTAGTTAAACAACGAAACGCAATCGAGAATACTATCGCGTTATTTTCGGATCAGGGTAAATTGAAAACCAGTAATATTTCTCTGGATGATATTTTGGTTAAACAACAAAACGCAATCGAGGATACTATCGCGTTATTTTCCGATCAGGGTAAACTCAAACCGGGCGTACCCCTCTCGTCTATTACAGATAGAATAATTGATCTCGGCGATTCTCTGTTGGAACTAACAACACTTCAATCTAAAAGTGAAGAACACGGAAAACAATTAACATCATTTCGTAGAAATATCATTGATAAATTTATTGGAACCCCGTTAGATAAAATTGAAATAAAACTCCCTGATATTAAAAAATCCATCGATGAGACGAAAACTTTCATAGAAGCCATCAAAGGTGATTTTTCGAGGATGATAACAATCATTGAAAAAACAAACATTCCTCATGAGAAAACCAACAACGTAGTATACACAATCCAACACGGATCATTTGCGTGGACACCTACAAACAACAAATTAGATATCACTGCAACCGTTAAAGGTATTTATCGATTAACACTAGTAACACCATTGACTCAATTTAATATATCATCGTCGAGTTCATCCGGGGTCAATAATACGATTTCAACGATCATCGACAAGGATACAACTGAAAGGTTCACTATAACAGCTACTGATAAAAATTTGATTGGGGTTTCAGCAACCTGGTATGTGGAATTCGTAGCGGATTTAAGTAAATAACTAAATTGAAAGGAAAATCGTTCGGATTTCACAATTGAAAACGCTAGTGTTTTTACAATAAAAATGATTTCATCAACGCAATGTCGCTATTATCAGGTCAGAGAATTTCAGACTAGACTCAAAACCCTCACTGAGGAGTATCAAATAAAAATAAAAAAATACCGACGAAGAATCACCGCAATTGATATTACTATGTACTCGGTGTCAAGCGTTCTCGCTGGCGCCGGAATAATACTTGCATCGGTTACAATGATTGCCCCGGTCGTAGTTCCAATTTGCATTTCTGCGGTGGCTACAATCGGGGGTATATCAACCGGGATAGCAAAAAAGATATCATCATGCAGCCAGAGTAAACTGCAGAATTACTTACTTCAATTTCATATTGCATCAACCGCATACTCGCAATTATCATTGATGATATCATCGTCACTCGATAATACGATTATATCAGATAGTGAATTCTCAGCGATGGTCAGTATTTTTGATTCCGCGATATCGAAATTAGAGCGACAACATGAATATAATAACAATGACAACACCGATGGAATTGGAAAATACGAACCCAAAAACCAGAATGATCTCAATAACCTCAACCATACCAAATTGTGAGTTCTCAGTGATGGTCAGTATTTATGATTCCGCGGTGTCAAAATTAGAGCGACAACAACAGTATAGCAACGATGACAACACCGATGGAATTACTTCAACAAATAGTGGAGAACACGAACCCAGTACAAACAAGTATGATATCAATAACATCAACGGAACCCGAGTTTAGTGTGAATTTCCCTAGCCCAGTCCCCGTGAAGGAGATAGCGCTAGCAAAATTACGAGTATACCACAGTTGGCCTAATATCAGATCAAAATCATTTGGTGGTCAACAACCGAATAATTCACTGGTGTTCTAGTATAAGAATAAAGACGACGGTACCCCAGACTGGAACGTCGTTTCGATACCAACAGGGTCATACCAAATCGAACAAATCAATAATGAATTCGCGCGTAGAATAAAATCGATTACTGGAGTAGAGTCAAAAATCGCTATAACAGTCCATGAACCAACACTATCATCCGCAATTGAGATAAACACAGAAGGATACGTCGTAGATATCTATCAAAGTTCTATTAGAACCGTACTAGGATGGCCTGAATTACCACCAGGGGGAAAAACCGTTGATTTACCAGAACCACAAAAAACTGATTATATCACCGACAGAATAAAACCTGATAATCCAATAAGGAGTTATAAAGATCATAGATTTACTATAGAGTTTTTTGGTTTCGTATATCAACCAATTGGAGAAGAGGAGGAAATAGAGGGATATCATTTTGTTGAAGAACCTAAAATCGTTAAAAATTTCACAGCAATGAATAATGATTTTTCACTGTTGTTAATATCTCTTAAATCCGGCTCTCTCACCCGAGATGAATTTATCAGCGTCGTAGAAACATGCAACAAAATTATCGACGATATGGAAACATTTAACTTAAAAATTATTCAGGATATATTAGATGATGTTAATCCCCTATCGAGAACAGAATTTGCATCAGAATATAAAATCCCCGTGAAGGATATCCCCACATTCAAACTACCGGGATATAACGTACCGGAACTAAAAAAAACTTCTCAGTGACACCATCGATGTTGGTTTAAAATAATTCATGATGCATGGAAAAAAACAGCATCACAGGAAATAAAAATCCTCAAACATAATAATGATCCAGATGGTGGCGGTAGGCATATCGCTCCGTTCAACGTGAATATATCCTCAGTGATTGCGCTCAATTTAGTATGTGATGTTATCGAAGGAAGCTATCAGATTAATCTCGAACGATCAAATCAAGCTCAGCAAGGATATATTCTTTATTCGTTTGCACCAATAGCCCCTCCAGGATTTTTAATAATTGAGTCTCCGGTTAATCCAGTCTATATGCGGTGTCATAATAATTCATTAACCAGAATTAATTTCAAACTCACTGACCAGTCCAATAATCTAATTGATCTACAAGAGGAGGTGTTAGCGATTAGTCTGTTTGTGAGATCCTAAAGACTGGATCAAATCATTTATTATTTTTTGTTAACCTGTAGCAGCAGAGAGGGTGAATGACAACAAGTTGCGACCAAAATTAATTAAAAAATCGTAAAAGTCTCCGTTTTCATTTTTTTAGTTAAAATGAGATTTCGTAGGAAGGCTCGTTAAGATTTCAATAAATTTTTTGTCTGAAAACGTTGTAGGGTTTTCCCCTGAGACATTTTTTTTTGGTTAAAATGAGATCGTAGGAAGGCTCGTTTTAAGGATTCAATCAAAATTTTGTCTAAAAACGTTGTAGGGTTCACCCTCTTTTTGGTTAAAATGAGATTATAGGAAGGATCGTTTTAGGATTTCAATCAAATTTTGTCTCAAAACGTTGTAGGGTTCACCCTCTCTGCTGCTCACAGGCATAAAGTATATGTTTAATTACACCTATAACTTTCGTCTAACAGGCTTCTCTAATAAGCTGCGTTACACTGATAACTTTCGTCCCACATGCGTGTCTAATATTCTTAGTTAAACCTATACCTTTCGTCCCACAAGTTTGTCTAAGATGCTTATAGACAGTTTGTTTACCGATTAGGCAACCAAGTATTTATTTTATCTGTCACAAAATTGTGCTTTTTACAAATTCGCTTGCAAGATCTCTCTCATTTTCACGCAAATTCTTGACTGAAGGATTATTTTTGCCGTGGGAGTTTGTCTCAATTACATACTTTATAGTTGCAGCAACAATAATCTCATGAGGCATCACACGGCATTTGTTGTAGTAAAAGAAAAAAGTCAAACATTTCAAAGTACTTTTTGGAATCTTCATTGAAAACCAAATATAACACACCCTTGATTACGGTAAATGGCAGATGTTAGGTTATTATATGCGTATGCTTCAGTGCTTTTGTGTGTCATTAATCAAGATATTATTCAACATGTCATTTCATACTCATTTTAAATTGATATAAAATTATGCCATGTTATTTCATACTCATATATAATTTATACAAAAGTATACCATGTCATTTCATACTAATTTATAATTGCTATAAAAATGTGATATCCCATTTCATGCCAATTTATAATTGATACAAACTTATACCATGTATTTTCATACTCATTTAAACTTGATACAAAATATCACCATGTCATTCATACCCATTTATAACTGCTATACAAAATATGATAGCCCATTTCATACTAATTTATAACTGATACCTAATTATACAATATCATTTCATACTCATGTATAACTGATATTATTTTATGCCTACACTATAATCGAAATTTGAAGAATTATTAATCATTAAAATATGAACTTTATTCGAGATAAAGTTGTATTTCAGGGCCACTCAGGTTCGCTCAGATTAGCTGGTCCAAGTTCCGATTTATATCTCTTTCGATTAGTGAAGCTAATATAATCTGTACCATAACTGCCTTAGTGACCTGTTGCACACGAATAAAATGTTTTCCCAAAAGTAAGTTAAGACTTCCTGTAAACTTCATACCAGCTTTAACCATTCCAGTACCAGACTGACTCTTTGTACAGGTTATACCAGTCACGAATTAATTTGGTCAGTTTCAGTTAAAGTATTCTTCAAGATATGTCATATTATACTTATTTAAAATTCATATAAAATTATGTTCTTATATGTATGTATGTATGTATGTATGTATGTATGTATGTATGTATGTATGTATGTATGTATGTATGTATGTATGTATGTATGTATGTATGTATGTATGTATGTATGTATATATTGTTACGTCTATTGGATTTAAATTTTTTATTTTTAATTGTCAGATCCAAATTTGTCATTTTATCTTTAAAATTCATTAATTGGGAGATTATTCTAGAAAAATCTCTATGACCATACTTTATCTGTAAACATGTTTTTGACCTTGGCTTGTTGACCTAATTTCTGACCCTGCTTCAGACAGTGTCGACAAGTTTCTAAAACGATTGGTTAAAATCAAAAGACATCTTTCTGAATCATTCTATTAGTATGTGACTTAGTGAAGGTAGCCTCTTTCTTTGACCTTCTATGAATTTCCAGAAAATCACGTGATCTCTTGTTTACGTAAAAAACGGGTATTCAAATTATTGTACTGTGAGAGAATATTCAGTAGAATCTGGGCTTTTAAAGTAAATAGTTGTGTTTTCTGTATGAGTTATAGTTTAATTACCTTGTACTGGAAATTGTGTCATTTCATTGTAGCAAGAGGAATTATTCCATTTATCTGGAAAAGGACATGTGCTCATAATTTCATTTGGATGATAATAAAACAAGAACTGCATCACGTGACATCGTCAGCCATTTTGGATTACATCGTCAAGATTCGAACCTGGAACTATTAGAACATTTATTATCAGGACTCTTGCAATTCCATTCGTGGATTATTTTTGTGAATTCTATATTGGATTAATGTTGGATTTGATTCTCTAAACCCGTAAGTTTATTTATTTAATGAAAATAATTACGCTTAATAAAATCATTGTTAACGTTTTACAAGCTTGTTAGTTTTCACTCTTTCTGTGTTGCTGCTTATTCGAGCCTAAGCACGTAACATAGAAATTGGGATCTCGTCTTGGTATTGAGATAAATTGGAATTTGTCTATAATTTTTCTCAGAAAACTTTTGTTTTAAATTTGAATTTCCCCTAGTTTTGAAAATTTTAAATCTTTAGTGAGACTAATAGGCTTGTATTAACATGACATCTAAGGTAGAAATATTTTTTTCTAATCCTACCCAGGAGCAATTAGATCTTTTCAAAAAAGATGAGTTGATTCAACTTGACAGAAAATTTGATATTTCTGAAGTCAAGGCTTCTTTAACGAAACAAGATATCAAAAAGATTTTGGTCCAGTATTTGGTGGAAAAGGATGTTTTGGGACAAAGTGCTTTGATTTCAGTCAGTAAGTCTGCATCAGACTCTGACATAAAATTAAAGGAATTATAATTAAAATTCAAGATGGAATTAGAGTTGAAGAAGCTGGAATTTCAAGAAAGGTAGAAAGAAAAGCAATTACAATATGAAAAAGAGGAGAAAGAAAAGCAATTTGATTTACAAACAGAGCAGATGCAGATTGATAGAGAGAGAGAGGAGAAAGAAAGACAATTACAATCTGACAAAGAGGAGAGAGAGAGAGACAGGAAAGGGAGATAAAAACAATTACAGTATGAACTTAGAATGAAAGAAATGGAGCTGGCAAGTGAGAATCACCATCATACATCAAATCAAAATTTTGATTTAGCAAGGAATATTAGATTAGTGCCCCCTTTCAAAGAAAAAGAAGTAGACAAATATTTTATTCTTTTTGTAAAAGTTGCAGAAAATTTAAAGTGGCCAAGAGAGAATTGAACTCAGTTACTACAATGTGTACTTACTGGTAAGGCTAGTGAGATTTACACTTCACTGTCTGTTCAGCAAAGTAGTGATTATGATGTGGTTAAAGAATGCATTTTAAGAAGTTATGAGTTAGTTCCTGAAGCTTATAGGCAAAATTTCAGAAATTACAGAAAAGAAGCTGGACAAACTCATGTCGAATTTGCTAGAGAAAAAGAGCACTTGTTTGATAGATGGTCCTTAGCCAAGAAAATCGAACAAGATTATCAAAATCTCAAGCAAATTATATTAATTGAAGAGTTCAAAAACTGTGTCCATAGTGACGTTAGAACCTATCTTGATGAGCATAAGATTTAAACTTTCGAGAATGCTGCTCGAGCTGCTGACGAATATTCTTTGACACATAAAGTTCCTTTTGTTAACAAGACTTCTACTCAACAATTTTCTGGCAGAAAAGTATTTCCGCCTAATTCAAGCCCTTCTAAAACTCAAACTAACACAACTTTCAAAAATCAGACTTCAGAAAAGTTTGATTCTAGATCCTTGTCTCTTCCGACGTGTATTTTTTGCAAGAAAAAAGGACATGTTATTTCTGATTGCTACTAATTGAAAAAAAGGCATCAGAATCAAGACAGACCTGTTCCAAATGCTCTTATTTTTAAGAGGTCAAGGTCACAGTCATGTATTGAAAGCAATACATTTGATGGGTCTAATAAATCCTAGTTTGATTTTGATATGGAAAATTATGAACCATTCATATCGAAGGGTTCTATATCACTCTTGGGTGATTCAGCCAATCCCAACCCTATGAAAATTTTAAGGGACACAGGAGCTTCTCAGAGTCTTTTATTATCAGGTACTTTGCCTTTTTCTGAGAAGTCTTCTTCTAATAAAAGTGTTCTTATTCAGGGAGTAGAGGGCGGCTTTGTTAATGTTCCTCTCCATTGTGTAAATTTGTCATCAGCCTTAGTGTCAGGACCTGTGACAATCGGAACAGTCTCGGTTTTACCCGTTGAGGGCATCGATTTATTGCTAGGCAACGACTTAGCTGGAGACAAGGTTGTGGTTAATCCACTTGTAACTGACAAGTCTAATTTGGATCAGAAAGTTGATCCAATTGAAAAAGAATTCCCTGATATATTTCAAGCTTGTACAGTTACCAGAGCTATGGCAAAGAAAGCTTTTGAGAATGAAGTTGAAAAGGTCAGTATTCCCTTAGCTGACATATGCATGGGTCAGGGTTATGTTGAGGAAGGCAGCATTCCTTCAACTGACATTTATATAGGTCAGGTTTTCGATGAGGTCACTTTTACTTTTTGTTTAGATCAATCAGAAGGTATTGATCATAGTGATCCTCTTTTGACAACTCATTCTCTTTATTCTAATCAGGGTGATGATCTTGAGAATGATGTTGAAGAAGACAGCATTCCTTCGGCTCACATTTGTATAGGTCAGGTTTTTAATGAGGTCACTTTTACTCTTTGTTTAGATCAATCAAAAGGTATTGATCATAGTGATCCTCTTTTAACAACTCATTCTCATTATTCTAATCAGGGTGATAAACGACAGTCACTTGTCGTTGAACAGGAAAAAGATCCTGAGATCTCCTGTTTGTTTCAAAGGGCCATAAATGAGACTGAAGCCACTGAAGTTCCTGTCTGCTATTTCATTAAAAATGGAATTCTTATGAGAAAATGGAGACCTCCCGAGGTACCTGCTGGTGATGAGTGGTCAGTGAACTATCAAGTAGTAGTTCCAAAACCTTACAGACAGGAAATACTTAATCTGGCCCATCAAACTCCTTTGGCTGGTCATTTACGGATTAATAAAACTTATCACAAGATCTTGACTCACTTCTATTGGCCAAAAATCAAAAGTGGTGTTGTCAAATACTGTAGATCTTGTCATACTCGTCAAATGGTAGGAAAACCCAATCAGAAGATACCTAAGGCTCATCTACAACCTATTCCTGCATTTGACGAACCATTTAGTAGACTTATGGTAGATTGTGTAGATACCTTACCTAAGACCAAGTCAAGTAACCAATACCTGTTGACTATAATGTGTGCGTCAGCAAGGTTTCCAGAGGCTATTCCGTTGAGGAATATAAAATTTAAAATTAAAGTAAAAGCTTTGATAAAGTTTTTTTTACTCAGTATGGCCTTCCCAAATCTATTCAGTTTGATGAAGGTTCAAACTTTATGTCTGGAATTTTCCAGCAAGTTATGAATGAATGCCCAATTCAGCAATTCAAGTTAAAATGAAACTATGGTTTGAAAGAACTACAAGGGAGAGAACTTTTGAGTCTGATAATGGAGTTGTGTTACTCTTGTTCATTCTTCTTACTTTTCTTCAGATTAGATATTACGGCCCTTACAAAGTTAAGAAGAAAATGAATTAGTTAAATTATAGTATTTAGTGCTCCTGGGTTCTAAATAAATTATAGGAGTACTTGTATATTAAAAGAGATAGCCATGTTAAATATGTAATTAATTTAGTTGTACCTGTCCCACTTGGTGAAGGAATATCATCAGATTCTACTGATATTGAAATGATGACTGATATTGAAATGACGAATTTTTTGCAATTCAGAAATTATGAAAAATCTAGACCAGAAACTTTCACATTTGCAAGTTCAAGAAAGAAATGAACTGAAAGTTATTATTATATTATGAGCACTTATGTCCAGATATTCTTACAAGGACAAACAAAATTTTTCATGACGTTGAAGTTGGAGATTCCAAACCTGTTAAACAGCATCCATGCAGGATGAGTCCACTCAAACAGGAATACTTAAAAAAAAGGAAATTCAATATTTGCTTGAGAATGATTATATCAAGCCCAGTAAAAGTGATTGGAGTTCACCATGCATACTTGTTCCAAAACCAGATAAAACTTTCCGTATGTGCACTGATTATAGGAAGATGAACAGAGTGACAAAAACAGATTCATTCCCATTACCAAGAATTGATGACTATATTGATAAAATTTGGAATGCCAAGTATGTCACCAAATTTGACCTTCTGAAAGGATTTTGGCAGATTCCACTAACGAAAAGAACAAAGGAAATGTGACTCCAGAAGGACTCTACCAATATAAAGAAAGTCCATTTCAACGTCTCATACAAATGATCATCTCTGGTCTAGAAAATTGTGACGTCATCATCTACAACGACACCTGGATAGAACATCTGGCAACAATTCGAAAATTTTTTGACAGACTCACTGATGTATGTTTAACAATTAATTTATCTAAAAGCGAGTTCTGCCGTGCTAGTGTGATTTTCTTAGGACATTTTGGTGGGACATGGACAAGTTAAAAGTTTGAGGCTATTTCTAGATAATATAATTTGCAGGCGCTCTTTCTCGTGTATTAGTTTATTATACTGTGTAATTTATACTAGTTCTTTTAACCTCAGATGTAAATTGGTTTGTGATAAAAAGAAAGTTTTATCATATAAACCTTTCTTTTTATTTTATGGGGGAAGGTGTTACGTCTGTTGGATTTAAATTATTTATTTTTAATTGTCAGATCCAAATTTGTCATTTTATCTTTAAAATTCATTAATTGGGAGATTATTCTAGAAAAATCTCTATGACCATACTTTATCTGTAAACATGTTTTTGACCTTGGCATGTTGACCTAATTTCTGACCCTGCTTCAGACAGTGTCAACAAGTTTCTAAAACGATTTGGTTAAAATCAAAAGACATCTTTCTGGATCATTCTATTAGTATGTGACTTAGCGAAGGTAGCCTCTTTCTTTGACCTTCGATGAATTTCCAGAAAATCACGTGATCCCTTGTTGACATAAAAAACGGGTATTTAAATTATTGTACTGTGAGAGAATATTCAGTAGAATCTGGGCTTTTAAAGTTAATAGTTGTGTTTTCTGTTTGAGTTATAGTTTAATTACCTTGTACTGGAAATTGTGTCATTTCATTGTAGCAAGAGGAATTATTCCATTTATCTCGAAAAGGACATGTGCGCATAACTTCATTTGGATGATAATAAAACAAGAACTGCATCACGTGACATCGTCAGCCATTTTGGATTACATCGTCAAGATTCTAACCTTTAACTATTAGAACATTTATTTATCAGGACTCTTGCAATTCCATTAGTGGATTATTTTTGTGAATTCTATATTGGATTAATGTTGGATTTGATTCTCTAAATCCGTATGTTTATTTATTTTATGAAAATAATTATACATAATAAAATCATTGTTAACGTTTTACAAGCTATGTTAGTTTTCACTCTTTCTGTGTTGCTGCTTATTCGAGCCTAAGCACGTAACAATATATATATATATATATATATATATATATATATATATATATATATATATATATATATATATATATATATATTCTCTAATTGCGTCCAATTCACGTTTTACGTGGTGAATAGAAACAACTGTACTGTGTATAATTAACCGAGTCCAAAAATAAAATACTACTTTTTCTCGTCTCTAATAAAATATCATCTTTTATACGGCATGAATAATCCAATAAAACCAGGTTTGTTATCTCAACGTCCTTGTTTTCTTTTGATGAGTTCAGTGTTGTTTTAATTGCTTTTCCAGATATAGTTTTCCACACAGAGCATTTATGTCTAAAGCGGACAAAATTAGAGGTTTACAATATTGATTGAGATTTATATGTTCAACATTTCAAACCCTTCAGAGTTACAAGGAAAAATCTCCCTGATTTGATATTGGAACTCACTCCTTTCTAGTATAAAATTCTGAATTCATTTTAGAATTGGCAATGTCAAAGATTAAATGTCCTTAGCAAATGAGTGATCCGAACAATGTTACTATTAGACAGTGTCTAGTAGACAAAGACATATCGTTAATACTAAAAGATGATGTCTTTTAGTATTAACGATATGTCTTCATGATGTGAAGCAAGTTAGAAAATCCCTCGTTGCTTTTAAATACTAAAATTAATAGGAATCAATCAACCATTAGTTAACCAATTAATATAAGAATGAATGAATGAAAGAACAAATAAACAAATGAATGAAAAAACAAAGAAAGAAAATAACCCAATAAATGATCGTACGAAAGAATGTACAAAAGGGATGTGGTTTGATTATATGGTGATCAGGCGGTAACATTTTATACTCAGTATAAAAATTGAATGCTAATATCCCATTCCCTTTTTTAATTTTGATTACTAATATTCTTGATAAATTACTCGAGAAACCTGAAAAATGATTCGGACGAGTTGGATAAAAAAAACTTAGCCGAAAATGCTTGAAAATCACAAAAACAGAATATAGATAAGCTGATGCTGCAACCCTTGATGATTGTAACAGTAACTTGGGAGATTTTACTCTTTTTACCTTGTAACATTAAACAAACTATAAATTATTACAACAAAAGAGGCTGTGTCTAAAGAAAACGATGCAAGAGAATATAAATGTGCATTGGAAGAATTTTGCCCGAAACGCGTCAAAGGTTGAGGCTGAGTTAGCATTTTTGGAAATATTACATTTTATATACTCTTCTTCAGAGTTCTTAATGGGTTGATGAATACACGTGTAGGTGAGGAGTTCCGAATGGGTTGATGGATACACGTATAGATGAGGAGTTCCGAATGGGTTGATGGCTACACGGATCGATGAGGAGTTCCAAATTGGTTGGTGGATGGGACGGATGGATGGGGACTTTCGAATGGGTTGATGGATACAATGATTGATGGGGAGTTTTTAATGGGTTGATGATCCATCAACCCATTAAAAACTCCCCATCCATCATTGTACACTGATTGATGAGGAGTTCGGAATGGGTTGATGGATACACAGATGGATGGAAAGTTCCTAGTGGGGTGATGGATACACGGATAGATGAGGAATTCCGAATGGGTTGATCGATCCACAGATGGATGGGGTGTTTTTAATGGGTTTATGGATAAACGGAGTTCTCAATAACTTGGTGGATACACTGATGCATTGGGAGTGCCAAATGAGTAAATAGATACATGGATGGATGGGGAGTTCCGAATGGGTTGACGGATACGCATATGTATAAGGTGTTCTAATGGGTTGATGGATATATGAGTACATATTTGGTAAATGATTGAAAATAGAAGATCGCGCAGAAATTCTCTTTTCTTGTCAGTAACAGATTAGGAAATAGATATTAATTTGTTCTCGCAAAAATGATTGTTATAGGAACATTATACTCTAGTTTAGTGTGTGTATTTTACAATCTAATTTGATTGTGTTTTTTTTTTAAATCCCTCGCATCTATAAATGAAGTCATTTGCTGCTCTCTCATTAATTATTTTTCTCTTTCTTTTATGAAACATTTGGTTTTAAAGAGAAATGGAACTTTAATTACATGAAGTCAGTTTTATCATATTCAATAACACTTTCAGTTGTTTGCACTTTTTTAAATTCATTTTCACGAAACTATTAAAGCCTTTTAGTACCAAATTTTAAAATTAATTTTAAAATAATTCATCTTAAATCCAATTCAAATCAATCCACAGCTAAGCATCAACGCTATAGTGCCCTCTTCAAAATAAGCCACCATTTTAGTGTCGGAGTAGCACAAAGGTGTTATGTTGAAAGTCATGTGTGCAGTGAAATCTACATTGCCAGCAATACCACCGTTCCATAGTACACATGAAAGTAGGGATGCAAATGAACAGTATAATTACGATTGAATTTTATTCAAACAACGTTTTGCTTTTTGTTGAAATTATAATTCATTAAACACGTTTTAAACTGTACATGCCTGTGAAGAAAAAAATGTATCTACATTGCAAAACTCCTATCGACGGTTGCATCCCTCTATATCCGTCCTCGTGCGTGTTGTGCTTAGAGAATATGTTGCAGAGTGTACGACATTAACTAGAAATTATACAAAAACATGGCTACCCATCTAAAACTTAATCAATTATTTTAAACTGCAATTAATACTAGAGTTTTTTTATTCTTCGATGTGTTTTAGTGAAAAACAAAATCTTTACGATATAAATCTGCTGAAACATAGCATACACCCATGAAATAGTATTACAACATCTAAAATGCTTGGAAATTTTTACAAATTGTAATCAAATAAAAAGTTCAATGTCTTACCATACCGGCGTACGCGGATCAATGTAAAACAGAAAATTTGTTGTTTTTTATGACGACATATTAAACTGTTTGACGGCTATTTTGCGTTTTTGTAATTCTGCAAATGACGACATTGCGTGTTGATACTATCATCCATATTCATTTATCGAACCCTGGAAACATTCCAGTATGCCTCGAAAAAAATAAAATTTGCTATTTAATTACATAAATCTAAATTGCAAATCTTCCTTTATTTTGTTACTAAATTGTAACTTAAGCGTTTGATTTGAAATGATAAGGATCTGTTACTCCAACAAAATTAGCGGTTTTCGCCATGACGACATTGGAATCTCCCCTGACAATATCTGTTCTGCTTTTGCTGCAGTCTTTGTGGCAAAGAACTTCTGAAATAAAATTGCATTGAGACACTTTAATTCCTTTCAGTTCCATCTCTAACTCAGTGGGTCATTTTATTTGACGGGCATCTGAAATTGACTACCCATCAATCTTCACTGATATCTTGATTCTCCACGCTGCTGTTGCCATGGAGACGGCAAATGAAACAATTCTTTAGCGAATTTTTCTCATTCCAAATAAACATCAAATATTGTGAGATGATGTGATTGTGTTATCTTGGAGTCTTCACTGAACAAACTGATTCCGAACAAAGAACTTGGCATCAAGTTATGGGTGATCTCGTTCACGCAAGTTTGATAGGACACTCGCATCGCCTTTTGCTTATCAACATTGTGTCTGAATTATCTGTTCCAGGCATGATCTTGACATGTCGATTCTTAAACTTTAAATCTCGGTAGCAAACATGAGAATTAAAGATCATTTGAAATCCAGGAAAATACTGTACTGCAAAAGCGATAAAGCTCATGAAACTTAATGTCGTCAAATTATTCTTTGAAGATTTTGCGTTTATTTTCCACAATATCTAAATTTCGCTCTGTTGAAAAAGTTGGAAATTTAATTTTCAAATTTTGATTAATCATTTATTTATTTATTTATTTATTTATTTATTTATTTATTTATTTATTTATTTATTTATTTATTATGTATTTATTTTTTATTTTTTATGTATTTATTCGTTCATCCACGCATGTATTTAATGCAAAACAAATTAAGAGCACTTTTCAGGAATTGACCTAGATTAATTTCCACATTGAGAAGTCTCCGACGTCTATACCATCAAACATTGAAATCTGTACTACCTTTAAATCTTAGTATAAATGAAAGCTGTATAAATCATAAGGCTTGCTTTCTAAATGATTTGCTTTTAATATTTACATTTTCAGCATTGTCAACAGTTTTAACACTGGAAAGACTTGTGATAAGAATAAAATGATAGTGAGAAATATCTAGAATTTATCATTCATAACTTTTCATATTGAAGCCTAATATATATTTAACCAATTAAATAATTTAGTTTATTTGTAAATACCGTCCTTAGAGACAGAATCAGTTATCGACAGAATTACATTTTTAAATCAAATATGTAACTAGAAATATTTTTGTGGAAATAAAACACATGTGCATTATTATACACAAAGGCTTCATATCCATCTCGTATGCAGCCATTGTATCCTTCAATCACTATAAACAACAACAGCCATAACTACAACCAGTGTTGCGGATGGGCAAAAAGCCACAAAGACTTGGTGAGGGTGGTGAGAGATTTACACCTCCGTCAGTCCCGCAAAAGAATCATATGGAGATTTTGGCACTATTGTTGTGTTTTTGTAAATAACATGAAGATATATTCGAGAAAAAAATATGATTTAAATATTGTTTAAAAGAAATACGTTGAAATATATGATTATGCAACATCAACAACAAATACCAGTTAGTAGTAGTAGTAGTAGTAGTAGTAGTAGTAGTAGTAGTAGTAGTAGTAGTAGTAGTATTGTTTAAAACTTTTATGATATAGATTTGTTAAAATAATTCTCATACGTATGACAAATTAGCGCCATAAAAGCTCATCATCTAAATTAGTTGTAAAATTGAAAGTTGCATTAGTGTCTGATTGTTACTTACGATGAGTGTAAAGTAGTGAATCACTTCGGTACGGTTTAATGACCTTAATAGCTGTGATATTTTTGTGTACTACAAACCAACTTTTTCTAAAATATTCTGTTAAAACATAGGCTTAAAATCTATAATTGTCTCTATACCTCCCGAAGACATAAAACACATTTCGGGGCGTCGCATATATTTTTAAGAGAGGCTGTTTAAAACTAGTTTTGCACTGTTCATAACATCTTCGCAAACAAAGGTTCCGATATGTGTGCCTATCTATTCCTTGGTGTATCAGTCATATATTTTATTGCTTCGAGTCTCTGAACATCACTGGAGGCAGTGGAAAGCAACACTATCTAATCCAAAACAAGTTGTTCAAATTTTAATACTCTTCCTCCATGATCTAGACAAGTGGTGCGGACAACTGGAATGGACTAAACAATAAGTTATTTTCCACGTTCAGTCCGTGTTCCCACAAATACATCATTTTCTTCAAATACATCTGTAATGGCTTCTTTCTGATATGTAGTCGTTGTTACACGCTGTTAGTTAGGTCTCACTGGATAGTTTTGCATTTTGCCTCGTCCCTAATATTTAAGGTAGAAGGCGTGAGCCTAATTATCACAATCCTGCATTTTTCAGTTCACACATAAGATAAATCTATAGTGTGGTTTATATTTACTTTGAGTTAGGGTTGGAAACGGGTTGACTTGTTGGTGACTGCCTGTCACAGTTAGACTCGCATTGGAGATCAAATGCGTAACTTGGGCTTCAAATGAGCAGCCGACTTGGCTTATGTGTTTACATGTGTCTGCTACAGAGGTAAATATCTAAATATCTAGATGGTTGAGGGGTGATAAAAAGTATGCTAATTTGTTACAGTACTCGTGAACTTTATTCATGTATAAGGCACATACTGATTCTTTTAGCTGTCTTGTCACAGGAAAATATTTAAAATAGCTCTTTCCTGTTAAAAAAAATGAATGTAAAAAAGAGGGGTTGGTGGCAGTGTTTATTCAGCATAAAAGCCACTAGTTGCTTTAATACCTCAGTCAGAATCTTACAAGCATTATTTCAACAAAAATCATTAGGTAATTTTTATTTGTGTCTTTAATGTAGTATTATTTTCATTTTTCTACTATAGGTCATTGTCGGAAAAAAATTTGACCAAAAAAAATGTCCCGTGAGACCTTAGCATTTGCAGTTCATACTAAGGGAGGAAACTAGTGAATTAGATAGTCACGTGACGCAAGTTGCTGTATTCTGCGCAAGCCCCATGGATTAAGAGGCATATGCGAAGTTACACACGTCTCCAAATCGAAGGACCACTTTGGTTGCAGGATGAAAAGAAAAGTGATTGAACCGATATCTGTGACGTGTAGTTTCCGTACCGTCTTTTATTAAACACAGTTTTTAGAATCGGACGGTACCGATCCTATCGATCGTTTCTACAGTCATTGGAAAGCAAATAAAAAGCCTGAATTATATAGTATTTTCTTTTGAAATAAAAAACATCTTAATATTAAAGTTATATTGTCTTTGTCTCTTTCTACCTTAAACTGAATAAGACTGAAATTTAACTCTTTCACGGCAGTCAGCAGTCTTTATAATGTAACTTTATGTCATTTTATGGCGAGTAGTGTGTAAATAATTACTTCATCTGAAAACCATTTTTTTTATTCACTCCATGTTTTTCGTGATATTAATAAATCGCAAGTGGGAAATTATTACATTATCCTAATAACAAGACTTTAATCAGTTGAACACATACGAGTTTGCAAAACTGCCTCCTGGAATTGTTTTATATGTGTTTGTACGTGTTTTTCTTAATACAAAGAAATCAGATTAGTTAGACACCATTGCATAATTTTCTTCTTTATGTCAGAAACAATATATATATATATTTAATACATTGCTTCCATAATGGTTGTAATCCATATATATATATATATATATATATATATATATATATATATATATATATATATATATATATATATATATATATATATATATCAGAGGCTAATAAGTAATAGCTTTAGACGCTCACATTTTGCAGTCCCTCTTTTAGACCCTCAATTTCTATAATGAACAGCTGCGCGACAGTAGAGCTGCCTTAGCCTTAGGCCCGCCATAACTTAATCCGGCCCTGGTCACACTGAACATGTGTGTACATATAAGCGGCGTGTTCTGAAATGTCTAATGAGATTGATATTATTCTGGACTTACTACAACTTTAAGTTTGATAACGAGATAAATGAGAAGACTGGCTGCATTTTCGTTGCCACCTGTGTTCTCTTTATAAATACAAAACCCGATATGTGGGCACGTAAGCCAAAAAGATGTATACCTCAATACCCGCCAGAATTAACTAGACCTTCCTGACCTTTCACTTCCAGTTTTATTTTACGTCTTGATTTTCTCACCAGATTTACTCGTCCAAATTAAAACATTTGTCAATTCGAAATTTAAAATGCTTTAAGAGTGCTGAAGCGATTGCGTTCTATAATATAAAAGGGTGAAATATATGTACCATTGGTTTTATAATTGGCCCTGGAGGACCCCCTAAATCCATGTTGAAAGACTAAATATACCTTATTCCCTCAAAATGCTAACAGCATATGACATTTAGCTGTATCATTTTCATCGATCAGAAACTACGTTCTCCTTTGGGGTCATACTTATATGTCCAGATGCCTTCCGGAAGTCTAGCAATAAGATAGTTACCCCTTGCTGAGCCTCAAACAAGATTCTAAGAAGGAACTTGGAATCATTGATTGTGTCAAAATTTATTAGATCAGTCTCTATCATTACTTGAATTATTTTATCCCAGTCGATAACTTTGGAATACAGCGCTGCAAACTAGCTTATTTTCTTTGTGGTATTGATTGGCCACGGAGGCTCTCTTTATGGTCATTCGTACCAAAAGAGGATGTATTTGGCTACTGTTATTCCGGTCTCTCAACAATACCGTACTTAGTCAGATAAAAGTCTACTTCTTTTATAAGGAACAAATACTTGTTTCTGAAAATTATATCTATTGCACAATGAGTCGGTCGTGGCGGCATCATAAGCCATGCATGCAGTTCCATAGTTGATGTTCGAAATTTTATGCTAGGTACCTGAATAGGAGCCAAGACGAAAATCTGCTTTTCTTTAAATGTCATGTTTTTTATTTCTTTTTTTGTTTCTTCTTGATTTTAAAAAAAAAAAACACGTTAATGTTGCTGTCGTTGGTAACAGTCATATCTTAAACGACGGTATAGTTTTCATTGCTACACTTGTATTGGCACTGTCCTGAAACCTACAGTTTAGTCGCCTGGTGTTTGATAAATTAATTCAAGTCTCCGGGGAACGAGGTGTCTCCTCTTTTTCAACGTTATGACCTTGCACAAAATCTTTAACTTGGGTTGTTAAAAAAGTTTAACATTGAGATGACACCGATGTCACACTCAACAACATACAATATTATGATATATAAGTCTCGCCGATTTCTAAGAATAAGTAACAACAATACATTGCTATTTTGTATTCTCTAATTAAATTTAATCTCGTTTATAATGCTACTTTCAACAATCATTTTCTAAAGCCTTACACATACATGTACAGAACAATTCTGACAGCATACCAATTTCTTTTGTATTTTATATGCTAAGGATTGTTTGTATTTATTTCCTGTAACCTTATTTTCCTCGAAACAAATTTGCAAAGTATTTCTTTTTGTGTAGGGAGAGGGTCATCTGCATTGTTTTCCTAATGCCCGGCAAACCTGATTTTGCGTGATTTTCTGCTCATTTTAGGGTAAAGCGGTAAGGGAAATCAATAAAACGTGTTGTTCCTTTTTAGCTCCGTATCCATGTGGATGAAACAATTTTGTTTTGCAAAGGCGAAAATAGCACAGGGGAGAAAGAGTCATATATTTTTGTATCCTGGGTTTCATTATTGGTTTATATTTTAACAAGTCCAGAGAACAAACTGAGTTGAAGGAATGCCTTTGTTATAGCTAACCTAGAAGGGGATACATCCCAGTCTGATATTTATATCCTTTGACGTTTTAGTTAAAATACACATAGATATTTTGAATATATTAAAATCAAAACCTTCATTATGTCCCAAATGATTTTACACCGTTCAAAAACATCTACCATAAGAAAATATACTTTATGATGGAATCTAAGCAACTGTTTCGGTTTCTTGCATGAATTTATTTAACGGTTTGAATGTGAATGAAAATTGGGAAGGTGACGTTCATACAGCCGCTGTAATATTGTCGGAGACGAAAAATGACTGATGTGTCAATTCCGCCCTAATCAGGCGGACAATTTTATTTCGATAATATTCAAAATTCTACGGAAAAAGGGTCTAGAACTCATCATTCATTCCACGCTGAAGGAAAGGATGATTACTTGTAAACTAAAAGTGAGATACATATGCAGTATATTTTAAACTTGAAACCCATTTCACTTCTAAAGGTAATATTATATATATATATATATATATATATATATATATATATATCAACAACTTGAGAAAAATGTAATTAACAATTTTTTTCTTCTTAATTTTCTTTATTTCGTTTCTTTTTGTTTATCTTTCATCTAACACTGGCATGAAACAATTGTCTAGATATGCCTACATTGTTCATCTTGTTTATAAGTGGTTCCAATAGTTAAGGTATTATAAGCATGTGTATTAACAACACTTGCCTAGAGAAGATGACCTTATCCGTACAGAATATACTGAAATACGCACAGATTCTAAATGCAGTTATCATACATTCACCAGAAGAATGACACCGAGCGCGCATCATTTATTAAAGATTTAGGTCGTTGCTCCCTCTTTTTCTAAGGATATCAAAAGACTGGGAACTTCCCTATAGTCTTGTTAATGAGACTAAATTTACCAAACTCTAATCTTACACTTCTATGTTTCTTTCTTTGCTTCGCGTTAGTATTATTTACCAGTGTGCAATTATACGCTGTATATCGCTTTAACCAAGCCCGTAATACGAAACAGGATCTAGGTACGTAATACATAGGATTATACAGACTTCGAGTTCCAAAGACTTATACGTGAGAATATTTGAAGAATCACATATATACCGTATTAAGAAGCTTGTCGGCAGTATTTTATTAAACTAATATATGCACCCACAAGGTCTCGTGATTACGATTCAGTATAAACGAATTATTTACCTAATAATTAGTTACATAGTTAATTAGTTAATTAATTAGTTGTATGTAGTGGTTTATATATGACAGACATAGTTAATTAGTTAATTAATTAGTTGTATGTAGTGGTTTATATATGACCGCGGCACAATGATAGATATATGGAGCCAATACTTGGTTTGAAAAAACTCATCTTCGCACTGACTCATATAGAGTCCAATAACAAATCAGTAAAATCAAACAAGACTATAAACTGATATGTAAATAGATAACATACAATGGTGGTATTTAGGGGGAGCTCTACTGCTATTATAAATTTCTGAGAGAGAGAGAGAGAGAGAGAGAGAGAGAGAGAGAGAGAGAGAGAGAGAGAGAGAGAGAGAGAGAGAGAGAGGGGGGGGCGTAAGGCGAAGATGTTTATAATTGCAACACGCAAAATTGAGAGAATATTGGCATACCTATATATTATTTACATGTCCTGTGACTGAAATTTATTTGGACATTGGACTTGTGGAAACGTTACATGATCTAAACACACGGTTAAACATATTAAGCTGAATTAGTCTACAACACTATCTCTAACTGCTGGTAAAATATGGAAAATTAATTTTGCCAGATTAGACAATGTCAGTTTCTCAAAATGCAAAGAATGAATTACCAAATTCATAAACTGTAAACGAAGTTTTCTGCACTTTTAAAAAAAGAAAACTTATCTCTGAAGACAAGGAAATGAAAATGACCAATCGGAGCTAGTACGCTTTTGTTTAGGTGCACATCTGAAGTGAGGCCATGCATTATTTTCTATCACCCAAATAATACCCATCAATCATACACCAAACTAAAGAACTGAACGAGATTTAAACAGGGTAGAAGATATACAAGGTCTTTTTCAATAACCAGTATAACCAGTGAGGAAAATTCTTTTCTATTTAATTTTACAACCCTTTCAGTTTTCAGAGGCAATTTTGTTTTTTATTTTAAAGAAAAATCAGAAAGCAGCGTTACTAAACTATGAGAATTGATATTAAATGTGTTTGTACGGAATTAAAATAAACATTCATGATGAAGCTGTACATGCACGAGTTAATCATCCGAATTCGAATAAATGGTCGTTGCCATCACATGTTTTAAAAGATGTAAGTAAAAACTGATTTTAACAGATGAAATGGCGTCTCCCTCATGCAATGGTTGTTCAGTGTAAGATGTTGCACACCTTAATGTGTAAAACACAAAGAAAATTAAAACATTCGGGAAACTATTAAATGTCGTGAATATGGTATAACATTGCAGGGTTCCGGAAGCCACACACATTTATTTCACAAAGAAATAACAATCTGAGAACTCCTAAAATTCTGGTAGAAGTTTAGTTCCTTTAGCTTCATACAGGAACATTACAATGCAGAATAATAAACGTGTTCGTCCTTTTTTATCTTCTAATTATCGCTCAGATCTTTCACCAAAATCCTATTTATCAAATATCATAGTATAAATTCTGACAATGCCTTTCGGAATGTTTTCTGTTACTCTAATAATCAGTTATTGTAGGTTATTCCGTTTTTGTCTGAAAGCAAATGTTTATGATAGGAAACTCCGATTTTGATAGTTTGGAAGGTTTCTAAATTTACCAGTAACATACAATTCCAAAATTTCACATAAAGCCTTGCCGTTGCATTATAGAGTGAATTAGTCTCTCACTGGATTGTATTGTGGGTTTAAAGGTTTAACGTCAATTTTTAGCACATGATACACGGCAGACAGCATATTTGCTATCGAGAGAACCCGGGAACAGAACACCCCAAAAAGAACCAGCAAACCGCGGAACTCCGTTCACAAATTTTCTCACATACTTCCGTTGGTCACGCCAAGACTTGAAACTCACGCGGACAAAAGATGTTAGTCATCTGGACATACATCACAATTAATTTTACTATATGTTGTCTACATATATTTCTCAGTACTGACCTTTTAACTGTGTGACAATCAATACAAATCATATGTTAATCTCAAATACATTCAAAGATGACTTCAAGGTAAAGTTTTTGTCAAGGATTCACCAGCATTTTGTTTTAGTGGCTGCACTGTAAACAGAACAGCATGTAAACAGAACATAGATTTCACTTCCGGATCATCACCAAGGCCTTATTACTCAATGTACACTGTCGCCAAAATGCACACAGACAACCGCTCTCAAGAATAAACAATTACCTTTAATTCCATACCAAAACTGAATCAATATAACTCTTCTATTACCACCAAAATGAGAGGAAAAAAATGTTCTAAAAGCAAACTAGAACTACATTCGTGGGTACTGAACTGGAAATAATAATTGTGATGCGATTCCTGACAGGACAACATTTTGGGGGCAAATTTTAGTAAAACTTTTATATTTACATGCCACACCTATTTGAAATTAATTCATAAAGATTTGTTTAATTTCCTTGCAAACAAGACATGTGACACCTGTCGGAACATGTGTAGTGCTGGTGTTCCACAGCACTGGTCCAAGTGCTCTTGAGAAACCAAAACTAAATTTGCTATATATTTCTTTAATTATAGGACTTTTTTCAATGCAGTAAAAACCTAATTGTACTAGAAGATAAGGCCTGTAAGAGAATATTTTTGAAGTCTAAAAATATTGGTCAATTAAAATGTTAATGGAAATTTAAATAAACATTTAAATTTATAAACTAAATTTTATTGAAAAATTAAATTTTAATTAAAGTTTGAAAACACAGTTTGAAAAGTTTTAGACAGAAAAGTTGACCAATCAATGGTATTTAAAACAAATGGTAATTTGGGTCTGTATAACAGAGAACATTTTCCCCAGGTATAGTAAAGTAACATGGCTCATAGTGATTTTGGCAACAAACCGCAATATGCCAGTCCAGGTGCATATAGGTGTACACACTAAAGAAGGAACGACAGGTGATATGTTCCATATTTATTGTGTCAGGTATTTAGGCAGTTATTTGTATAACTAATAGCGCACTCAGATTTAAACTTCTGATGGGACCACTACCATGTTTTATAGCAAAATTACGTTTCATTTCAATGTCGATAGCTACAAAAGGTGAGAATGGTATACAGTGTCTAGGCATGATTTGCCTTACTGAACAATGGTGATAATCTCTCTCGTGAAAACCTAAGCCATACCTTTAAAGTGCTATATATTAGTGTGGTAATATGAACTAATCATGGTCACTTATAGCAGTACACTGCGTATGTCCCTCTGAAGCTTTGCTATCACCACCACAATACTGGAGAGCTTCCAAGCTGATCCAGCTCTAAGGCTTTGTTCCAGATACCAGGCTAGACATGAAAAGATTTAACATGTTTCACCTAATTCTAGAAAACAGTAAGCTGTATGTAAATGAAGTTAAATATGTTAGATATAGGGATTTCCAAATAATATTCAGGTTGCAAGCATGGGGAAAAATATTAAACTTGACAGAGTGACACTCAGAAATGTGAAGTAATAGCCATGTATTAAAGTAATAAATTCATCCTAAAGGTATTTGAGGTTTCTAGAAGCATATCTGGTCATTTACATGTTAAATAACTAATCAGGTAGATTATGCGTCATACAATTTAAGGAAATGTTCGGACGGTGTGGTTTGATCATTGGTGCAAACATTAGTACATATCAGTATACAGGAAAGTCAAGCGACAATGTAGTGAAATAAAATATATTACTATAAGCAATCTTATTCATGAGGGAAATAATAATTCTGGATATTGCAAGAGAATACAGCCAAATGTGGCCACACATATCAACTACAGGTACCAATATATCATTTATCATGAACTAAATGTGAAATTCGGATCCCAAAAACTTGTAAACAAGAATGGAAATTTGCATAGGTGGGACATATACAATGTACTTGTGATGATGACATGTGCAAACATAGTTCAAAGGATCTGTTTGAACATTTAAAGTGTATTTTTAAGGGTGTTTGTCACCAACTATTAAGCTCCATGGTTCAATGGAATCAGATAACAGCTGACACTTCAATACCGCACTCTGTCCAAGTACTAATATAAAATATGTTACCTTACATAGGCATATTCATGATGAAAATAACATTTTGGGATACATTTAGTGCACACAGCCAGAAATGTGCCTTAGAGATTCACTGTAGATACAATGTCAGCCTATATGATATACTGAATGTGAACTTTGGATCCCAAACATTCTAAACTATGTGGATATTTGTTCATGCAGGACATGTAACCATGTTAAGATCGGTTGTACATAGTTAAACTCAAAATATATGTTTGAATATATCTTATGCAATCTTTAGAGTGTTAGTTAACAAATATTATTAGTAATAATAATGCATAAATTAAGATGGATCATTAGAATTCCCATAACGTCATACAGGCCACAATGCCGCACTTCACTAATCAATATCTTAACCAAATTGAATGTATTTTGTGTTCAACTTAAGTCATTTTGCTGTTTCCTTACATCCAAGAGTAAATATACAAGGGGAAAGTATATTTTATCCCTTCAACCTGCATTTCATTCTCAGGCAGTTTAAAATGATTTAGTAGAGAACTTGAGTATAGTCTAGTATAAAGTTTTCATCACTGTCCTCTTACTAAATACCCTCTAACTGTAACTGTAACTACTATGTTTGTTAACAATTACTAAAGGTATACAAGCATATATGTGTTACTCAGGATGTCACACCATCATAAACAGATACATTAATTGCTTGAACCCCTAATAAATAGTTTAAATGACCAATACAAGAAAGAATTTTGACTTCACATATTTTAAATGAAGGATTATAAACATGCTGATATCATTTTTAATATCATTTCCAAAAATATTCTCTATGTGCATTTATGGGGCAAATTTTAATTTTTAAAAAATATTTTTCCAATTTAATTTAAACTTTAAAAAATAATTTCTTTTCAATACTTTTAATGACATTTTTATATTTTCAAAGTCTATTATGTTCTTTACATATATTTCACAGTACTGACCATTTAACAATCAATACAAATCATATGTTAATCTAAAATACCTCAAAGATGACTTCATGGTAAAGTTCTTGTCAAGGGTTCACCGCCATTTTTTTGATTGGCTGCACTGTAAATAGAACAGCATGTTTGTTTGATTAGGATTTGTAACGTAACATTAACTATTTTTCAGTCATATCGCTACGATGTTTGTGGTGAGGCAGTTTATAGTGATGTCTAGCACTGGGGCATCATGCCGCAGACATGTAAAATGATCGCCCACCCAGTCACATTATTCTGAGACCAGGCCGACCAATCCTAACACTAACCTCTTAATGCTGAGCGTCAAGCGAGGCAGCTGTTAGTACCATTTTTGTAAGTCTTTGGCATGACTCGAGCAGGGATCGAACCCACGACCTCCCGCTTTCGCGGCGGACGCTCTAACCACTAGGCCACTCTCTGAGCTCATATTCTCAAGAATAAACAATTACCTTTAAATCCCTACCAAAAAGGAATAAATATAACTCTTCTAACAGCACCAAAATGAGAGAGGAGAAAAGGTTCTAAAAATAGACTAGAACTGAACTGGGCACTGAACTGGCAATAATAATTGTGATGCGATTCCATCTTTGACCAGTCAGCCACCCAAGACGTCACTCACTGGAAACAGAAGACAAATGAAGATGACAGGCAAAATTCTCTTCGAAAGGTTTAGCGAAGGCATTCATCAACAGATACCACTCCCTTGCATAACTTGTTTCGATTCAGGAAAGTAGCTTCAATACAAACTATTAAAACTTAGCAATGATCTATTATCACGCGTTACATATTTAATAAACTTCTAAAACTATTAATAGCTTCATCATATACTGAAAGTCATTTCCCACTGCACTGACATTTTGCTCCAAACTTATTTCAATAAGTCGATATGACAGTGTGTCAGAGAAACGATGTCCAAATGTTTACAGTCGTAATATAGGATATGAATATTCCTCTTGTACTAACAATAGTATAAATGAACAGTATCAAAATAACGTCTAACATTTCTTGTTTATTACGCCAGTCTGTCACCATACTTTCTATGCTTGGTTTATTGTAAAGTCAATAATTCTTGTATTAGACAAAGACCATTGTGACTGCATTTTGCCACGACGTAAGAACTAACATTTATTTTCTGTATCCAGTAATTTGCTTTTACCATTTGTAAATGTAATCAGGCACCAGAAATAGTCTGTAGCACATTGCAAGTAATACATAACTGGGCAAGGGGTGATATTGTATGTGACATATAATCAATTTTGTTTTGCTTCAAAAACCTTTTCGTGATTAGACGAGAGTAACCCCTACCTGTTGAGTCTAACATTAACCCTACTGCGTATATCGGAAGCTATGGCATATTCGACAGAATAAAGGAAATGGATGCAATGTTCGGTTAGTGTTATATGTGGTCTGGACTCGACATATTTGTCTTCATTACAAAACAATTTTATCGTAAATAAATAGTTACCAAATCTATGTCTCGTCTGATCAAGAGCCTTAGATGTAAAGATTTCTCTGTATGGGCGTTATCACCAGGCAGCGCGCTTATGGTTGGAAAAATTAGCTATGTAAAACTTCAGCTTCCTATTTCGTCAATGTTTCGTTGTTGACTTTAATGAAGCTGAGAAACTTTCAAAATATCACTAATCGTTCTATACCTGATATATTTGAATCTGAGCCTCCTGAAATGACAACTACGCGGAATAAAAATTGATGATATAGTGACTCGTTCTGAGCGGTGTTTCTGACCCATACCTATTAGCATGAAATGTATAAATGCAACGGAATAAACGCGATGATCTCAGATCCAGAGAGCGTACATGTACTGTACGTATAATAAGTTTCATTGCACGTTACACATGTACACACTAAACGTTTTAAGACATTTCTGTGAGTTGTAATATTTTTAAAAGTTTCGTAAAAGTTCGTTTTCGTGGAAAATTGATTGATCGCAAATTTAGGGTACACCCCCCCCCTCCAGTAGCAATAGAAAATAAACTACACATAATCCTGTCAACAATTAGATCCGTGCTTTGGAATGTTGCTCATAAAACTAGTCACGAAATCCCACAACAAAATCCAATGCCATCCAAAGTCAGATAAGAGTGCTTTGCTAGTTTAATTTATCTCCTTTCATTACTTAGTAGACAATCAAATGTCCTGAAGTGACGAAAATGCCTTTCCGCTGGTAGTGTTAGCAATTCACAACTAAGCAATAAGCGAAATAACGTTTTCTAACAAGGAATATATATCAGGGACGTAGCTGCCATATAGCAACAGCATGCATAGCCCATACATTATTTTTTACACAATAGATGATTAGGTTGGGACCATTGGGTATGATTTGATTATTGGCCAATATAGGGCCCAACTCTCCCTATCTATCTATCTATCTATCTATCTATCTATCTATCTATCTATCTATCTATCTATCTATCTATCTATCTATCTATCTATCTGTCTATCTATCTATCTATCTATCTATTTATCTATCTATTTATCTATCTATCTATCTATCTATCTATCTATCTATCTATCTATCTATCTATCTATCTATCTATTTATCTATCTATCTATCTATCTATCTATCTATTTATTTATCTATCTATCTATCTATCTATCTATCTATCTATCTATCTATTTATCTATCTATTTATCTATCTATCTATCTATCTATCTATCTATCTATCTATTTATCTATCTATCTATCTATCTATCTATCTATCTATCTATCTATCTATCTATCTGTCTGTCTGTCTATCTATCTATCTATCTATCTATCTATCTATCTATCTATCTACCTATCTATCTATCTATTTATCTATCTATCTATCTATCTATCTATCTATCTATCTATCTATCTATCTATCTATCTATCTATCTATCTATGTATCTATCTATCTATGTATCTATCTATCTATCTATCTATCTATCTATCTATCTATCTATCTATCTATCTATCTATCTATCTATCTATCTGTCTGTCTATCTATCTATCTATGTATCTATCTATCTATCTATGTATCTATCTATCTATCTATCTATCTATCTATCTATCTATCTATCTATCTGTCTGTCTATCTATCTATCTATGTATCTATCTATCTATCTATGTATCTATCTATGTATCTATCTATCTATCTATCTATCTATCTATCTATCTATCTATCTATATATCTATCTATCTGTCTGTCTGTCTGTCTGTGTGGGTTGGTAATATGTATATATTGCTGCATGCAATAAGTAGCAAGTTATTAAGTTAACATTCCATTATGTAAATTAAAAATAGCATGGGTTTCAAAGTGTTGGTTTAAAGCAATTTGATTTATCTTTACTATTGGTATTTCCAGTTGTGATCTGCTCCGCTGCCCAAGTGGTTAGAGCGTCCGCCTCGGATGCGGGAGGTCGTGGGTTCAATCCTAGGCCGAGCCATACCAAAGACTTACAGTATTAAGAGTTAGTGTTATGGCTGGTCGGCCTGCTGTCAGGATAATGTGAGTGGGTGGACCATGATTTGCTACACGTCTGTGGTATAATACACCACCGTTAGACATTACTATAAGCTGTCACATTGCAGACATCGTGGCGATATGACTGAATTTGTTTAAAGCTACGTTAAAATTCCAAATCACACACACACACACACACACACACACACACACACACACACACACAGAGACATTTGCTACTTGCACTTTAGCAGCGAGTTATTAAGCTAATCTGCAATAATATAAATTAAAAAAAGCAAAGTTATTTAGAACACGGGGATTAATTTTTTATCATTATTTGATCAGCAGTTTGATCATTACTATTGGAACTTCCAGTTGGTATCCGATAATGTCGTATTAAGAAGCATATGTAAATAATGCATCAACATTAAGATCTGTTTCAACAGAAAGCTATCGCTTCTATTTTCTCTAAATCTCTGATGAATTTTCACTGATTAATCATTAGCTATGTGATCAAATAATGATAAAAAATTAATCCCCGTGTTCTAAACGACTAACTTAAGCATGGCGCTTTAATAAATAAAAATTCTCTTTCTCTCTCTCTCTCTCTCTCTCTCTCTCTCTCTCTCTCTCTCTCTCACACACACACACACACACACACACACACACACGCACACACACACACATACACACAAACACACACACACACACACACACACACACACACGGGAACAAGGGGGATAATTCAGGGAAGAAAACTGAACTTGTTCCAAGTAACCTATAGGAACCTGGGACTTAACGGTGAAGTGTAAACGTTATATGGGATTTTAATCGAGTGTTCACGTGTTCGCTGTACCAGTGATACAAAAGCTGTAACAATATGTACAGTAAGAAGGAATACACATACAGTAATCTATTTAATGATTTTTCTGTTTTGTATTTCTTTCTTCATGTTTTATAAAAATTTATTAATATGGGTCTAAACACATATTATTTATTATAAAAACATCTGAAGGCCGCTCTACCCTCACTGTGTGGGTTGGTAAGGCAACACACTAGTCGCACACTAAGGAATCATGGGCATAGAAAATGAATATATGCCCTTTCCAACCCAGCACCACAACCAGCTCCTCTCTCTCTCTCTCTCTCTCTCTCTCTCTCTCTCTCTCTCTCTCTCTCTCTCTCTCTCTCTCTCTCTCTCTGGACCTTCGTAGAACAGAGAAAATCTGTTTAAAACACTAGCCTAGCAGATTTTGAATCTGTCATGCGTCGATTTTGAATCTGTCATGCTTTCTCTCTCTCTCTCTCTCTTTCTCTCTCTCTCTCTCTCTCTCTCTCTCTCTCTCTCTCTCTCTCTCTCTCTCTCTCTCTCTCTCTCTCTCTCTGGACCTTCGTAGAACAGAGAAAATCTGTTTAAAACACTAGCCTAGCAGATTTTGAATCTGTCATGCGTCGATGTCTCGGGCCCTATAAAGAGTTACAAATTGAGGATACAGATAAGTCGATGGATAGCAGCAATGCTAATTAAATCATCATAAGTACTCCTATTAAAATGCTTGAATTTCCTCTTGCCGGATCATCATTTCTCTAAGTTTATGTTTCCAACTCGTTTCAATATGCTAACCGGTGTGTGAAAGCCAGCTCGATCAATGTTCCAGTAGTTAACCATACCGTGTTTGTACTTACTTCATTTAATCCAGCTTTCTTGTTTAGATTTCAAGTGTGTCTTATATTCATTTCATTCAATATTAACGAAACTAGAAATTCAACAAATAAGCAACTTATCAATCTGCAAATGAGATTGCGATTATTCGCAAAAGGTTAAGACCTACATATCGGAAACAAAAGACAGTGTTGTGCATTCGTTCAGTCAATACATAGTTGCATGTAGTCAGTCCTGAGTTGGAAATGCAAGCATGTAGTCAGTCCTGAGTTGGAAATGCAAGCATGCGTATTTGCATGTAATATAGCTAAATTATATTATTTTTTTAAAAATGATATACGTTATATTTTTGCTATTCCACCTGCTGTATCAATTTTCATTAAAAGTAAACTATATATATATATATATATATATATATATATATATATATATATATATATATATATATATATATATATATATATATATATATATATATATATATATATACATACATACAGATAGATAGATAGATAGATAGATAGATAGATAGATAGATAGATAGATAGATAGATAGATAGATAGATAGATAGATAGATAGATAGATAGATAGATTGATTGATTGATTGATTGATGTTATTCTATTTTGGCACGTAAGGAGAGGGATAGAGAGAAAGCCGAAATGAGGTTTTAAAAAAAAATGATTTTCATGTGATATATAATGTGAGAAAACTTTACAGTTGTGACAGGTATAAGATTTTTCTGATAACTATGACCTGTAGTGATACACTACTGTTCTGACCATCTTACGAAAAATGTCTTCATAGAATGCTGGCCAGAAAGGGAAAACGAAAAATCTCTACACTGGGGAGGGGGGCGGTCTTTTGCGTTTGGAATTATTGTAGAAGAACGTTACCGGTATGATTGTCATAGGTTTTACTATTCAACATTGTGGTTTGTGCAACAACATTTGATATTTTCTAATCTGAGCTTCAAGCAAATATATATCTAATGAAAGATGATACGCAACTTGGAGAACATCGTTATCATTTTCGGTTTTGCGTCGGTTAAACAGAAGATAATATATTAAACGTATTCCTGACATTTTGAAACTGGGTTAGTCATGTATTCAATGGAACAATACGCTACTAAGCGAAAGAAAACATAAATCTAGTGTACATTAAAATGGTAAATGAAAATACTAGTTAACCCAGTAAGTGATATTGGACTACCATATTTAGACATATATTATCTAGTCGAAGCTTTGAATAAGATTAACTTTTCCAAGATGCATCTATTGCAGAAAAGTCTGTCTGAAAACTAAATTCAAAATGGAAGGCAAATTGATTAAGATCTATTTTCTATGGAACTTTGGTAATGTTAACTATAATTCAAATCTAAGGAGATATTAGGATCGGAAATATAAAGTTACTTGAAATAAATTTAGAGCATTGGCGTGTAGATTGGATGACGAAACACACCAAATAAGATTCTGAAGAGAAAATTGCCATTTTTCTAAATTCTAGACGACCTATTTAACTTTTTACATAAATTTGCATTGCGTCTGGTCTTGGAAAGAAGCATTTATCTAGACATTTTTGGAAAACATATGCAGATGCTTAACTTTAATATTCAGTTCTCATATGATGTTGATCTGAGAAATAATGCATTACTCTGTCTACCTGCCTTGAATGATATTGACAACTGTAACAATTAAAAGCAACTGTAACACTTAAAAGCAATATTATATGAAAGGACACGTTAATACTAACTATTCTCTTACTCAGATCAACGAGATAATAATTGCTTTACAGCTTAATTATATGATCTATTTGTATTGTATTTTTTCTAATAATAACAGATGTATGTATGTATGTATGTATGTATGTATGTATGTATGTATGTATGTATGTATGTATGTATGTATGTATGTATGTATGTATGTATGTATGTATGTATGTATGTATGTATGTATGTATGTATGTTTGATCCATAATTCACGTTTAGCTCCTACATGCAGGGCAGCTTCATCATCTTTTTCCACTGGACGGATCTCAATTCATCATTTAACTTCTCAGAAGCTCCTGGAACTCATAACATCTCTACATCATAAAAGTAAGCATACATTGAATTTCATATTAAACTTCTGCAAAAAATCAAACACGTTTCATGAATGTAGCTGGAAACATGAACACATTTATAACGAGCCTAAGAAGGCATCTATTGGACAAACAACTCAGTACAACTGCTTGATAAATCCTAAACATGGTTTATTTACAGAAGGAACGAAACGAATAAAGACCGTCCAGCAAAACTTAAATGTCTGTACTGTTATAATCCTGTCATAGTGTTTATTGTCTGATTTAGGCATAAGCCCTATCTTCAATAGATAACGTTTGTGTCATTCCAGAAATGTACAATGTACTGAATGTTTGCTATCTTTTTGAATAATCCATCGGAAGGAGAACATATAAACTGGCCTGTGTTATAAACATACAGTCTCTCACCAATGTATGTTCCACACAAGCTACACCCCACCCACCGTATGTAAAAACAAAACTACCTTATAGTATATTCGTACGAAACATTAGTGCTCTAATTTTGCTACCGTACAAAAGACATTGAGGATGGCTATTAGCAATCAATACTTCTCGAAGAAGGAGTCCTCGTAAAACAAAGGAAACCATCAATCGTTGTTTCCTTTGCGGAATCTATCCATCAACGATGCCCTACTGAATCGTCCGATCGTCGGAAGGGTGTGTTTCAAGAAGTTCCTGTGGTTGCGTACCATATACCCAAATATCTCAAAGACCGAGGTAACGTCAAACAATACTAGATATTTACTAACATGCCGCTGCACAGACTAGCGTTGTCTAATTTGCCCCGGATGCAATCGTTCCAAAGTTCGACAGCAAGAGTTAACTAAACCATCAATCAGAAGCTAGGAGGTATGTCCAAAGTGAAATATATCTTCTGACATACAATGTCTGTGTCTGACAACATCTACACTAAATCGTTGAATTCAAAACGCAAGGAAATAATAGCTAAACCAAGGTTAGTAAGAAAACCAGCGCAAAAGCGCCATCCATATAAACTAGACTCGAAATACATTGGAGTCACTCGATATCCCAAATGTAGTCAACCAGAGTCACTCGATATCCCAAATGTAGTCAACCAGAGTCACTCGATATCCCAAATGTAGTCAATACATTGGAGTCACTCGATATCCCAAATGTAGTCAATACATTGGAGTCACTCGATATCCCAAATGTAGTCAATACATTGGAGTCACTCGATATCCCAAATGTAGTCAACCAACACAGAATCCACACGTAAGTAACGATACCGGATACAAAAAGTTCAAACACATTGGGAGTTCGGCCAAAATGAAAATAAAATCTAACCTTTCCGTTGCAATATTATTAAAAAGTATAGACAAATCATCAGTTTTTTTTCACCCGTACGCAATGCTCGGTTCTGTATTGTTCTCTTCAGGATGACCCATGTTTTCTGGTAGCCTAGATTTCTTGTCGACTGTTCTGACCAAAGTCTTTCTTGACCTGCCTTCCTTCTATTGCCGTTGGAGTACCAATATAGAGTCCCTACGTTCTTTTGTAGACTTCTTGGTGGACAGGTAGCTGGTACACAAGTTATTATTATTATTATTATTATTATTATTATTATTATTATTATTATTATTATTATTATTATTTTATTAACATATTTCATTTAGACGTGCTAGCTTGAATACAGAGATATAACTTCTTTAGCAAATTTGAAGATGAATTTCCATTCTTTGTCCACAGCCTGAAATTAGGTCAAAACATATAGATGTTTAATGCTAGAAACAATAATTCGCTCATTTATTATTGTTACACAATCTTTTGTTTGTATCTTGTTGTAAATTCCCCCTAGTGATTGTAACATGAAATAATCCATATATTTTCTTAGTTTTGTATTTAGTTTTTGTTTTTAAGGTCTTCATTCCCTTATAATCAATTATCAGGTCAAACAGTGGAAAACAGTTTTGAATTTGAATCGCTATTAATCAGTCTGTCTAAATAGTTGTAACTGGTGACATGAATGATGAAGAAACAGTGTGCGTCTTTATGCTGTATCTGTACACATAAAATTTTGTTTTAAAATTGAGATATGTTAAGTAAGTACTTTTTACCACTGTGAGGTATCCGATATATTGCTCTTACACGTGGTACATCTATGGACAAAGAAAAGAATACGTTTTATAAAATTCCATCTAATTATTTAGGCGTTATGGTAACATATATACAGACTAATACATATTATCCTCTACAGCGATGAACGCGGATATTGATTGAGAAACAGCCTTAGCATAAAGTCTACAGCAGAATGCAACCGGCCTAGTACTATATTTGGCTATACACCCACCCCAAGCGAAGCCGCAGGACATAGATTGCGATTCCAGAACTGTAAAGCGAATGCTCAAAGCGCCTCAGTTAGGCTGCCTAATTTTGATGTTTCTATCTCAAACGATGATAGAAGATATATTTTTACAATTTTTCACAATTATGATAGTGCATGCACGCACGGATATGTACGGGAACTATTGCTGCAATCCACACCTGCATTTTTTTCTTTTGCATGCGCTTACATAACAAATGTATTTACAGACAAGTTTATATTTTGATAGATTTGTTGATGCGCATCTAAATGAAATGAATCCGAAAGACCGTATTCGCATTACACGAGAAATTATACTACCCTTTCCATTTTCATTTCGATCTACAACACAAACTATTACATGGACGTCTTGTGGCGAAGCTGGTAAAACCTTTAGCAATTCATTTAACACTTGGATGCATTTTTCACAATTCACATCATAGTATTTTTCCGATAATGAATTATCCCACGCACAGAGACAGTTGTTATAGACACGTTTTATTTGCCAGACGCGCGTTACTATGGCAATAGTTTTATTGCCCCATGTAACTGTTATTCCCGGATAATTGGTTAGCAAAATTATTATAGGACAATTTACATTTTGTTATTTGGATGGTGAACGTACTGTCTAATTATCTCTGTCTTAGTAAAAACCCTTTCCTATCATGCAGTTTTTAATTCATTCTCTGGTTGGTGGACCTATGGTTTAATCATTTCTTTTTGGTAAAACGCATAGCTTGCAAGTCTTGATTGATGTTTAAAATCCATCCGTTTACAGTTTATACATGGCAGCCGTTAATTGAAATATTAAATGGAGTATACATACATGGTGATTTTTGTAATCAATATCTCTCCATTAATACACCAATACCTAAAGTTCATGTGTATTTACATTTATGATGAATTCATACAGTTGATTATTTATGATATGTCATATCCGCATCCTTTTTTTTTCAAGATGAAAACAAGCTGAAATATAATAGAATATTTGTCAATTTTTCCTATGATTAATGTTAATATACACAACAGCAGCAAGTAATTAATTGAATAAAACATAGTGTTGACCTTAATTACAAATTTGAACTTATTTTCCATTTAGTACAAATAATATTAATATTTATCGACAACGGCATGCTTATGAATAAACCTTCGGTCACAGAGGATATAGGACAAAAATAAATGAATTTAATTATATGCAGAAATGTGAAGATACATGTATATGGAAAATATTGATCTTCGAAATGCGCTGATTATGTGAAGAATGATGCTCTCTTGATGGTCTTTTTGTGACGGTGCTATGATATTCTCGCCTTAATACGGAACCAAGATGACAGTACGACACTAAGTACAGAACTACTTCTTTCATCATATTCCGGTGTTCTCATTAAAGTGCCATACCAGTGTAGATAACGTAAATCAAATTTAGTATTATTTGAATAGAAAATAAAGTCTGGAAGCGGTATAAACAAACCGTAATAAGTGAGAAATACGCTCAGGTGTGTTTTCGAAAATATTACACGTCGGACCGATTTTATCGCTCGGTAATTTCCGGAGTGTATAGTTCGTCTGACGTCATATTATGAACACACGCCTTACTTCCGTTTCTATCAAAACATAAACAAAGCACGTTTTCCGTTCAATATTAGTTTTTTATCATCCCAATCATGCCAAAAGCACTTCGTGGAGGTACAAGCAAGGGCAGCGGGGTCAGGTGTGTTGCAGCAAATTGTGGGAATACAAATGCTGATGGGTTTTCCATGCATTCCTTCCCGAAGGACTAATCACTTCGTCGTAGGTGGACAGACTTTGTAAAAATCAAAAGAGCAAACTGGGATAGTCCGACTGAGTTTTATGCCCTCTGCACCTTTCATTTTACACCCGAATGCTTCCCTTTTACGTATAGATTTGAGGTTGATCATATGTGTAGGGCACCAAAGAAAGTCAAACTCAGTGATGATAATGTCCCGTCTATCCACTGTGTGGAGGAAACTGACAACCAAACCAAGGTAAACAAAGGTATCATAACCTTCAAAACCAAAGCATCAGCTGTGTAGACTTCAAATGTTGTCACCATCAGAAGAAGTTACTAGTCAAGTGTCACCGCCAAAGAAAATAAGAAGGGGCTATTCAAAGAGAGAAGCAGCAATGGTGAGTTTTTAATGACAAGTACCATATTATTATATCTATGATATTCAACAAATCAGTCACCACATCATTTCCATGTGTACCCTGTAGAACGTTTTCATAATTCCAAACAAATGCAGTAAACATCCAACAATCAAGAACTGAGATATAAACATTTGATAAATATAATAAAAACATTTGATAAATATTGTCACAGTTTTCATGATGCCTTCAATTTTGACCATTTGAATAGAGAAATCTTTCTGCTGGTTGATTTAGAAGGCGTACATATATATTTCATTGTCAGACTAATTTGTGCATCAGATTAAATATAGATATTTACAAACATGATGAAGTTTATTCCCATCCCCAATTAATAAAAATCTACAAATGGAATGTCGGTGGTTCTTCCCAGGGTTCTTCCTCAAACAGTTATACTGGCTGCCATGTATCGCCTATATTGTGCTGAAAAATGGTGTTAAACACTAGAACAACAACAACAAAAACCAAATGGAGTAGAAATTTTACCTCAAAATTATCTTTGTAATGGAAACACAATATTTAAACTCCCAATGTAGATGACAGTACATTTTTTTAAAAAAACACATGATATTTGGTATGCAAAAGCACATTAGGGTCTTATGGAGAACATGTCATATCGGCATGTGGCTCACTAACTTTGTTGGTCTAGTAATTTATTGAATTTAGATATATTTTTGTTAGCGCACATTTTAATTTTCATGTAAGATAGCATAAAATCAAGCTAAGATGAATATATTTTATAACTTATAGGATCTAAAGTATTAAAAAAGCTTGAAGAGATTGTAACCAGCCGGCAAATGAGAAAAGTTGTGCCAATGCTGTCATCTGGACAACAAACTTCAGCACTGGAGGGATACCACTCTGTAATCAATTATTTTGCACCAAAAATGATTGGTTTCTCTTATCAAGGAGTGCTTTCAAGGTAAATCTTATATTATTGCACACACAAAAAATACTGTTTCAGGTTTTGCAGTGTTTTATATATAGTCCAATATATTCATCTTCAAATTAAATCATAGATATCAAGATCTGATTTATTTATATGTTGCAATGTAACATTGTATAACAGTTTTTATTGTTTTGGAATGTTTGCAAATAACGTATTTGGGTTTTGACAGAATTATGTATTGTATTTTGCATCTTTTTTACTTTGAAATAGGCTTTGGCTAGCTGCATTGCATTTTAATGAAAATAGCCAAAGAAAGCAAGCGAGCGTTACGAATAGGAGGGACAGATATAAAATAGTGTATCCAAAGTACAAGAATGGAGAATACACTGTCAGGAAAATCCTAGTTGACTCAACATATAGTAAGAATATGCATTAGTAATTAATGAACAGAAAGGAATATATCACTTAGAGATATAAATACTGTTGTAACAAGTGTAAGTACCTATATTATTTTTTTATATATTAACTTCAAAAAGTAATGGCAAAATAGTTGTTCAAGTTGACACTCCTTTAATTATAAAGATCAAGATTTCGTCCTATAATAAAATAATAAAAATATGCAAACAATTGTAAAGACAAATACTTTTAATTCATGTATTAACTTCAACATAAAGTTGCACTTTTTGGTTTGTACAATACAATGCATATTAAATTTTCTTTAATTTACAGATTGTGTTGAAAGTCTGATGCAAACAGCATTCAGAATTGGACAGGTAAATGATGAATGAGTCAAACTTTGGGTAGATGTACCACCACCTATGTGTAGTCTGTATGAGAAGCCTGATAAGATATTGCTACTCAAAATCTTCTTAGAAGGTTTAATCGCTGTCAACCTTATGAAAGCATGTGTAATTCAGGTTTTGATCAGGAAAGGTAGTGCGGATCCTCTGAACAGCACATGATGGAATGATGACACTCACCTCCTTGCCCAAGAAGTGCCAACATCACCGAACAAATTGTCTATATGCTGTATACAGATGTCTTCTGAAATAATAATTTGAAAACTCAGTTGAGATAAATTATGCTTTGTGCATTAGATCAAATTAGGAAATCAAAAGTTTTAGTAGATATTGTTATTGGTCCAGTGTGATTTATCGTTATTTTTTATACCAATAAAGTTATATGATTCCAAAATAATTATCACTGTGGTATAAAGGTTAAACAGTGTAGGCCTCAAAAAGAGGGGTTCAATCAATGAAGGTGGCATAAAATGACTGGAAAAAGTGGTGTATTTATTTTCTGTATTAATAATCCCAATAATATGCTGTCATGCATAGATCATGAAAACAAAAGAACATGAAAAATTACTCATTTTATTTACTCATTTCCTTGTTCTGGACGTTCTCCAAATTGTTGTCTATACTGGTAGTATACAACTGTTAAAGCATGGATGTCGCGACAAACTGGACTGAACAATGCATGGTGTGTTATACATTGTATGCCTGGTATTCATTGCAGACACTTTTGATCTTCTCTATGTCACAACAATATACACATTCCCTTGCTTTGGGTATTACCAAACAATGTCCACAATTACACCTAAAATAAGAGTTGTCTTTAATACATTGTGCTGTGCTTATCAAATTATTCCTATATTTATGAACACATTAACATCACAGTACATCACAGTACAATGACGCAAACTGACTAATGTCAGGAACAGGTAATACATTTAGTACAGCCCTGTAAAATTAAATTAGAGATGAAAGAAAATAGAAGTTGCAAGTAGAACCACATAAAAAGGGTTTATTTTATAGTTTATAACATACACTATTTGCATACATTCAAGAAATTAGAAATTTTAACTTATAATACAGTGTACAAAATATGAATTCGATTTTGCGATCATGTATCAGTAAATTTCAACAGTTGTGCAAAAGAGGACGTCCTCTCCTAGGAATCTTAAGTACTTCTAAATCGTATCAATTTTTTCACAGGTTTTCGAAGCTTACAACTGTTATCCAATGTACCTTTTACTTATCAACGTATAAATACGTCTCTACCCATGAAATGAAATACACTTTTACATCCTTTATTACAGATGAGAAACATTCATTTGTAAACGAATATGATACTGTGGAACACTACTGCAAATATCATCGGATACATATATTTATCGTAACTTAGGCCGTAGACATATTCCAAAAACAATTTCCATGAACTGTCCGTCAATCTATCTCGTCTTTCTTCGTAATCTTCATCTGCAGCTTCGGATTCGTCGGTATTGGAAACATATGGTTCAAACTGGTTCGGATTAATTTGGGTGCCGGCACCCGCTTGTACACCATTATCATAATATTCGGAGCTTATTAAATCACCATCTTCGAATGGCTAAGACCCGCAGGACATAATGTGACGATACTGACTCTGCCATTGTTTACAACAAGTGTTCATAATGTGACGTCATGCTTTGTTTTCACTAAATACTGGAAGTGTTCGGCAGTCACGTTCGGTTATTATCTTAAACAGGTGCAAAAGCGATATTAGATTGGCTCCCATGCAGTTATTACTTAAAATTTTTCAATCGGATTTTTTACATTCGTATTTTGAATATATATTCTCATTAACCTAAAACTAAAATGAATAAGTGTGGATACACTGTTATGGTACCTTAAGGTAGCACTCAAATGAAAGTAGTTTGGTATTCGATTTAAAATGTGAGAAATGTCCTCTTCCTTGCTGTCATATATTTTAATTTTTTTTAAGAATATTTATATTTTCTTAATGTTCTTGTACGACGTATGTCTGCATATATGTATGTATGTATGTATGTATGTATGTATGTATGTATGTATGTATGTATGTATGTATGTATGTATGTATGTATGTATGTATGTAATTGTGTCTGCATATATGTTAAGAGAAAGAAGGGAAAAGGAAACAGCTAGTTAATGTCATTCAAATTTAGATGCATACAGTGAAACAATTTGTGATGAATTCAGATTTAAACAAATGTAGAGATAGGTTCTGTTCCGTTTGAACCTAATTCAGTGTAAATAATTGATTTCACTAGAGCATTGAAAGTCGTTAGGCAAATGGGTTCCTGTGTATTCGTTTATGAATGTATTAGTAGTCCATAGCACTGCCCCCTTTGTAAGTGTTAAGCGTCCTTAGCAATGCCTACATCATGATAGTATTAGTAGTCCCATGCACTTCCCACATAACAGTATTGAGTCCTGAGCATTGTCTGCTTCTGACAGTGTTAGGAGTCCCGAGCACTTCCCACATAACAGTATTGAGTCCTGAGCATTGCCTGCTTCTGACAGTGTTAGGAGTCCCAAGAATTTCCCATTTCATGACAGTCTTAGAGGTCTCGAGTATTACCTACTTTGTTATTGTTTTTGTGATCCCCAGCACTGTCCACTTCATGACAGTGTTAGGCGTCCCGAGCACTTACTACTTCCTAAAATGTACCGCTCTGATGGCCTAGTGGTTAGAGCGTCCGCCGCGGAAGCGTGAGGTTGTGGGTTCGATACCAAAGTCATACCAAAGACTTACAATAATGGTACTAACAGCTGCCTCGCTTGGCGCTCAGCATTAAGAGGTTAGTGTCAGGACTGGTCGGCCTGGTGTCAGGATAATGTGACTGGATGGTACATCATGTCACATGTCTGCGGCATGATGCCCCAGTGCTAGACATCACTATAAACTGCCTTACTGCATACATCGCTGCGATATGACTGAAACATTGTTAAAGCTACGTAGAAATCCTAACCGAAGAAACAAATTTCATGAAAATATTAATAGTCCCAAACAAATCTCACTTCACAACAGTAGTTGAAGTCCCGCGTACCGCTCAGTTTATTTGGAGTCCAGAGCACTGCGCACTTCATGACAATATAAGCAGACTCGAACACTGTCCACTCCATGATAATACTTAGGTAGTACTGAACACTGCCTACTTCATGACAAATTTATTTTGGATGAAAATATATGAATATACAATAAAAAGTAGTCATACATATTGATCTAAAATAAACAAGACATAAGTAATAACACTATTTTCGAAAGCAAATTATGACTGGAGCACGTGTGAAAATGAAACGGAAAGAAAAGCAGATATATGCCGACATATAATGGCTGCTGTTAAGAGTGAAAAAGACAACGTTTTGGTTAGGATAAAAGGAAAATGAGACTAAATGGCAAATATACAGCTTTCATGGGTTTAATAGCATTTGTGATGAGATTCATGTTTTTAACGATATCGCACGTGTATCATTCAATCCAGCTGTTAGACCAATCTCCCTGTAGACCTGATTCCATTGCATATCCTCTATCGATCGGCATTACTTTTGATACAAAACAAAGACTACAATGACACACGTCAACCAGTCTGTTTAAATATTCGTAATTAATTGGTAGCGCACAGTACTCCGATCTGAAAGCATCATTTCCAATAATCGGACAAATTAAAACCACGATTTATAGTTCAAAATGTTGAAACAACTGTCAATTATAAGAACGAGGGATTATATTGGTTAGATATAAGGAGCATGATTACCTTTCGTCAATACAGATTAATTAGCTATGACCATGTTGAAATTAGAAAGGCGGGGTTCCAGCTATAGGACGTTTACTAATCAATGATTTCATCTCTGACCATGAAGTCTTATATACATGCGAAGAAAATATATCACCCTACTTAAACATTTGATATTACAAGACAACTAACAAGTACGTATCGTTCATACCATTAATGGTATTCATTTATTCTCAATTCCCTTTGTGAATGGAACGGTACAACTCAATGGATAGCAAAACTGTTTTAGCCAGTATTCTTCGCAGAGGTGCAGCAACTTTTCTGTATTTTGATGTCAGGCTGATGTGATGTTGCGGCATTGTTGCGTCGTCAAAGAATCAACGCTCAACTTATTCCGACCCGTGCGCGGGCTTATGCATTGCATAAATAGTGATGGTGACTATTGAAATAAATAATAGGACATTGCTATTCCATTTGATTTAACATCACATATTTGTATCGCTGCCTTTTCTTTTGTGACCAGGACTGAATTCCATTTGATCAGCAGTCGGAATTCAGATTAATAATTACAATGCGTTCAGTCAAATGTTGGTACTGGTTCAAGATCGAGGCTGCATACCTCAGCAGCCGTTTCTGTATCTGCACTTAAAATATACGAACCGGCTTTCTGCACGGACAGCAGTAATGGTTCCTAAGTGAATCGATACTAGATAGGAAGATTGAATACCTTTATATCGTCAAGAAGTTAATGTTACAGAATGTTTGATGTTGCTACACAGAATCGAGGAAACATCAATAAAAAGTGCATGAAGATCGTTCAGGCTGTTTGGAGGTAAGTACATGTCATTGGCTTTATGGATTTGTCATGAACACAGTCATCAAATTATGTATCAAAATACGTGCTTAGCAATGAATCAAACAATCATTATGTCTTTCTGTCTGTGTCATCGTTGCTGCCTTTCTTGTCGTCTATATGTTTGAAACTTTCATGTAAATGTTTTGAATCAAAATGCTGAGCAAGTATTTACTAAAACAATCAATACATCATGCATAAACAGGATATATCTTCGTATTGAATAATGAAATATGAATCCATGATATTTGAGGCATGTACTTCTCTAAATATGGACAAGTTATTCAAGGCAAATATAAACAATCTTGTGACAAACAGAAAACATCACATTTCATTAAACCTGAAAATTGTGTTAATAATACGGTTGCGATAAAAAAGACAACAAAAGGAAACATTCTCAATTTGAAAACTGACTATATTATGAATATTCTAAAGGCTTGAATAGAATATGATACATCTGCGTTGCTTATCATCATATATTGCAAAGTCAAATCGCATAGTACAAAGATTTATCATATAAAGTCGTCCTATGTTTTCCCATAATGAAATCAAATTGTATTTAATATTGCTGTTCACATTAGTGTGCTTTCTATATGCACTAGTATCTATTCGCTTTATTGTAGTTTCCATTGTGTTTCTTTCTCAATTTATATCAATCTTACATTCTGATCTGGCGTTCGATAAAAAGTTTGTTCCGAAACATAATTCCGTTCCTTTACGCGCAAAATGGTACTATTTGAGTATTTTCACTGACGTCGGCGCAAAAACGAAATGTTTCTTAATTATATTCAGGTGCAATATTTACAAACTTCAAGACATGACAGAAAGAAAGTACCGAAAGTAAAAACTTAAAAGACTGGCAGATGGATAATGATAGTAACGAAAGTAACGACTAAAAAAGACTAAATTAGAGATAATGATAGTAACGAAAGTAACGACTAAAAAAGACTAAATTAGAGATAATGATAGTAACGAAAGTAACGACTAAAAAAGACTAAATTAGAGATAAACATAGTATTGAAAGTAACAACTAAAATACATTAAGCTGAGCTACAGAAACACCTGCTTAAAGGACATAGAGACAAAGACGATACAGACCGAACCAACTTATAGGAATTTAACAGATACAGATGATGCTGACAGTACGAACTTAAAGACATTTGATACAGATATAGAGATGATACTCATAGAACCACCTTAAAGGACTTTAACAGAGATAAAGATGATACTGACTGAACCAGCTTAAAGGAATTGAACAGAAATAAAGATGATACTGATAGAACCATAGTACTGACGGTAACAACTAAAATGACATAAGCTGAGGTACGGAAGAACCTTCTTAAAGGACTTAAACAGAGATACGGATGATACTGACCGAACCAACTTAAAAGACTTTAACAGAGAAAGATGATACTGACAGAACCAACTTAAAGGAATTTAACAGAGATAAAGATGATACTGACTGAACAAATAAAAGGAGTTTAACAGAGACAGAGATGATACTGACAGAACCAACTTAAAGGACTTTAACAGAGATAAGATGATACTGACAGAACCAACTTAAAGGACTTTAACAGAGATCAGATGATACGGACAGAACCAACTTAAAGGACTTTAACAGAGATCAGATGATACGGACAGAACCAACTTAAAGGACTTTAACAGAGATAAAGATGATACTGACAGAACACACTTAAAGGACTTTAACAGAGATAAGATGATACTGACAGAACCAACTTAAAGGACTTTAACAGAGATAAGATGATACTGACAGAACCAACTTAAAGGACTTTAACAGAGATAAGATGATACTGACAGAACCAACTTAAAGGACTTTAACAGAGATCAGATGATACGGACAGAACCAACTTAAAGGACTTTAACAGAGATCAGATGATACGGACAGAACCAACTTAAAGGACTTTAACAGAGATCAGATGATACGGACAGAACCAACTTAAAGGACTTTAACAGAGATCAGATGATACGGACAGAACCAACTTAAAGGAATATAACAGAGATAAAGATGATACTGACAGAACACACTTAGAAGACTTTAACAGAGATAAGATGATACTGATAGACCCAACTTAACGGAATTTGAGAGTTACAGATGACACTGACAGAACTAACTTAAAGGAACTTAACAGAGATAATGGTGATACTGTCCGAACAAACTTAACGGAATTAACGGAGATACAGATATAGTGAAACAACCAACTAAAAGGAATTTAAGAGAGATAAAGATAACACTTAAAGCAATAAAGTAAAGGACTTAAACAGAGAAAACGTTTGTAGGTTTTTAAGAGAAGGTCAGAGGTAAAAAAAAAACTATTTTAGAAAAGTACTCGCTTTTTTTATAAAAAATAAGGAATAAATGAATAAATATTAGTGTTCGTCCCCAATGTATATCGTATCACAATACTTATGTTTTCTTTCCGCAAACTGTGTATTGACCCAACTATCATTTTGATTGGAACTCCTTAACTGATTCCTACTTTACAGTTATAAGTAATTTTCCATGTTTGTGTCTTCTCTTAAACAGCGGTATATTATTTTTATTTGAATGTTAGATTTTCCACTGATACCCATTCCTATATAGTAATGTGTTTTAAAGGTTTTGTTGTCATACTTGTAGTACTTTTTGGATTATTAGTAAAATCACACTATTGGCGGTCTGGTCTTTTAACAGTTATCAGAATGTTCTTTATGTTATTCATCCATTTATAAGTATTAGCATTAGCAATGAAATGGTATTTGATAAAGGAGTCTAGAGAGTTTATTTCATTTACCAATCATAATGGAGATCTAAAAACCCATTATTTGGGATCCGATATTTATACCAATAGGTTTCCTTCCTTGTTCTGGTTAAAGCATATCAATGAGATTACCTTTCTCAGCTTTGAAATATTTCTTAAAATATTAATATACAAATCTCCAATAATTGTGATACTTTTAAATCCCAAATTTTTAAATTAATTATGGCAAAATGAGTAATACAGCATTATCGAAAAAAATCCATTGCAGGTCTGTGGAAAGATCGAAGTATTTATTTTTGATAAAAGTAATGCAGTACCTTTCTAGCTTGATTGGTGTTGCATTAAATCCCGTTTAAGATATTTAAATTAAGCACACGTGTATATTGAATTATTCCCGATTGTAAATCTATACATGTAAATTCTGGATAGTCAAAGGCCAAAATTGGCAATATATGGAACAACCATACTTTAATCTCAGGTGTCAGCAACCAATGGTATGCCAGACTCGTTGGAAGGGCACATGATAGGAGTTAAAGTCTGTACTGTATGTAGCAAAAACAATTATTAAATAATAGAGACGTGTATGACTTAGCACGCAACTCTTTAATTGAACGAACCTGGAACAGCAGTTCCAAAACGCTGGCGGTACCTGATCTATGCGACAATCTGTTCTTTTATGTTGTACCCACTCATGTTTGCCCTCTATTCTAACAATTATTTGTACTAAACTTGAAATCAAATGCGGCGAACAGTATCCATGCGCAAAAATGCATCACATGATCAACACTGAAGGAAATCATTAAATCATTAAGCAATCCGTCAATTTTGTATTCGTTCCTGACACTGTAAACTTCGCGCACGTTTTCAGTTAACTGCCAAATTAGTACATTTGTTTTTCTTCTCATTCTGTCGGTAATGGAACCGTTGTCGTTTTTTTTTTTTTTGGCGCTGACATTTTTGATCAGATGCGCAGTGACATACCAAATTATCATTACTGAAATGTATTGGTCCTTCTATGCTAGAGTGCTATAGCCGATGCTCTATTGGTTAATAAACGCTAACTAACGCTATATGAATGAAGGCTATATCTAACAACTTTCAAAATTTTCTCGAAACATTATAACAAGCTTTTCAGGACAAAAAAAGTGCCAATATCATTGGATCTAGATTGCATTTGCTGGAAAGACTCAGTTTTTGACCTTTGGATTCCAATATCCACTGTAGTATGAATGATTGGCAGTTCGATTTAATTGAGACGCATGCTATTTTAGGCGCATACTTTTATTTTATTTTAATAAGACATTTCTCTTTGCATAAATGGAATTCAGATCGCTTATGAAATTAATCGTTCATAACAAACTTTGATTCCTATTTTAGGTATTGCATTTGAAAGACCATACTCTTTACCAGTGACATGGTGAGTACACATGCTAGAGCTAGGCAGTCACAAGATCATTGAAAAGACGAATTCAGTTATGTTGTTGCTTTCTTTATTTAAAGAAAAAAACATCTTTGTTTGCAATGTATATGAATTTGGACCTACTCTAATTACACAATTCTGACACTCCCTATCTACAGAATCAAAATTTGATCTGGTAAATATTTAGATCGGGCAATTGCTTTCTATAAATGATATGCACTCACAGCAAATGGTCTACACTCGCAGAAAATGGTGTACACTTGTATTAAATGATCTACATTCAAATAAAATGGTCTACACTCACAACACACGGTCTACACTCAAAGTAAATGGTATACACTCACAGCAAATGAAATGGCATACACATTATCTACGCTCATAACAAATGGTCTACACTCACAGTAAATGGTCTACACTTACAGTAAATGGTGAAAACTCAGCGTAAATGTTCTACACCCATGGTCTACACTCACCGTTAATCGCTTACACTCCTTGTCTATTCCCACAGTAAATGGTCACACTTCTCAGTAAATGATCTATACTCATAGTGAATGGTATACACTTCCCAGTAAATGGTGTATAATTATAGTAAATGGTATACACGCACATCAAATGGTCTACACGTTACAGTAAATGGTTTACACTCACAGGAAATGGTCTACACTTCATAATAAATGGTATACAATAACCGACAATGGTGTACACTCACAGAAAATGGCCTACACCCATCGACTACACTCAAATTGTCTACACTCCTGTTCTACACTAACAGTAAATGGTTTACACTCACAGTAAATGGTCAACACTAATGGTATACAATCACAGTAAATCGTCTACACTCATGGTCTACACTCATAGTAAATGGTATACACTCACCGTAAATGATCACCCCTAATAGTCTACACTCACATTAAATGGTCTTCACTCGAACTAAATGGTCTTCACTCGAACTAAATGGTCTTCACTCGAACTAAATGGTCTACACGCATGGTCTACACTCACAGTAAATGGTCTACACTAATGGTCTATACTCACAGAAAAATGGTATACAATCATGTTTTTCATTCACAGTAAATGGTATATACTCACAGTAAATTATCAACACTAATGATCTACACTCAGTAAATGGTCTACACTCGACGTAAATGGTCTACACTCTCATGGTCTACACTTCACAATAAATGGTTTTTCACTCAAAGTACATGGTCTCCACTTGACTGCAAATCGTCTACATCCACAGAAAATGGTCTGCACTCAAAATAAAAGGTCTACACGCATGGTCTACACTCACACGAAATGGTTTACTAAATGGTCTACACTCACACTGAATGGTATACACTCAATACATATACTTATTCAGATGAGACACCGAAACCCAAATAAAGTATTGAGAAGTTTTCTTCACGTTGTCTATTTGACAATACACATTATTTTGTGCGTATAACAAACACGAACTAAATTATTAATCCGTTACCATGAAACGGCATTATTCACCTTGACATATGACCCTGTTATATTCACTTAGTTGATAAAAATTGTGAATCCATGGTAACAACATTTAAAGTAACAATGCTATCATATTCACATAAGAGCCGAGAAGTCGTGATATTGTACTTTTCACACAACATAAATGAATATATGAACTGGTTAAGAAGATTTGTTGTTGTTGTTGTTGTGGGTTTTTATAGGTTATAAATGGCGGCCAGTATGGTGGAGGAAGAATCCGGGATTTTCCCAGAAAGAACCACCAACCCACGAGCAGTTACTGGCAGGCTTTCTCACATATCCACATTGGCCGAATCCGAGACTCGAACCGACGCAGACAGAGGTGATACGGCAGTGATCCGCAACGGAGAGCGCTTTATACCACTCGGTCACTTGGGGCCCCGGTTAATAAGATAATCGAAGCAATGAAAACAGGTCGTTCATATAAATAACATGAACGTATGAGACATGTCGTGCATGCAAAGAGAGAATATCACAAGGATTGATCCCATATTCTTCCAGTCTACCGAGCAATGCGCGCTGATGCACGATCTGTTGACCTCTGAGACGTTGAGTTGGGTTACATATGACATATAACAGTATCTTACAAATTGTCAAGAAATGGCTGTTTTTTATCATTTATGCACTTTTATTGCACAAAGGAGGAAATCCGAAAAAAATATGAAAATTTGGTGACGTCATCACAATCCATCAATTAAAACAGCTAGCACCACCTGCTCTGACCAAGAATACTGGGCCAAGCTGGGAAATTCAGCTGTAAACAAACTGAGCTGTGTAATACAAGAGCCAGAAACTTCTAGCTTGTTTTGGTACCAGTATCATGGTGTGTGTGCACACAACACACACACACACACACACACACACACACACACACACACACACACGCACACACTTGGTTAAACATTACAGTTCTTCTTAAAGAACAACTTGTTGGTAATACTCTGCTAAACATTGTTTATATGAGAATATATCTACAAGAAGACTAATCAAACGAGATCATACAAAAATTGTTCTTATTGTATACGATACACAGGATACATGGTTCAACTCATTTTCTTAATTCAGATACAAATAAGACTATAACCTAATGGAAATTTAGGAACAATTATGTATCATCTAACGTAAATACAGATGGTAGGGAAAAAGCAAAAATGTTTAGAATGACGACATACCGGATATTTTATTGTAAATGAGACAGTATCTTGAAAAGGCACCTACATAATGTTACTATATTTAAAACTTACAGCTATCTGGACCGGTTCGTGCTTGGGTCGACTAATGGAAGACACTAGGTAGACGGACTTTGCACAGTCATCAGTTGGACAAACCATTCATGAAACCTACAAATGTCACAATCATCTGACCGATCTAAAACAATATATCCTAGGTAAAGCTATTCCGTGACATAAGGGTTAGCAACTTCTACAGAACTGCAACATAAAAACCCTTGCTTTGAATATACAAATTTATATCCCCGTGGTCAGCATCGAGACATAGCACAGGACATCAAATTCAAATCCATATTCTTAATAGGCAAATCAAAAAGTAAGCTCATTTGGCTGTAAGCTGATATGATTACAGTGTTTGTAAGTCAAAAAGCGCAAAGAACAAACATATAAAACTAACATTTACATGGAAAGGGACAATAAATATCGAGTGGTTTAATTTAATACTTGTATAAGTACTCTTCAAATTTGCCTTGCAAAGACATGTACATATCTATTTACGATCTTTGAAGTATGTTTTTTGGTTTCTGTACCAATATACACCAATTGCACCAATGTATTAATTGATGGATTTAGCAATAGAAGTTTTCAATTTTCTAATATGGGAACTCATTGTTGTAATGAGTTTCTATATTGATCAAGAACATGACAGACAAGCAAAACACGTTTTTGTATCTTCTGATTTTATTTAGATTACGGAGATTATATTCTTGATGTCTATTTTCAAACCTTAATATTTATATATCACTGTCCAAAACTGATATGGATTTGCCCTAGCCAAAGTTCGCATTTCATTTCTTTGTTTTAAATATGGGATAATATCAGATATGTTTAATAAAGGAACAAAGTAAATAAAATTGTGCAAAAGCTAATTTAAAAAAATACAGTGAATTATCTTCATCAAGAAATCTTTTACAAATTTCTTATTGCCAAGAAAGTGATGACCTTATGTTACAAGGAAGACAATGTTTTCGTAATATTTGTTACTTATTTTTATATTACTGGAAGTCTTTTCAATCATAAATCTCAAAGGAACAGTCAAGCACAATATCACTTATTTGCTTGACTGTGTCATTTGTAGCAATTGTAGAAGCGAACTTAATTCGTTACCAGTTAACAGGATTCATGCAGTTATGAGACAATTGTAAATAGACGGTGGTGTACCAAGGGTAGATGACTACAGAGGGCCAAATCGGTATCCCCGCCTCGACCTGACAAAGGTTGTAGGAATATACCCTAGTTTTCTGTGCCAAAAAGGGGCGATTTAACCATATTTAAATCTTTATTACAAAGGCGTATTAATGATTTGCGATTAATTTATAATTTGAAATCAAACTAAATATATGACCCAATTCAGCAGCACCACTTTCAATTTTTGTTTAACATCAAATTTTCGTTTCAACGAATTTACAAAAAGTAAGTTATTTCTGTGGTGTATCTCTTTTCAGTATGCATCTGGTAGGTACGCGATCATGAAAAGCAGTAAAGCCAAAGTCATGTGTGTGTGTGTGTGTGTGTGTGTGTGTGTGTGTGTGTGTGGAGGGGGGCACAAATATAACCCTTCAACGATTTAATACATACAATCATAAAAAACATACAAACAACACATTGATACGTAAATGTTTAACAATATAGTGAAACTTTTTTTTAAAAATCCATAAGAGAAGCCGAATGAAGGCTATAAGATACATCTGTACCAATTCAAGAAATAAATCACTGTACACGAGAACACCGTTGATGTTGGGTTTGCATCAAATCCATTTGTATCTGATTATGGTGAATCCTTTGCAAACCCAAGAGGATAAATTTGAATCTAGATTTACACAGCAGCAATTCCCTTAATAATAAATTATTTGTCTAGAATGTTTCGAGCGTGGGCGAATATTTAATAGCTTCAACAGTTTGCGATTCTGTTGTATTTTCGTTTTGGATTGTAATGTAATATTACCACAAACATAGAAGTGTGTCCTTATTTATTGTTAATTTAAATGTCAAGTTAAACGAATCCAACTTTTAGCTCTATTTCTTGTTATACAGTACCGCGAATCATTTCTTCGCCATAATTGCTTTGTTAAATAAAACAAATTAAATTGTTGGTTTCATACTTTAGTTACTTCTCTGCAATATGCATGGAAAAATGGCTGCATCGATTCGAATGTCTAGATAACATCAGCCTTTGACATTTAAGTGTCAGTTTTAATTAATTACTTATGCTTTTAGTGATTTGTTAACTGCAAAGTAATCGAACTGATGTATGCTTCTTATATGAGAAGTACAAAGTGGGTCATCTTAGCCTACTCTTCTTGTTCCAGGTTATCGTGCTATGCCTCGATGGTAAGGTTCATTTCTAAATCAGAGCAGCATGTACAGCGGTGAACGGGTATGTAGCTAATATAGTAAAATGAGTTATTCCGATGGCCATTATGTACCTCCCATTGGCATTCTTGCTCTAGGCAAATTTCAGACGTTTGTTTATGATCAAGGTGTACAGGCATTTACAAAGTGCAACCTATAAACCACGTTTAAAGTGTATTCTTTATTAATTTTATTAATTAGTTTTTTTTGATAAATACATATAGTACGGTCATCAGCCCACCACCACCATCCCCAAAAACATAAATGGAGCGGGGAAGCTTTAAAAAAAGACAGTTTAATTTAATTATTTACCCCCGAAAACAAATTTCGATGAACTATTTTACATTTATTTGTATAATTAAATTGACAATGGATTGTTTAGCCACATTAAAGTTACACTGCAAGATCGAATTAGTTACGATGAATACGTTCAGATAAATTTGTCTAAGCTGCCTTTCTACATTTGAGAGGCCGCTTTCAGCCTTAAGAAACCATTAATTTGATAAGGAAACCCAAATTACGGCAGTTCACTATGCACATTCAGGTGAAGCAATTTATTTGGTTATTTAACCGGAATTCTCAAAACTGTTGGGTATTCTTACCTATTGTATTTTTTGTGGCTAAAATAGTCCAAATGCATGCAAATGCGATTAACAACATATCAATGAGTTCTTCTGAGTACCTATGCTGATTAAGCTGCAAAGACCATCTACGATGTCGTTTGAAGAGAAATATAGTGCACATGCAAACAGAGACAACCTTAAAGTTCAAATCGACATGAAAATTCATTCCAATTCTAAGGTTTACTTACAAGAACAAAAACATGTTGTCATTTAAGTAAAATTGGGGGTGGGGATGGCCTAAATGTCATCATGATGCACCCGCAGTCATGTACAGTTGGAGCAGCTTTTGGGGGATATTTTTAGAGCCCGAGTTTATTCAAACAGTAACCAGTGGAGTCTTGAGGAACAATGGACTTCAATGTAGAAAACTGAGATTTCCATCAAGGTGTGAGACATAGGTCACAGTAACACTTTTACCTGTAGTTCATTAGTAGTGTGATGTTCCGCTCGAGGTGCATATACATGTCACAAGTCGTGACCCTGCATGGAACAGTTGATGAAATTTGACCATCCATGATATCTTGAATGACGTAATTTCGGATGAAGACTGCTTCTTGCTTCTCATGTAAAATAGGAAGTTTCAAGGTCTGTTGTTGGACAGACAAAACAGCATCGAAAGCAAAACTAACCACTCCGCACTGCTGCTTGATCATAAATGAGAGCTTTTCAGACGTAAATAAATATGGCATTATTTAGAAATGTTATTATATGCAGCCATTGTTTTCCAAACCAAATGTTAATACGTGCCTATAGATTATAATGTACCTTTTAAATCATATTATTACAATATATCATCAATTGAGATGTAATAAGGCGGTGATGACAAAGATGAGTTAACGTAACTTATAATGCAAAGGAATCGTTAAAACAACACGTTGGCCAAAAGACGTTAAGTATGACTTACAATCTAAACATAAAAATACTTGGATTTTTAACGTAGCTTTAAAAAAATTTAGCCATATCGCTACGATGTAGTGGCAGTTTATAGTGACTTCTAGCCGACGGCATCAATCCGCAGACACATAGTATCATGTCCTCCCCAGTCACATTATCTTGACACCAGGCCGACCAGTCCTAACACTAAACTCGTGATGCTGAATTCAAAGAGAGGCAGCCGTTGGTGCCTTTTTTATAAGTCTTTATTATAACTTGACCGGGGTTTGAACCAGCGACCTCCAGCATCCGAGGCGGACGCTCTAACCACTTTCTTGTGTGCAACAACAAAATACTCGTTTGCAATTTTAACTGTGTCTATACGGTAGCAAAATAGTACAAAACAGCTGCTCGGATCATCCTTAAAGTACCACGATCAGAGCACACCTCCACGAAAGTGTTCCTATATTTAATACCTTGGATTTAAGCATTTTTAATTTAAGCATTCATCGATCCTTGATAATTAAAAAAGCATATTTGAATGATTCATAAAAGAGGAGATTTTTTTGTTTATTTTCAAGTCAATGGGCTTGGAACCGGATGTGTAAAGTATGGATACCCATAACCATTCACCGTAGGTATTGAACAAGGAATCTTAGTGAATGCCAAATTTTGAAACCAAGAATAATGCTTAAGCAGTTAACTGTGTGTGCTCACGTGCGAGATGGGGGAGATGGGGCTCTTTAAGCTAGATTAAATATATTTATGGTGAATTAAAGTACAATTTTACCTTCTTTAAATCGTCTACTAGCCACGTATCTATAACTCGTATCGCATGCGAAGTGGAGAACGGGATAATGAAAAGATTATTCGACGCAAGTCCCGAAAATAATCGAATTTACAATGTACAGTTTGTGTGTAGGTTTCATTCTTATGAATAAACTTCAAACATTTCTAGGTATTGTGTCTGTTTTCAACATATTTGATTTTCGTCGGTTTTAACAGAACAGTAAACGGGAAAATCCATGCATGCATACATACATACATACATACATACATACATACATACATACATACATACATACATACATACATACATACATACATACATACATACATACATACATACATACATACATACAAGTAAATGCTGAAAATTTAATAAAATATTAATCATCGGAGCACACACAAAAAATGTGTGCATATCGTAAAATAGATGTAAATTTTAATGAGTTTAATGCAAAATTACATACAAAAAAATAACTGATTTTTTTTTTAAATGACAAACAACACATGCTCTCCACGGGTCATACAATATTCTCTTTGTTCGAGTTTCTCTTATTTAAACATTTAGTTCAAATGAAATGTGTAATTATAGAATAACCATGTTATATCATCTGGTCCTGTTATGCATGTTAATTCTACATATATTTATTTAGAAAAGACTAAAATACCAACATTTTGTTCGAAAATATACTATATAAACATCGGCTGCTGGTCAGCTTATATATAATCGTGCCATATACGGTAGAACATTAGAAAGCATTGTAGAACGTATTTCTCTTTAACGTAGCTACTACTAAAAGAGGATAATCGATTTTTTGTACATTAACATTGCCTTAGTGAAAACTCTCGTGCAATATAATTATCATCAAATTAGACTCGCTGCAGGACATTTTGAACAGCTCTGTGGTTTTAATCAGGCATGCGCGTCGTTTTTATTGCAGAACCAGAGATGGGAATGATATAAAATGTTTGCTAATTTAAGCAATAGAAATAGTTTATTATTGGTCTCATTATGGATGAGCCCTTAATTACATGACAGTCTTCAACCGAAATATTGTCATGTACATGTAGTTAACTGCAATGCCTGACGGGAGACAGATGTATAGGGTGTGGGGTTTTCTTGTTTGTTTTTTTTAATAATAATAAACCTAAATTATCACTGGCACAAAATGAAACATTAAAGATAATTGTAAATGTACAAAGATTTACTATTAATATGCTACAGTAATATAGAGCTTATTACACTTGGTTGATATTTTAAAATATAAATCACACTGGTTTGAAAAGAGTCATTTATGCAAATGAAATTAAGGTTAGGTTTCTTAGATTATTTTCGTATTTTATCTTATTAGGGTAATTTTCAATTATTCTGATAAATAGGTAAATGAGACACGTACTCTCTATCTTTAATGTACTTCCAAAAGACTGAAATCAAGAGTGTTAACATAATACAATATTGGTGGGTTAGGTCTACCAGATAGGAATAGCACGTGCTTCCTTAAAATGTATGATCCCACCATAGGATAATATTAAAAATTAAATAAAACCATGCAAGATTTCAATTGACTTATTTTTCTCTTCAGATTTGGCACATACTGTCTCTTCCGTTTAGAGAAACCTGTTCTTACAAGTCCTTCCACGTTTTCAAAGAAAAGTAGACCCATAGTTCCAAACACGCTAAGTCCTCTGTAAACCGTGATCTCGTCTACAAAATAAGTTTTTCTTTATAATATTCTGAGCCCCAGAAATCTCATATTTTGTTTGTTCATTTATTCAAGTAGGTGGAAATGTGTTCCATCAGAAATCCATATTTTATCGAAACTAATGGGTTCTGTTTCTGCATACATTTCTCAAATTCCAAGCGACGGACAATGCCTGTTGGCTGTATGTATTGCTCGACTCTGTGTGTGTGTGTGTGTGTTGGTGGGTGGGTGGGTGGGTGTGATTTGGATAACAATTTTTCAGTCGCATCGGATGTCTGCAGTGTGGCAGTTTATAGTGATATATAGCAATGGGGCAACATGCTATAGACAGCTAGCATAAGGTCCACCCAGTCATATTGTCCTGACACCAGGCCAATCAGTCTTAACACTAACCTCTTAATGCTGAGCGCGAAGCGAGGCAGCTGTTAGTACAAAGTTTATGTCTTTGGGATGAGTTCGAACCCGCGACCTTTAGTATCCGTGATGGACGCTCAAACCCCTTAGGTCACCGGAGCGGTGTTGTTGCCTGACTGCAATCTTGTATGAAAACAAGCAACATTCACACCGTAACACTTTGAAACTCTTGGAACACTCTCATTTTGTTACGATTCAAAGGTTGGGAAAAAGCTCAAAATTCACTTCCTTGGTGTCTCTACGATAATTGTTTTAGTCACTTACCGATGACCTCTGTTTTCTATGGTTATCATGTCTTTTATCTGCCATCTTTAAGTTACCTCTAGTTTCTTCAACTCTTTTTATAATTCTGGAAATGTAGGTTTTTTATTCATGTTCTGCATAACGTTTCTTCATCATCCTCTAAAACATTGTTGCAAATTATTACATTCATAATTTCGGCTTCATACTAAAGTGTAAACTCTTTTTTTAAATTGTCAAAAAATTATGACCTCCAAATTGTTGAAGTCATCATATAGGTTGATCACATACTCGGGAAGCTAAATTGAGTTGCTTGCCATGTAAGGCAAAACATAAATACATAGTAGTAAATACACAGTAGCATAACAGCAGCAGCAGCAGAGGTTGTAGTACTAATCAAAGCAGTAGAAGTAGTAGTAATAGTAATGGTACTAGTAGTAGTAGTTGTTGTTGCTGTTGTTATTATGGAAATGGGGAAAGTTGTGGGTGGTATTTATAGTTCTAGCATGGTAACAGTGGTAACAACAGTCTTTGACAGCAGTTGTAGTTGTTATTGCATTAAGTGTTGTCTGTCGTGTAACTGTTGTCATTGATATTGTGTTAATTTTATCATGATTTTATGGTGTTGTGCTGATATAAGCACCTTTTTTTAAACAAATATCAACATATCCAAATACGTTAAATATGATTATATATATATATATATATATATATATAGAGAGAGAGAGAGAGAGAGAGAGAGAGAGAGAGAGAGAGAGAGAGAGAGAGAGAGAGAGAGAGAGAGAGATATGCGCAGAAACTCATGCGGTTCTCCCAAGTTTCGTTCTGGAATGTCTCGTATTAATGGAAAGGAGAGGAACATGTCATAGACACATCAGGATACGTTTATCAGAAAATCAAACACTTCCAACACAAAATCCAAATTCTCTACACGAAGAGACGGGATTGATTCACATACAATGCTATATATATTCGAGTGAGAAGAAAACAGTAAATTAGTAAATTCGTTGTTCTCTCATTGCTTTCACGTCTTCGTCGCAGATGCTCTTCATTTCAATATTTATAGTTGATCTCTTTAGAGTACATTTTAATGATACGATGACCAATGTTAATCATCAACATGTGTTATGTGCATTGACTGATTTCTTAAACTGACTCAACATTTTATGTGTTGCTGTCTGTCAAACTTGTAAACTGTCTCTGAAGCTCAGTCGAGCGTAGGACTTATAATTCAGGAGTCGTGGGTACGATACCCGCCAGGGCCAGCACTTAGAGGTTGTTTCTCTGAATCATTGTTAAGAGCACTTTGCTGCCATTTTCGTGGCAATAATATGGCCAACAATAGAGCAAAAGTGCCGTTGAAACCAACAACGAGAAAAACATAATAAACAAGTTTGTCTGCCACATGCCAAAACAACTTGTCCAGATGCTTAAACATTTCGTCCACTTTAGATAGCAGACAATACGCAATACCAAAACCTAAAACGTGTCTAATATAAATATAATCGATCAAGCTGAAGCTTATGTCACATTCAATCCATGCCTAAGGACACTCTTCACTGTTCCCGATCGGAGCTGATATTGTAACAAAATTGGAACCTGCACCCATTCGAATGCGAGTTCACTTGTTAGCTCTGCGTCAATGCAGCTCCTGACTCCAGTTGTCTGAGGCCATATGGACAGCAATATAGTTTCCAGTAGAAGGCAAGGCATATTCCAAGGAAAAACAAATTTCAAGGTGTTGTGGGTTTTGAAGTATGAAGAACGAAAAAGTATATTATTTTGTGGAAAACAAAACAATTTTAAAACTACTTTTAGTTATACTTTTGATATTATTAAAAGGATACATATATTTAAAGTATCTTGATTCAATCTGTGGAAGGAATACTGGGCAACCCTGACAGTGCTCAGTGACAACAAAATAAAGATCTGTCACTACTAAATAGACGACACATCGGGCCTTTTCTACTTCTGGTAATGTGACTATTTAGCTAACCAGGCCATTCTAGTAAACAACAATTCACAATCCTCTTTTTCTAATTTAAAAAGTGACCTTGGAAATCATCAGTCAAAACGTAAGCTGAACACAGTAATCTCCTGTCTGTTTTGTATATTGAATGCATCAATCAATGTATAGCTAATGTATCAATATACAGCTAATGCATCAATCAATGTACAGCTAATGTATCAATAAATGTACAGCTAATGCATCAATCAATGTACAGCTAATTCATCATTCAATGTACAGCTGACATATCATCAAGCTATGTACAGCTGATACATCAATCAATGTACAACTAATGCATACAAAAATGTACAGCTAATGCATCGATGTACAGCAAATACATAAAGAAATGTACAACTAATGCATCAAACAAACATTCATCTAAAGTATCAATCAATGTACAGCTAATGCATCAATCAATGTACAGCTAATGCATCAATCAATGTACAGCTAATGCATCAATCAATGTACAGTTGATAGATCAATTAATGTACATCTATTGCATCAATGTACAGCTAATGCATCAATAAATGTACAGCTAATGCATCAATCAATGTACAGCTAATGCATCAATCAATGTACAGCTAATGCATCAATCAATGTACAGCTAATTTATCATTCAATGTACAGCTGACATATCATCAAGCTATGTACAGCTGATGCATCAATCAATGTACAGCTAATGCATCAATGTACAGCTGATAGATCAATTAATGTACATCTATTGCATCAATGTACAGCTAATGCATCAATCAATGTACAGATAATGCATCAATCAATGTACAGCTAATGCATCAATCAATGTACAGCTGATAGATCAATTAATGTACATCTATTGCATCAATGTACAGCTAATGCATCAATCAATGTACAGCTAATGCATCAATAAATGTACAGCTAATGCATCAATCAATGTACAACTGATAGATCAATTAATGTACATCTATTGCATCAATGTACAGCTAATGCATCAATCAATGTACAGCTAATGCATCAATCAATGTACAGCTAATGCATCAATCAATGTACAGCTAATGCATCAATCAATGTATAGCTGATAGATCAATCAATGTACAGCTAATGCATCAATAAATGAACAGCCAATACACCCATCCCTAAATGATGCAGCCCCAGAATCAATAAAAACTAAACTCCCTCCTTAGAGTTACCAGACAATCCATATTTATGTGTTCGTGCTTTTATGCTAATATCGGATTAAATTCGAAATTTTCCAGTGTTCTATCACGCTTTTTATTACACGTTTTCTAATGTGGAATCAGCAGAACCCCGTATTTCCAAATTAAATTAACATCCAGTCTCTTTGGGTGAATTCATCACGATAAGATGCTTGCTGCGAGTAAGTACCGCAAGAACACCAAGACAGGATCCATACATTTGGAGTTTTTTTTGTTCCTGCTTAGTTTTAACCCGCTTTTACATTAATAATGTTACTACTAACAAATCTGTAAGGACAGTTGGACAGTAAACCTTGAAGCGCTAGAGTGTCACTTGGATGATGACTGGTGTATGAGTAGTCTCAGAAAGGTTGCCTTTTGTCTGTTGAAGTCTAAAATAGCCCTCTAGGGCGAAAAATGGAGAATGTTTAATCTGATACGTAAATAGTGTTGCGACTGTTTTAAAATGAGCTTGTCCTCGTAAAGTAGGTTTGCTTCACCTTCACTGTCCATCAAACGGAAAAGATGTTAAATGTAAAGGAGAATAATAATCTAAAATTGTTCAATTTGGATTGAGTTGAATTCCGAGTATAAATTTAAGTATGTGCACTGTACACATGTTAAATTTAAGTTTAAAACTTTCGTTCATAAGTAATAGATAAAGTTAAAATGTTTTAAACCGTCTGAGGGGGAAAAGTACATCTTTTCAAATGTACCATAATACTTGACTTGCCCAATGTGGCGAGTCAAATATCAGGGTACATTTGAAAAACTGTACAATTATTTCTTCGTCAGTTTGAAAACTAAGGACATATCTTATTTAATCCAACTCACGTTTATTTAAAACTTCAAAATGCACTTTTGCCATCTTAGATGGGCATTAACATTTTAATTGTATAGAGCTCCATACGTCCTCTAAAATAAAGGACCATTTCAGTTTGTTGAGCTCCTTCATAAGAACAGACCTCATTGTTAATATGGTGGTGGTGATTTGGATTTTTAATGTACTCTTTAAAATAAAATCAGTCATATCGCTACGATGTCTACAGTGTGGCAATTTATAGTGATGCATAGCACTGGGGCATCATGTCGCAAACGCGTTGCATGATGTCCCACCCAGTCACATTATCCTGACACCAGGCCGACCAGTCCTAAAACTAATCTCTTAATGCTGAGGACCAAACGAGGCATCTGTTATGAATCAGCCGGGGATTGAACCCACGACCTCCCGCATCAGAGGCAGACGCTCAAACTACTAGTCCACCGGAGCGTTCACTCATTGTTGATTTTTGCATTAGTTAATGTAGTCACGTGAGAAAGTGTCTGACTATAAGAACAGAATAAAGGACCGTTTACAATGTCATGGTCGTCGTGTATGGCCGAAGGGCCAAACACAACGAAAATAAAAGGTCAATCAGTCTGATTTCTTAATAAACTTATAAACAACAACATATGTGCATTGTGTGTTACAATATGACATGAGTAAGTAAACTAGGCTACTTGCCTCTGAACCGTGAGCAAGTATTTTCATACTTTATTTGCGTTGGATGATACAATCATCGGATCAGGTAGCCCGGTCAGCCGCCTCTAACAGCGGGAAATTGTGTAAAAGACGTGTGAAGAAAAAGATGATACTGGTTTTAGAATTGTTCAATATTCCAGCATGTGGAATGCTGCTGTAAAAGACGAGCCTCTAAGCCATGTTCTCCAAGAATTTTTTTTAAAAAAAACTACAAAACGTACCCATTAAGCAGACAACTTATCCATACCTCACATAAGCAATGCTCATGAGGATACCGAGTAAAATATCGTAGAAACAACAAGCTAAAATGCATAAAGAAGTGCATACTTCTAAAACATTATCAGCCAACAGTGCTTGTAAGTCGGCAGTGAATTACTCTTTTCATCGGATGGGAAAGTTGAAAGATTTTATAATTGTTCCATCGCTATACATGTCTCCCAAAATAGGAGCCTATAGTAATGTATATGATACATTAACTTGTAATAATATCGATTTTGCGATCGAAATTTAATCTCAAATTGCGTTCTTTGCTGATAAAAAAATCTCTTGCACAAAAATATGGATAAATAATTATTATTTTATACACATCTAGCACACTATTAGTTCTCCTTGGAGAAGAAGCCGCTAAATGCAGGGATTACCCGTGTAAAACAAAAAGTACCGCGTATTTTCAGTGGCGCACTTGATGCAGTGGCTTGAGCCAATACAAAAATTTGACACGTCACTCGTAATATTTCTTTCTATGCGTCGAAGAGCTCCAGAGGTGAAATATCATTCAGAGTACACGGTCGCGACTGAGAAGAAAATTAAATAGTAACGTGTGTAAATAATGCAGATTTTATGTATATTATAGAGACGTGTATATATACCATTAAATTAATTCGGAATAGCTTCTTGTCCTATTTTGCATAAATATTTTGTATCACAAGTATAAATAAAAGCCCTATTGAGCATACTGTATGACTTCTGACTTAAGCAAAGGAACATCTCTCGTACAAAATGACAATTGATCTATCCCGTATATGCAGCACTGGTCGGCTGAGTGGTCTAAAACGCTCGCCTTTGCAAATCAATGAAACATCCTTTTCCGTGTTGAATTGTTACTCGGCTTGGCTAACGTGGCTATGTAAAAGTTCTTGCCATTAGCTTTCTGTGGGTGGGTTATTCTTATTGGGGCTTTCCTTTGTTCTTATTTCTCCAAATATTTTGGTTGCAATGTATAATCTATCATGTGCTGAATAATGGCGTTAAACATACAAAACACACAGACGCTATCTTTTGGCCGTAATGAAAAGTTAACTTTGAGTGGCAGCCATTGAACAACACACATGTGGCATTTTCACTTATGTAACTGAACTTGAACTATTGCGTCTCAATAGCACCTTACAAATTCTAGAAAATTATAAAGGCCTCTATTTATGAATAATTTCAAAATAGAGTCAGATCTTAATTTTCTACACAATGAAAATTAATATATTTTTGGGAAAGGCAAGAGAGAACGGAGAATATATTTATAGAACGTAATAATTAAACTATCGCCAGTATTGTTTACACTACAAATGTCCCACTGCAATTGTTTGTTTGATTAGGATTTTTAACGTAACTTTAATCATTTTTCAGTCATATCGCACCAATGTCTGCAGTATGGCAGTTTATAGTGATGTCTAGCACTGGGGCATCATGCCGCAGACATGTAGCATGATGTCCCATCCAGTCAAATTATCCTGACACCAGGCCGACCAGTCCTAACAATGAGCGTGAAGCGAACCAGCTGTTAGTACTCTGTAAGTCTCTGGTATGACTCAGCCGGGGATCGAACCCACGACATATCGCTTCCGCGGCGGACGCTCTAACCACTAGGCCACCGGAGCGGTTCAACTGTAATTGGACCACGGTAATGGTAGAAAACAGAAAACTGATTAAATAACCTATGCTTATTGGTTGGACACTGACACTTGCACGTGCTCTCTCTCTCTCTCTCTCTCTCTCTCTCTCTCTCTCTCTCTCTCTCTCTCTCTCTCTCACACACACACACACACACACACACACACATACACACATTGAATCATATAGTTGCTCTCCAACATGTTGATATGCTGTATCATAACATAGAACCCCCCCCCTCTCTCTCTCTCTCTCTCTCTCTCTCTCTCTCTCTCTCTCTCTCTCTCTCTCTCTCTCTCTCTCTCTGTTGTGAAATAACTCGGAACATATCAAGCTGTACAATACGAAGAAAAAACAACGCTAGAGAATACATGTATATAAAAAGATACTTATTTTATGTGTCTGACAGCCCCACAATTCTTCGCTTGTAAAAGTGCCCACATAACTCGACACTTGAGCCTCATGTCACTTTTTCTACGGTAATTTGATATTCCGTTCGTGCTACAGGGTCGCACGATGAACACAAAATTAAATTAAAGAAAATACGAAGTCTCAGTAGTTGGCAGATTTAAATATTACCCAGAGCGTCAGATCTAACGATTCTAATTTAGTCTGGTTTCTTAACTATTCATTGTCCTGATAACACATAAAACAAGCAAGGACAGGAAACCCGACATAATTAATTTCAAGCTATTTATTACTAGAGTCTCTGAACATTCAAAAAATATATTTTAGCTTGCAATGCAGTTCTTTGTTCTATAATATCTACCTTATTAATGCCTACAGTTATCTCCAGAGTTTAATTCAAACATTTCATTTCATACATTTGTAATTTGAGATTATAAGAGGTGCACTATGGAAGGTAAATGATTTTTTAGTACAGTTATATGTCGAGTTTCAAAATGTGTTGTCTTTCGTATGGAAAGCGCGAATATTTTTTCCACCTTCTCAACCTAACATCAAAGCACAAAAATACGGTTTGGGTGGGAGGGGGAGGATGCGAGTGGGGGTCATACTATGGATGTTGGATCGATTTGAAGATAAAAGAATTATACAAAAAAAGGTACTTTTGAAATGAAAGAACAAGTAAATATTACTTGATATGTTAGAAATATATATTTAATTTATAGCTATAATATCCTTTAATATAAATATTATCTTACCTTTTTTGCATTGTTCAAAGAGAGGGACTCTTTCACAGACAAGTGACAAGATATTGGCAAAATTATGTCCACTTTAAATATATCAAAATGGATCTTGCAAATATACTTGCTTATAACCACGTTGAAGTTATAATATAATGTATGAATCTGGATTAGCAAGGCAGCTAGGCGATTTAATATTATATACCAAGGCAGCTGGGTGATTTAATATTATATAACAAGGCAGCTGGGTGATTTAGTAATATCTACCAAGGCAGCTGGGTGATTTAATATTATATAACAAGGCAGCTGGGTGATTTAATATTATATACCAAGGCAGCTGGGTGATTTAATATTATATACCAATGCAGCTGGGTGACTTAATATTATATACCAAGGCAACTGGGTGATTTAATATTATATACCAATGCAGCTGGGTGACTTAATATTATATACCAAGGCAGCTGGGTGATTTAATATTATATACCAAGGCAGCTGGGTGATTTAATATTATATACCAAGGCAACTGGGTGATTTAATATTATGTACCAAGGCAGCTGTGTGATTTAATATCATATACCAAGGCAACTGGGTGATTTAATATTATATACCAAGGCAACTGGGTGATTTAATATTATGTACCAAGGCAGCTGGGTGATTTCGTGCGAAGCATTGAGTCGTTTGAGTGAATTCATTTAAGGTATTGGGGAGATTGATGATTTCATGTGAAGTATCGGGGAAATTGGGTAATTTTATGCCAAGTATTAGGGTAATTGGGTGATAACATATGACGTATTGAGGCACTTGGTGGATTGATTGCAGCTTTCTTTCTAACATTTTCCCTCTTTATATATTGTCCAATCCATTTATTTGCATACATTAATATACGATATTTTTCTTTAAATTCATCTTCCAGATAATATACTATAAATAAAAAAATTTGTCATGGTACCCAGCTCTGATATTTACTTTTAGTATTTCAGATGATGTTTTATGTTATATTATTATTATTATTATTATTATTATTATTATTATTATTATTATTATTATTATTATCATGGATCCTTTTCAACCTGAAAAATCGTATGGTTCCATTATCTTAACAACACATACAAGACAATTAATATAATTTGGAGTTAGTAGGTCATAGGCTTTCCAATTGTCAACAATACGGTTCTTGGTTTTGGGCGAGACACGATAGATTACTCTCATTTGTACGTATATGTCAATGCTAATTTTTTAATTCATCAATTTCGTAGCCAATTCAAAAACCTTGCTTCTGCTGGTCTTTTTAAGATTGATAAGTAAATCTAACAAAACAAATTATACCATATTTCATGGGAATGTGTCTAGTATAGCTGAAGTTTGCTTGATACCTCGTCCGATGTGTATCAGAACAATTTTAGAGGCTGCTATTTCCATTCCAAGCAACAAACACGGGACCTGATTCACGTATGTTAGGATCTCCTGAGACTGAAGTCGCAAGGGAAGATTCCATTGTCCAAAAAAGACAATAGGTGAATCAATTTGAGAGAGACAGACAGACATATATATAGTGTTGCAGCTGATAACAGTGAAATCTATAATAAAAACAGTCCGAAACATGTGGGTATAACTTGCAATTAGATCCGTCTAATCAGAGTTTAGTATAATAAAGGAACTGCAAATGCACGTATTCAGTGTCAGCATCGATTTTGTGAATTACATAATACTGGAATTAAACCACTGTTCTGTACTAAATTGCCTCGGCTGCTTCGAGAACCGGGACGTTACAGAAAAGGCAATTTGTTATGATGTCATTAATGGAACATATCGTTTAAAATTTTAATATTTATGGCAAAATGTATACCCGAGTTTAATTTTAATTATAACCATTCGAAATTCCTTTTATTCGTTTCTTGAGGCTTTGTTTATATAATACTGGCGATTGTAAATATGCCAAGGAAAGAAGCCCATGCGGATGAGTTGTCTCACCTTTGTCCGTGCGAGTTTGAGTCTCGGCTCGACCAATGTGGGTATCTGCCAAAGCTTCTCAATAGATTCTTCCTGGGATTTTTTATGTATTGCCCACCACGTGCTGACAAAATTGGCGTTATAGCCAGCAAAACAAAAACAAACCTGTCAAGCACACCAACCACACATGTACTTTATATAGGACATTGTGTTACTTGACCTACTCGAGGGTGGTATGGTTCCATCTGATGTGAAAGATCTGAAACCTTATTAGAATAAACGTGTAAACTGAAGGTGGTACGATTCTAATGGCAAGCATTTTTACGTGCACATTTTAATTCAACATTCTTTATTAAATGAAACTAAATTTAAGACAAATGGATTAGAAAGTAAATACCTATTAATGAGATAAAGAATAATTACGGGTTGGTTTTAACATCCAACTACCTTGATACGGACGATTGCGAGATAAACGTGGTGCACTTACCTGATCGGTCACTGACAGTTGTGTGGCTGATATTTAAATACGAATCGAATAAATATATATGTCACTTAGCAGCCTCGTCGCTTGGCCTTCAGGATACACGATACTAATTATATGGAAGAACTGTGAACCAGTCTAGAAATACAGTATAGAAGGGTTTGGTGATCCATACTTGGTTAACAATGTAAAGTAAAATTTTAGTAAAAGTATTTTTGAGTGCTTTTTCAATCTGTAATTCAAGAAAAATATTGACAATATTATATTGGTGCAATTTTAGTATTTTACAGGCTTGATTTGGGAATACTAAATAATGAAAGTAGTACCTGATTCAGTTGGTGCAGAATCAATAACGTGTGTTTCATGCACATGCACAATATAATATTAAAAAAATGACGCTGCTCATATGGTGTTCTCCACACAGAATCTTGCACTAAGAATAGTTCTGCATGGAGAAATATAGGTCTGATTATTAGCACCCATAAGTTATTTAATGTTGAATATGATGATGTTTCCGTATATTTCCTATGGGAGTTGAATTAGTACCGTGACTCCTGTTATGCGACCTTTATTTGTTTGTTTGTTTCATTATGACTTTTTACATAGCTTTACAATTGTTCTGTCATATCGCACCGATGTCTGCAGTGAGACAGTTTATAGTGATGTATATAGCACTGGGGCATCATGCCGCAGACATGTAGCATGATGTCCCACCCAGTCACATTATCCTGACACCAGTCCTAACACTAACCTCTTAATGTGTAAGTCTTTGGTATGGTTCGGCCGGGGATCGAACACACGATCTCTCGCTTACGTGGCGGACGCTCTAACCACTAGGCCACATTAGCGGTGTTTTACGACCTAATCCATAATATGAGCCTGTCATTTCCATGGCTACCACGTGCATCCAGTGTATCATTGTTGTTGTTTTTACATATGATAATTATAATGGAGTCTTTTTATGGTTAGCATGTGATTTGGAGACAATATCTATACAAAACACAGATGGAAAGAGTTATATTCACTGGACAGGGGCAGTAGATAGCTCAGGCTATGGAAAAAGAGAATAAACTCATTAGACTTCTTATGACGACCATAAACACCTTGATAACATTTATCTATTGCATTTGTTGTTGTTAATTACTTATTAATTTTGGTGCCCGTGTATCATACTTTTAAATGATTTTTCAAACTCAACCTGGCACCTCTTAGCAAGTGCGATGTTGTTCCGTATCTTTTCTCTCAGTTACATGTTGTAAACATATGTACAAATAGAATTATCTGTTTCGAATTATCCAAATGAAAAAAAAATTGTGTTAGATCTTATGGATAATGTACTGTCCTCTGTCTGTCTTTCTGTCCGTCCTTCAATGCATTACCACATTTCATCCTCAACGGCTCAGTGGAAATGCACGAAATGTTTACTCATCATGGTCTGTGATAACTGTCTGTCAGATTTGTAAACGCATGGGGCGAAAAATTTAATTTACGATAACATATTCAAAATTTACATTATACAGCAGCAAGACATTATTCGACGGACTTTATATTATGACCCCTGAGTCAGCGTCTTGACCATTGGAATATAAAGTGAGAAACGTATGGTTTTGCAGTCGCGAGCTGTAGCAGTTGTTCTAGTTACTTCTGAATCAGATTTTCGCAGCACAAAATAAACGTACAAGCAAATATCAATGCTGACTGCGCAAGGAAATGAAATATATGCATCTTGTATAAATGCACAAACATTGTAAAAATGTAAAAAAATCACCCAATTAACTAGAATATATCTGACACTAAAGCTTTTTTGATGCATTGTCGTATCTTGTGTCGAGTATCATAGAAAATTATTATATTGTAATGCTTGCATTAAAAGAAGTAACTTTACATCCATTTGCTAATATTTATTTCATTTCACAAGCTAAATCTTCGAGGTGGAAAAAATGTAATTAATGATTCCGAAATAAACAAATTCAGAAAGAAAGCTTCGCTAAATTACTTCCCAAATATGACCAAAAGTATTTTCGAAAAATCGATAGGTGCTTCTAGCTGGTTACTGAAAGTGTTACAAAATCTAAACATTCCTTCGTGATGTTATAAATAAATTCTTACTCTTCAAACATCTTATTTCGCCAATGCATTCACCAATACTTCAGGGAATGGGATTTCATTTGTGCTCCCCGTTTATTGAACAAATGGAAAACTGCGGATTTGGTTAGGCTGTCTTTTTCAGGCAAGTGATTAGTTCTTCTCTCCTTGAGGCTGGTGCCCATCAGAACGTCTTGTGAATATTTTGGCACGGCCGGGTTCTCCATAATTGACCAGTATTGGTTTTTTTGTAAAGATTGGATTGGCTGGTTTCTTTTGCTACCTAGGTCATTTTCCTAACTCGACTTGAGTTCCGCATTTTACCATCGCCTTGACGCGCAGGCCTTCCAGCTTTGCGCAGCACCAGGACATTCTTGATCCGAGACCTTGTCTGTAAAGGAACTCGAATGCAGGAAAACTATTTTTTAGGCTTTCTTTTTAATTTCGAGTCTACGTAACAATTTTTTAAGCGGACAATTCCACTTTCAGCTGCAAATAGAGTATAGAAAAGGAAGTAGTCTTGTAGTGGTGAAAAAAGATCAGGCATTTCTTCGATTCATGAGCTTTAATGTCAAACATTCTTTAACTTTGATATTTTCCTTCTCAGGCAATAAATGAGAAAATCTGGTACTTTGGGTGTTGAACGAGTTTTGATCATGGGAAATCGAGGGACTTCTAACGACAAATGTGACGGAATTTGTAACTTGGAAGAAACAAGGGTAAGTTTATCTGCATTCAAGCATTTAAGCTCTCAATATACAGTTGCATTTTTTTGTTTGTTTATTTGTTTTGTTCTTCAACGTAACGTTTGAGTATTATTCTGTCAATATATTAAGTGCTCTACAAATAATTCATTCTTGCCATCTGGCATGACTGGTAGTCTTTGATAAGTGCACTATCGATAACACACGGTCAAATGATACCAGATGTTAGACCGGCCAAGACAAAGGACATTTGACAGCACGTGCCAAGCACGCGCTTTTTGTTCAGATGTATGACATGAGATACGATGTGAGAGTAATCAAGTAATTTTGGAATTTTAATTTATTTTTGTTTTCTCTTTCTCTTATTTTTACCATTATTTATTCTTATTTATTTGTTATTTTAGTACATATCAAAACATCTTTTCCTCAAAGGCGAGGTATGATTAGATACAAATTATGATTTGCAAAGTGATTTGGTGTTAAGCTGAAAAAAATTTACAAACATTACGCTCAGATGAACAAAGACGGCAATGAAAACTCTTGAATCTGCAAAATCATGATAGTTATCTTCATTCTCAATAAAACGTTACAATGGAAAAACAGCACATCTTGAATAGAAGGCAAGTGTGATCGTTCTGCAAGCTCTATATGAAATACTCTCGATACAAAGTAGATCAAAATATTTAGCCAATATAATTCCGAAACATCATGTGGAGATGATATTTTTTTGCGGTAATGTGCAGTTAAAATAGAATTTTCTCAACGACTTAAACCGTGAAATCTGCAAAATAAGCATTAATGATTTTAGTTCAAGATTTAAAATCTGAATTGATGTAGTATTAAGATATAGTTAGGTAATGAGTAACTAAATAAAAATATAAACATAATAATTACTTATTTGATAATTCTTTAACAATGCACAATTTACTTGACTGTAACACCAACTACATGCGATGATATGTTGAAAGGCATTTATCCAGGACGTCATACATTTTTAATAAAGAGACAAGAAGACGTTTTAAATAATAGTAATCAACGAAACAAACTAATTAATTTGTATTCAGCGTAAATTATAAAAATAGAAAATATGTTGCTATTTTTCCTGCTTTTGATATCATTCTCCATTAGCATTAGATCACGTTCTCATGTTTCTGGAAAAATACTTCTATCTTTCGCTTACAGAAATTTAGTTTCTAAAATTAACCCGTGAATGTACTTATATCAAATATTACCTATCAAACGGTAAGAAATTTTAATTTATTTGCCACGAAATTTTAGAAGACTGGTTTTTTCTCTATAGAAATAGTATGTATTTGTGTTTGACTTTGTATACGTTTAAAATGAAAAAAAAAACGTTTTTTTTTTTTTTTCTGGCAGCTAAAATGAATGCTTGTTAAGTTTGAATTCTCTTCTGTCATGACTAATTAAATAACTCAGATTAACACAATACATATATATGAAGTTTACCAACAGTTCATTAAACTACATGCATGAAAAAGTCACATAATGTCGCAGGACTTGCGAAAATTCTATACATGATATTGCTTTTGTGATGGTATGCACAAATAGAATATCCTCTACGTAACGGATCACGTACTTGCTTGGAATGAAATATTTGTTTTTGTAAGAAAATGTGGCAAAACGGATACATTGTCTATTGAATCCTTTCATTTAAACATATGCACAGGCCAGGCCCTAGGCTGTGCATTGCCTGAAAGTGCGGGGCCAAAGGCGGTTGCCTCGTTTGCTTTGCCTAAAGGCCGGGTCTGCATATTTATAATTTCGTTTGTGCAGTATTTATTGGGACATGTATAATTTCTCCAATAAGAAAAAGGTAACATGATTACATATACAATATTCAGCATGTGACACTTGTTATTCAATAATAATACAGTCTTTTTTTTTTTCTCTCTCTCTCTCTCTCTCTCTCTCTCTCTCTCACACACACACACACACACACACACACACACATTGAATCATTGAATGCGTTAATGTAGGAAAGATATCGACAGATTTCTATATGATGTTGCCTAATCACACTAATCACATCGGTTTTCTGTCACGAACCATAAATACCCATCTGCCTTTGATTGGATTAATTAAGATCTAGAACCAGTTTTATACAAGGGAGGTAATGAAAAATTAATGAAATTACGGAAGACGAAGGCTCCAAGAACTGAAACTTAACTCGAACTAAAATCAATATTATCAATAAGTGATATTCCTGTACATCTGTCTACTGTACGACATGTACATCTGTCTAGTGTAAGACAAAAGACTCGGAGGCATAATAAAAGTATCGCACTTAATGAAGAAAGCTCGTGAAAATGGTTCGAATATTCTCACGTTAAATCTCTGATATAAATATATAGTCCTCTTTTCATCAAAATCATTGATAATTCTTACATTGTTCAATAAATGAACATGCCATTTTATCTCGGACACTTTAAAGAAAACTAATATCGATGTGCGCGCAGGAAAGGCTTTAGCAAACGCGAGACCGGGTTTGGATTATTTCAGCGGGTTCCCTGGATTTACGCGTGGGGTCCCATGTTAGTTCGGCATTTGGAAATAAACTTTCAAACAAATTGTATAAGATATTGAAAATTAAACTTTCTTCAATGGCTTTAACATCTCTCTCTCTCTCTCTCTCTCTCTCTCTCTCTCTCTCTCTCTCTCTCTCTCTCTCACTCTCTCTCTCTCTCTCTCTCTCTCTCTCTATGTATGTGTGTATATATATATATATATATATATATATATATATATATATATATATATATATATATATATATATATATATATATATATATATTACTAACGCGCGGGGACCCTGTGAACACGGTGCACTCATATAAATCGCTTGCACATGAAATTACTCAAAAATGAAAGGTTTGCACTATGACAAAACGGTCAACAAAATCAACACTTCTTTTGCTATAATGATGTGTTGCTATTTTATTATTATTCTCGTATCAGCGATCGTAAAGACAGCATTTTAAAAGTATTTTCTTTGTGTTAAGAAGCTAGACATTCGAAGTTTTACATTGATTAAAAAATGTTTCTTGTATGACCAATAATCATTTTTATGAAATATTTGAGAATCAGTATTCAGTATCCAGTTCGTGATTATAAATCATCTTACTTCGCTCATCTCCAAGTAGCTAACTCTAATTGCAATTTATCACTAATGTACTTTATATTTAATGCGCCACCTGTATATATGTTTAGTGATAATTATTTCACGAAATTATATCTCTCTGGGACTCTTTCTTCTTTTTTTTCTAAGAAGATAGAACAGTTTGTATTTTTAAGTATTATTAATGAAAACTACTACATTAAGATATAACTGAGGAAGAGTTTTTTTCAAATCCAGTTTCATCACTTGAATTGAAGAAATGTCAATCTGAAATGCAAATGACAATTTTATATTGGTCTTTATTAAAGATTATGAGACCTTTCTCTCGACCATGCAGTAATTACATAACTTTCTTTTTAAAAAATATAATTGAAATTAAACAAATTTACACGCCTACGGGTGCTATGCACTATATAGTACGCTATTTTTTTAATGTTCTCGTTTTTCTGTAAGTATAAATTAATTGAAATCTGACACATTCCATATAATAGAAAAATGAAAGACATAATATGTTAAATTTATATTGTATCTGTAACTAATTGAGACCATGTCTTTATCGATAGTAATTGAAAACTTTCATGGCAAAAATTATAATTGTAATAAATAATCTGGTCTTTAAAAAAGGAAGGCAATTAAGAAATACACTTACAATGAAACAATCGCCTCGAAATTTGTCTGGCGCACTGAAACCTAATTACTGAGTTTTATTCGTGACAGGCTCGCGCATGTCTAAGTGCAATTTTATTAAATAGGTCTCTGGGCGAAATCTCCACGTCTTCGTTTATATCTGCATAGAGACCTTTCTTTACTTATAATGTGATTTCTGATGGTAGTAATGGAACGTAACGGACCAAAACCATTACATGCCAGAAGAAGGGAAAAAATATATAATACAATTTATATATACCTTTTTTTTTTACCGATATCCATGTTTACCGTCCCATATGAGTCCAAAGTTGAGACACAGTATCATTTTCATGCGGTATGACTCTGAATAGAATTGACAGCAATACAAATGATACGCTTCAGTTTCATGCTGGTGTTATTCATTTTTATATTTGTTCGTAGCTTTGTTTGTATTTCAGTCTAAAGTTCTAAAGTACATGGAAAATGTTTATAGTTTCTAAAATTTTAACTTCTATGGTACCAATAATTTTTATATAGTCGTATTTAACTAAAGTTCATGGTACATTTTTCATTGCCCTTTGACAGCTTCCAGAACTATTATATATATATATATATATATATATATATATATATATATATATATATATATATATATATATATATATATATATATATATATATATATATATATATATATATATATATATATATATATATATATATATATATATATATATATATATATATGTAATCCATGTTATCCACTCGAATGTCGATGTTGTTACTGAAATATAAAAAGGGGATATTTTGTATTTGATGATTCTGAGAATGTCTTAAAATTTACACGTAGCGGAGACTTACAAATCTGAATATTCAGTAAAATACGAATGCGTTAGACTGGGTTTCTGATTACGTTTACGACATCATGCTTTCACTTGAAATAAAATACGTCTTTTTTATATCGCCTCTAATTAATTAAAAAAAGTTTTCTTGGGTTTCAGAGTTGCTGTACATAATTGTTTCAATTTTATTTCAATTTTATTTCAAGTTTATTTCAATTTTATTTCAAGTTTTTTTCGAGCTATAATCCTCGATAATTTTCAACAGTTGACGACAATTTCCAAATTTGATACTAACATCTCAACTGGACTGCAAATTTTAAGAAGGAAATATAATTTTTAAGAGATTGTCGTTTTGGTGCTACAAGATCAAATATATCCAGTATTTACATTTCATTTTATTATATACCAAATGTTCCCCAGAATCAAAGCTTACAATATTAAACTCATTCTTCAGCACACAACACACTACACACTACTATCACCCTTTTGTTAAATCACCTCATATTTATAGGTTGATCATATAAATATTAGTGGCTTAAAACTGCGGTAGGATTCAAATCACATCATCTGTAAATGACACTTTATACATTTTATAAAATATGTGAGTGATCACACCTGACCACAAAGCAAGTCTGGTTCAGCAAGGCAGCGACTTATTGGCGAAGTAAGTTGCATTTTTGTTTTCCATTCCATTATTTTCACATTTGAAAATATACATTTTCCCATCATGCCATGCGACGCTTGATTGTGTCTACAAAAGCTGTACATACGTCAACAAAAAAAAACTATATTGTGAGATAGAACAAAAAAATAGAAACTGCCTTACCTTTCCAACATGTAAAGTAAGCTTTGAAAATGAAATTTGAATAGACGCCGTTTGCGCTTGTTCTAATTATTTTCCGCTACGTCCTTGACTACAACGACAAAACAGCCGTTGCAATGTGTTACGTGCTTAGGCTCGAATAAGCAGCAACACAGAAAGAAGTGAAAATAACAAGCTTGTAAAAATTTAACAAACAATTTATTGATTACAAATATTTTCATAAAAGAAAATATTTAAACTTACGGTTTTAGAGAATCAAGTCCAAAAATTAATCCAAAAGGAATTCACAATATAATCCACTAGTGAAATTGCAAGAGTCCTGATAATCAAATGTCCTATTAGTTCCCGGTTCGAATCTTGATGATGTAATCCAATATGGACGACGATGTCACGTGATAAAGTCAGTTTTAGTTTTATAATAATCCAAATGAGCACAAGTAATTTCTAGATAAATAACACAATAAATTTCTCTTGATCCCAAACGAAAAATTTACATTCAAAACAATAACACACACATGTTTGTATGCCAAAGCCCACACTGACTACTAAATATCTCGCTCCAAAAGATCACTTATATACCTGTTTTTACGTAAACAAGAAAGATGTAACGACCTTCCAGAATGTCTCAGAACAATCTCACGTTCAAAACATCACACAAACATCGTATGACCCAACTAAATTAGAAAGATGTTTATACTTTACTCCATTTTGTCCTTGGAATCAACCAATCAACCAATCATTTTTAAAATAAAGCTCTAATGTCATTGGAATCAATCAATCATTTTAGAAGCTTGTTTACACTCTGAAGCAAGGTCAGAAAATGAGGTTAACATCTGTTGTTTACTTGTAAAGTATATAGGTCATCCATTTCTAGAAAATCTCTCCCAACTAACGAATTTTAAAACCAAAATTTCAAATTAGAATCTGACAAACAAAATTAAATGATTTAAATCAAATATACGTAACAGATGCATTGCTGAATCAGGCTTGAATTGTTTATCAGATAGGATCAAATAGTTTAGAAAATGACAAAATATTTAATTTACTGTGACACATTAGGTCAACCCAATCCTTCCTCTTCATTAAGTAACATATATTTAAAGGATCAAGCTTTGCTACTGAGGTGAATTTACGAAAAGGGGATGGAGCGTCTGTTGTGCCGAATAGTGAGTTTAATCTTCTAAACTTCGATTTTAAAGCATGTTTAATATGTAATTAAAAAAATACATTTTTCGTATACTTCGTTAGTAAAGGATATGTTTCAGCTAGTGGTACTAAAAATTATATATAGTTAAATTCGTGTCTTTTATAATCGTTAAAATGTTATGTTTTTGGTACCGATAGATGAAATATATCCAATATTAATGAAGTAAAAGAAAATATTCTCTCTCTCTCTCTCTCTCTCTCTCTCTCTCTCTCTCTCTCTCTCTCTCGTTCGTTTTTAAAACAAATTCGAGATCATTTAAAAGTTTTAATTAGATGACTACCAATATACGTCAGCTCTCCTCCACTATACCTAATTGTTTTTTCAAATTAACTACAATTCTCGTGTTTAATCCGATTTGATTGATTTTCGTATGGTATGTAGCACTCACTAATTAACTGGTCCAACATCTCTGATTTTCTTATTGCAGGGACCATCCACTCAATATTAGTTCCAACAAATCGGCTTTTTTATGGTACGGCCATCCACTGATTAATAAATCGGATTTTCTTGTGGTATCAACCATCCACTGATTAACTAGTCCAGCAACTCTGAACATAGAAAGGGGTAATATGGTGGTAAATATAATCAGTAGAAAACACACTGTATCCTTCTACTTAATATTTAACTAGATACTTGTGTTTCTGCCGTTGCTAGTCTCATCATGAATGTATTTTTTTTCATAGAGGTTATGTGTCTCATATGGATTATAGATATATAGGATACGCATCTCATAGTGATCATAAATCCCTCATGGATTACGTTTCTCGTATGGGTTAGAGAGATCACGGATCTCATAGTGACCATTTATCTCATATGGATTACGTTTCTCATATTATGATGATCACGTATCTCATATGGGTTAGAGACACACGTCTCATAGTGATTATGTTTATCATAGAGATTATGTTTCTCATATAGATTATAGAGATAACATATCCCATAAATGATTACATATTATATATGTATTACGATTCATGTTTCGTTTTCGAAATGTCCCACGGTACAAAGAATAAAACAAAGTCAAAATAGCATATCTACAAAATAATTAATAACAACACATTTTCATCTTATCTTTAGGAAATGGAGATGAAATACACTATTAGGGCCAGTGTTTTATATAGTTCTCATTCTAAGAATATAAATGCATATGGATAATCCTTTCCTAGGATATAATAATATTTTAAATGTATTCTTGGATGAATATATTTGGAAAGGATGTACCTTGTATCTGTAAGACAATGCTAGTTGTAGCAAAAGATTGACATTAGATTTGGGTTTGAATATCTTGAACTCTGTCAAGACGAAAGAAAACCACATAGTTTGAACAGCTCGTATTTTGTCATAAGAAGTAATTGGTGAACGGATATGCTGATATATTTTTCTGTGTCTATCCCATTAACATTCTGAACCTAATTTTAGCATTGTTTGGAACAAAATTAAGACATAACCACATTACACTTTAGACATCTGATATATATTCTATGTCTGATATATGTAGAGAAACGGGTCAAACTTTATGGTTTCGTTTGCTGAGTTTATTATTAAAAACAACGAAACATGCCGGATATTCGTACCTGTATTTCAGTTTTTATTTTTCTTTAGAACACGCAACATTCAATATTTTCATAAATTGTGCTTATCTTAAAGGTGGCAAAATGACTGGCTTTTATCGACCACTGATATCTCGCCTCTGTCCGTATGGGTTCGATTATTGGACTCCGCCAATGCTGTCTGTGAGAAATCTTGCCAATAGCTTATTGTGGATCGGTTATTCTTAGCGAGGTTTTCCCGGGTGCTTCCTCCACTAATTATACTGGCGTTAAAGCCACAACATCAGAATATTCTTCTTGTATGCAGATGTTATCAAACTATTTAACACTTTTAAACTGATAATATGCAATTAGTGTGATAGTTTTGGCTATGTATTAAAATATTATTTAAAGAATCGTCTTTGGTATTAAACACCATCAATAGCTGAACAGTATTAATCTTAACTTAGCAACCAAATGCGGCAGAACTCTATTATGTATATGATTATTTTTAAATCTATAAATGGACAGCTGAGGAACCCTGTTATTTAACTGTTATACATGGCATGGCACAGCTACCCAGCCGATTGCTATCATATTTTACGATCGTTCGATGATAGTGGTCACAATTGAAAGAATATTCTAACTCTTTCGACACATATTCTAAATGATACTAGGACATTATTGAATGTTAAAACATACCAAGATAAAATAGTGTCAATTTACGTCAGTAGGACTGTATAGACAGTGAGATGGTCTAGCCATATATATTTAATAGAGAGTAAAGACGAAGGTGCCAAAGCTTCCAGGAATTTTTGGAACCTTTATTCTTTATATCAAATCGGCTAAACGCTTAGCATTACAAAGATCGCAGAGACATATATTCGGAGCAACGGTGGAAGTGTCATCGATGTATTGAGAAATGGTCTAAGCTCATATGTATGTCATTCAGAGAGGTGCTTTGCTTTTATATAATGTGTGGTTTAGAAGTAAAACTGTTTCTGGTGTTTTACATCATTTCTTTACAATACGTTTTGGTTTCTGAATTACAATATAACAAACATTTATGTGTATCCAAATGTCAGTGTCTAGTGGCATAAATTACTGAAATAACGCATATCAGATCGTTGTTATATGGTGGACTTCAAATGAATATTCAAGTTTTCTCAGGTACACTAAGCTTGTGTATCCGTTTAAGATATATGAAGATTTAATTCTCAAAATTTGCTAATCTGAGCAAAGGGATGAAAACTGAGGCATAGAGTTTGACGCTTCATCTTTCTATGGAAATAAATAGCGGAATGTACCAGAAAATGTCTAAAATAATCATTTTGTAATCTTGAATAAAAGAATGTCCCACATCCTCCTTAAAAGAATAGCATTTTTTAAAACATATTTTATTTCATTTGGATGTACTAAAGCAATGGCAATGACTGGCAGTGAGACTTCCTTCTGCCATTACACATATTATTTTTAAAAATTACTTTCATTATCAAAACAACACGTGTATCTGTCCTATCAAAGATAAATTATACGCATACTCGTGTGTGTATAGAGGTGGGAATTCAACTAGAAGTGTAAGACTTTACATAATCATTCGTGTTTTCTTAGAGTGAAAACGATGTATTCATGCTGAACATAAAAATACTTTTCGTGTCATTATTTTAGTAATTTTAATTTTCATTCTCCTTTTAAATAAAATATTAAATACTATATAGTTTCTTTGGATGCACTTATTTATTATATTGACAGTCAAAAAGGATAACAAAGATACTTTTATTGCGTAACACATGATATTCATAAACATAACACGGCTTATCAGGGATATTTTTCGTCTTTTATCTGTTTATGCAAAGGGTTACTATGGAGTCTAATAACAGGATTGGAGATTTCTTCTACTGACAGACACAAGCGTGATAATGCAGAAAATACAAATAAAATCCTCTCACATGACTGATTTCGCCATTTTTGATCTTGAAATATACCAGAATAACTTCCAAACTTAATTAAATATCCCTGTTTCTGGTTCAGAAGAGAGAATATATGCACTGTTCTGCAATATTCACGGAAATGAAAGGCAATATGATCTGGGCATGTTTGGATTCAACACATTATCTCCTTGCATGTCGAATGAGAGCCTTTCAAAACATTATTATGGGTCTCTGATAGATTAGTTGTCATGTTTGTCATGTAAATGGATTAGGCTGTTAAGGGACATGTCACAACCAGGAAATTCAAGACCCCAAGAAGTCTCCTCTTTCTTCTTGAATATAATTATCGCCAAAGTCTCACGGGATTCTTCATTAAGACTGTAGGTTTTTCCTTATTTTTCGAAATTTAAAACACAACCTGTCACCAAATATGGTAATCCAATACGTTCATTAATGTACAGTTGGTAATGAGTATATATGTTCTGTAAATTGCATGTTAAAAGCCTTGGTTTTAAAGCTCGAACAACGTTGGTAAGATGACGTTCTAGCTGCTTTATTTAAAAAATTATCAGAGCTCTCGTAACCTCGTTATTATACCAAGCAATGTGGACAGTGCTGAGTAATTCTCCTTCTTAGTGTTTTATTCTGAACTTACATACCTTTTACAATTAGAATGAAGGATTATATACCGATGTGGTTTTAGCTAATTATTGCGTTAATTTTGTCCTACTTAAATAGTAAATTTTTTGATCTCCTTAAAACGCTATCTTTTAACATTTTGTAAGCTTGGCAAGAGATTTTCTTCTAAAACTAAGACCAATTATTTAATTACCCCATCAACGCTATTCCTGACATATGAAATTGTTTATTAGTTTCAAAAATGCGTCGAGAATCAAATATTGGTTTTCTAAAGACTTTTGAAAGTTATGCACTTTCACAGCAGCCCACTATCATATACATTGGTTTTATGGCATTGTTGTGTAGCTCGCCATCGTGATCTTTGCGAATCCGCGGTAGCTTAGCTGTTAGAGGGTCAGGTTCGTAACAAAAAGGTTCAGGGGTTCGAGAAAATCACATAGCGTACATTTCCTAGGTATAATATAACAAATAAAGTGCTAAACATGCCGTTAAAACCAGAAGATTGTTTCTGCTCTTTTAACATTGTTATAAAGATATATTTATCGTAAATGATTAACTAAACTCGGACCATACATGTTATAATCACTTTCCAAAGCTTGGTCCTTATTGCATCTCTTAACTATTTACTAATACATTCAGAGATATCACTAATACTTCTATTATATAATATTTTGGTTTAAAATATGTTATCGTTTGATTTAAAACTGTTTACCGAAAATCGCAAATTTTAAAATGAAAATACCAGTAATCACAAAATCAAAACTAAATAATTGCAGGGATAAATAAATAAGAATATAGTATTAAACAAATTAATGAATAAACTTCACCACTTTGGAACTACTTCTAAATTTAGAGTGAAAAGAGTAGTCTAGAATACCATTGCATCGCAACATTTGTGTTTAATCTCAGTAACCCTTTTCAGATATTTTTATCATCTAAATCTTGGACGACTTGAGGTCTTTGTTAAGGCATTTAGCCTGCTATGGCTTCGTGTTGAGAAACCGTGAGAGTGACTGTCGCTTCTGATTAGGACTTAGTGCACATGTAGGATGTCTTGCCGATGTCACGTTTACAGCTAACGAAAACTGTCACCAACTAATTGATGATTGTCAAGGAACTATTTCTTTTCTTTCCGATATTACTTCAAAAGCATTCTCTTGCAATGGTGATACGAAACATTCCTTAGTTTCCTTTTCCATTTTTTCTCTCACCTCAAACAAACTTAAATGGATACCTTGTTTGACAAACTTGCTGCACATTCATATTGGTTGCACGTGAATACCTTTTAGATAATTTTTTAACCTAAATTTGTCTTTATTGTAAAGAGTTACTTTTAATTCCTGTCTTTCTAAAATATAGTTGTTCCAAAATGCAGCTGGTTCTACATTAACCACGGAAGCTGTTACAGGAAATATGACGCACAAATAATAATGCTCAGAATGGGTTTATTTATAGCTAGAGCACTGACGTCAAATGGCTTGAATGTGTGTATGTGCGTGCATTTGTGTATGTGTTTGATTCTTAATAATCATCATTCTCTATTGGAAATATTCAGACAGCGTCATCATTATGATAAACTTGTGATATATGGGAATATAGTAATTCAGATAGTATGGATACAGATGGTGGGTAAATAATGAAAGCTTTCGGACCTTGTTTCCCATGTTTTACCATGTTCAATAAACATAAACATAATTGTTTTGATTTAGACAGTTGTTTTAAAAGGCTAATGTCATTTCAGTATATGGTGGCAAATGCTGGTCATAGAAAGTCTTCGGCTGCCGTCAACATCCTCATATATATATATATATATATATATATATATATATATATATATATATATATATATATATATATATATATATATATATATATACAAAAACTAACTTTTGTGTTTAGCTTTAGCTTGGCTGACGGTATTGAATCGACGGCTGTTCAATCATAGTGTGTAATCGATGTTAAAATTTCATGACTTCGTGGATCGTCTCAAACTCCAAAGTTCAGTTATTTTATTCGCCAACGTTATAAAAATGATATCTCCAGAAATAAAAATATAACTATGATTTGACATTACTTTTCAATATTATCAATGTACACAAGAAGGGAGCATACATACATGCGAAGTTCCTTTTTCGTTTTAAGAACGTATAACTTTACGTAAGATAATAAATTTTAGCCATCCAATTACATCTAACAAAGGCTTTGTAGTAAATTGTACAATTCTATATAGGTAATTATGGCTCTTGCAGCAAAGAAATATTTAAAGCGATATTTATATAATTAAAGAAATTTGTAATAATTTCTACCACATATATTCATTTAATTAGTAAATCATTAATACACAGGCACGAGCGAATTTGATCAAAAAAGGATTCTTTTTTGGAAGCTCTTAGTTTTCTTCCATTAGTTTCTTGACACTGAACCAGATATATATATATATATATATATATATATATATATATATATATATATATATATATATATATATATATATATATATATATATATATATATATATATATAGTATAACCCTGTCTTGCCGTGTGTCGTCGACTCTTATTATTATTTCTCAACATTGATTGTGAGTTCCTGCTTTCTATGATTTGGGTCTTTTAAAACCAAACCAAATTCATGTCCACTTTTACTGAAAACCACTGGTATCTTGTTAAAGGATTATAACTTTAAATAACAGCTGATGAGAGGTGTTGTAGAATGGCTCGTAAGGCCTGCTATATTATTTGCTGGAGTACTGGAAGGACTTTAGCAATTACATTGTCGATATTTTGAGCGTCTTCAATTTCTAGTCGAAGTCGGGGATAAGTGTCATGCTATTATTATTATTATTATTAGTAGTAGTAGTAGTAGTAGTAGTAGTAGTAGTAGTAGTAGTAGTAGTAGTAGTAGTATATAATGAGTTGGTATAGACAAAATTTTATCTGAAATTCAATGTTTACTGATATAGATTAGTATAGTCCCCAGAAGTTACCGATGTGTACAATAATTCCAGATGAGTATTGCGTGTCCGATTGTATCCGATCATATCGCATAACCGCATCAAATGCAACACCCATACTAGTTTATACATGAGCTTAAACGTACACAAAAATTTGAAATGATACATTAATGAATCTGACGACTTCAATGAACAGAGACAACCATTGTGTGTAGTAAAGTTCATATGTTGCAGGACTGTTTTATCAAAGATTCATAAGATTTACATGCATTTTCGTTCCTTCCATCAGTTTGTATATTCCAACCATTTTTAGTATGTACTTATATGGATGCATGTGTAGAAGCGTACAAATGAACATCTTTAAACTGATCACCAAGATCACTCTACAGGACAGAAACTTTGGCAGAGTTATTGAGAAAATTTTGAAACGTCTTCATGTTAAAAATGAAACACTTTTACCTATTCAAAGTTTTCTAATTTTTCTAATTATTACTGCTTTTGAAAATTTAAAACAGGATATTTATATAAAAACATTCAGATCTGCCATATTTTGTTGCAGACAAAACAAAGGATGCAGACAATGCCGTTGTTGAATAATGGGTAGTGAATGTTGTATGAGTACTGATGACGACGAAAAATGATACGGACATTGTCGTTGTTGAATACTGGGTAGGGTATGTTGTATGTTTACTGATGACGACATAGAGTATGGAGGTGTTTGACCATTAAGGAGTTCAGATGGAGAAAACATATCAAATAAAAGACGTTCTACGTTTTAAAAGTATCTGATTGTTTCGGCTGAACAAATGAGCAGTGTAACTTAACTTGCCCACAACGTGTTCACGGGAAAAAATGTTATTTTAATTTATTTAAGGAATAATATATTAAAACTTTCAGCAAAATTTAATACATTATTCTCTTACCTACTTGCTAACTTAACAGATATTTAGTTTTTGACCTTTATTTTCAGTACGTTACCTATATTGACAGTTGCAACCTGTATGCATCACATTTTCCTTGTTCTGTAGCATTATTTCTGTGCAAAAGCTAGCAAGTGCATCCATCAAAATGTTACTACTAAATAAAATTTTCTTTCGAATAATTTTAAATCACGTTAAATGAGCTTTTTTAACTTAATGTTTGCTGGAATAAGCTTTGCGTGTATACCCATGGACACTGATTTAAAGAAACAGTAACACTATACAGGTTACTCTTCATACACATTCCATTCATACCATATTTACCGTCCTTATATATTGCTCTGCATGTATCATGCCAACTGTTTCTCACGCCCTACATTTCTTAATATCCATACATGCAGAACAATCATGGTCAATTGAAAATTGTCGAAAACCAAAAACATATGATCTTGGAGAGAAAAGCTAAACCAAAATTATATGAAAATTACAAATATTAATATATATGTTAGCCTTCTTAATACTGTCCTGTGTGGATTCAATTCCTTTTAGGAAAGCATATTTGTCAATCTAAACCAATTTTCCTGATGTCTAGCAATTATTACCAGCATTCGTTAAAGTTGGTAACTAACTCAAATAGTCAGTAATTTAAAAATAATTTCAAGAAATACGTTTTCCCATAATGTTTGTGCTTGGAGAGCTAAGTAAGGCATTAAGTGAACTAGACCATCAGGCAAGCTTTTCGTCTGGAGCACATCTCCATAGAAACGTCTTTATCATAATGAGATTTTCGTCTTTTCGAAGCCAACGTCTTTGTCTGCTGAGAGCTACCGTTTGACGCAATTTTCTATTAGACTTGATTAATGAAGAAGGAAGAAGATTTGAGCTTTTTTGCTAACAGAAACCTTATAATTCGTTCCAGGGCATTTTGCTTCCCAGATAATATAATGTTAAAAATTCACAATCATTCTCTGGGAATGGACTTATCAATGAGGCCATGAAATTAAATTTTCAGAAAATTTCCGAAAGGCATTTTTTTCCGTAAATAGCTCTTGTAAAAACTATTTAAAAATAATAGGTAGTTTATAAACATAAGAATAAAAACTACAGCTCTTTCCAACAAGCCATTAAATATCGCATAATCTGTACAATATATGCTTTTAATCAATTACCATAAATTTTTTCATTAGTGTTACTAATAATCAGTTTCCCATATGGAAAGATAATATCATATATTAGACGATATTTTGTTCGCACAGTTGCCAGAAGTGATCCGTAGCAATAATTTTGTTACCAGAAAACACAGCGTCCAAAGACGCTGATGGCAAGGTAACAACAAGAGCGACATTGGATTTGAAAACAGTTTTTAAATATGACGGTAACCTCGGCGGCAGAGCATTCAAAGAGATAATAGGGAGGACATTGGTTATTAAACAAGTGACATCATAAAAACCAAATTAATAATGAGATTCGAACATTCTTTTAAATTGAAACTAGTCTCCGTGTTAACATTATTTTGCATGAAGATGAGAAATTTAACTTTGAAGTTTTAACATTATTTTAAGGTTATATTTCAATGACTATATACAAAATAGCTTTATCACGTTTTCATTTGAGTTGCAGTAAATTAGAATTGCTCTAAATTTGGAGTATGATTTATATTGAAAATATGCATTGGCCACTGCGAAAAACTTTCATAAACTCCATTTATTATTTTTATTTTTCACTACAAAACTATTAAACCCAGCACAAATTGTCTGAAACCGCTCCGGTTTCCTACTGGTTAGAGCGTCCGCCGGAAAAGCGGAAGGTTGTAATTTCGATTCCCGGCCGAGTCATACCAAAGACGTACAAACATGGTACTAACAGCTGCCTCGCTTGCCGCTCAGCATTAAGAGGTTAGTGTTAGGACTGGTCGGCATGGTGTCAGGATAATGTGACTGGGTGGGACATCATGCTACATGTCTTTCCCAGTGCTAGACATCACTATAAACTGCCTCATTGCAGACAACGTAGAGATATGACTGAAAAATTGTTAAAGCTAAGTTAAAAATCCTAATCACACACACACACACACTCTCTCTCTCTCTCTCTCTCTCTCTCTCTCTCTCTCTCTCTCTCTCTCTCTCTCTCTCTCTCTCTCTCTCTCTCTCTCTGATATTCTCTACAGAGTTATTCAAACGATCCTCATCCTCAGATTCATCAATCTTTAATTATAACGAAATTATAGTGATATAAGTTCAGGGTGTGTGGGTGTCCACCTGAGTTCCTCTCCATGTTTGTTAAGTTTTATTAAGCTGCATGCACCCCGGGCATAATATCTAAGTCTTTATTTAAATTTAGTTTGGTTTTGGGCTTGAAAGTTTCGAAAACACTTAACCAGGTCACGTATTCTCAGACGAGTCAATTACGTTTTAGGACCAAGCCACCAATTATCTGGTCAGGCCACGTATTTTCCAAGCTGTTTATGTAAGAATCTGCAATTATGATACTTAAATGTGACATAAGTTACAAAAGTTCAACAGACTATAAGAGGAACCAAAGTTAAGAAAAGAAAAAAAAAGACCGCATAATATGCCGAGCTGTAAAAATGGCCGAAGACCATATGGGATTTAGAGATATAGAGCTTCCCTTACCCGAAAGTAAGAGGCAACTTTCATATTGATCTCGGAAAATATATTGGTTACCTACCTCAATAGTATTGCTACAGAAAATATATGTTCTACAGAGACAGCTTGCGTATATGTGCAGATAGGTTTGGTCATTCGAATGAGGCGTTTAACGACACACATGCCATGAAAGTGCTTCAAAAACTGGACTTAAATTAAATCAAATATAAACCATTTTGGTACAGTTATAATCAAAACGGTAATATAAATGCTTTCATTCGTCAGACACATTGCGGGTACATAAAAGGTTTTGAAAAGTGAATCATATAAACCGTCATACAATATCAAAACGAATAGCATTATGACAGTCAAATCAAATATTACCGTATAAAAAGGCCAATTTTGCAGACGTGTAATTACAGAGTTTATGTTGCTTTTGTGTTGATGTTTGTTGCTAAGTGCCGCAACCCAATATGTACGAATCATTTGAATTCATTAAAACAAGAAAAAAATCAGAAAGTGTGTGCCGTACTCATGCCATAACGATTTTATTTCGTCTACTGCAATTTCCTGTATTAATCTAAAACAGTGATAATTAAGAAACATTTTAGCTGCTGGGACAAGGAAATTGTGTATATCTCCAAACTCTATGATTAGTCTTAATTTATTATTCTAATGCTTTGCTTGTGTACATTTTTTTGGGCTAGTGTGTTTTCAACAAAATCATCTAGGGAACCTTTTGGTGTAATGTATATACTCAGCAATTGATCAGGTAAGAATAACAATATTAAACAGTTACTTGTGTAAGCGTTTTATTTAGTACTTCAAAAGACTTTGAATTCTTGTTATCATTATCTCCCTTCCTTCTCCGTCCTAACGTTTCCGAAAAGCACACTCTCCCCTAGTTCACCCTAAAACGTTTACCTTTGAATGGTGGTATGGGTTTCTATCGTTGTCTTAGACCCATGTTTCTTTGATGATTTGTGGTTTAAATCATGACAATAAGACAACGGTTTAGTCTAGACTGGTGCAACTAGTGTCATAATGAGCTAAAACGACTGATGTTGGTTTTCTATTGCAGTTGTACTTTTGACCATCGCTGTAACCATGTGTCTGCAATTTGTGCTGTCGGCATCTTAAGTGACGATGTAACATTTTTACATTTCCGATTTCTCTACGCAGAGCAAGCAATTACAAACAACAGGAAGTTCGTACTGATAATACCTATAAGCTTTGAACAGCCTCGATGCAAAAGAGTACGTAATTAAACTCTTTCTGGAATTAAGATCCCATTGGGCTCTATTGTTATTCATGCCCAGCCAGCGTATAGTCAATACCTTCATTTAAACGGAAGGATGTTTCAATTCAGGTTTTTACAGCAAAATGCCTGAACACATTGTTCGTAATTATGAAAAAAATTCCACATACAAAATATGTTTTATACCATTTGATATTTACTTGTTTAGTCGTGCGAAGGTTTTTGAATGTAATCCAGATTTAAATGCATCCTTTATAGACGCTAGTCAACCTTTTTAGGATAAGATTATAGATTTGGTGCTAAATAAAGGGGGAGCTAGTCTAAGGGACAGTCATTATTATCGATTAACTATCACACACTCAACAGGAAATTATGCACCTACATCTATGGTAGATTATTTGCGATGTTACGGATCTGTGGTCATAAACTAAGCAACAGAAAGATGCAAAATCAACATATTTAATAAAACTTAGTAAATAATTTAATTCTCGAAGTTATGAAATAAAATATAATTAGAACCTACGGTATTATGAATTAGTCCAAAATAGTCATAAAATATTCTACTAAAATTTCAAAGAATCGAATTTTCCGAATGAATTTCCGATTGTGCAATGTACGTATCACTATGCATTGCCATGATTTTTTTTGAATAGTTCATAATAGTCACAGATTAATGCTCTTGTTCAATGAGCTCTTTGTAATGCCAACGAATAATCATGAATAATCATGACAAATGTTTCCTCTCAGATTATCTAAAGACAACATCAAATACATCTGCAGAGTGAATTAAAATATGAGTCAATAATTCGAAATAGGAGCGAATTACAATAGGAATGAATCGGAATGCTCAGTTCCCTCCCTATATACATCTTAAAAAGTATATTACCATTATATATAGTAAACTTACTATTTTTTTTACTAATCTCGGGATTGGTATGATTCATACAGATTTAAAATCCACTTTATAATTACCTCCACAATTCAACTCACAATAAAATAATTCCACATCATTAACAATATATATATTACCTACAAATAAGCACATGCCTAATCAGCGATTATTGATTAAAGAGCATGTTTTAATTGGAAATTAACATATTAGCTTTTCATATAATTCAGGCACTCGTTGACACGAGAAGATGCTTTAAACAAATACCAATGAATAAGTATCGATAGCAGTTCATTCATGAACTACTATATTTGTAAGTGATTGCTTAAAATTGAAAAAGTACAGGAAGACATAATATGGATTAATAATGTAACCAACATTTAATCCGTTGTTTTACTGCATACTGCTATTAAAAGGAATTGTGCTCATTGTGACATTGACGCCGATTTTAATATGGTATTGCTGTCCGATTCTCAATTTCTTACGACGAAAAACGACAAGACACCCCCATACTGCAGCAAGAGGAACTACTACTACCACTACTTGTAGTTCCGCCTATTCTCACATGTCCACTACATTAACAGTAATTACATATACCAACAAACATTCTACCACTAACAGTATTATTGCTAACCTAGCAGCCACATTCTCCATGCTAGCAAGCCTGCATTAATGGTAGTAGTGGCAGTAGTCGTTGTATTGGTAGTAGTAGTAGGTATAATATAAATAGAGATGGTGGCTGCATCAGTAATAGTGGTAGAGATGGGGTGGTAAAGGTTGAGGCAATGATGTTAGAGAGTGGGAACACTACCTGAAAACAGAAATCGTACTATTAGAAATATCAGTAGTAATAGTGGTAGAGATGGGGTGGTAAAGGTTGAGGCAATGATGTTAGAGAGTGGGAACACTACCTGAAAACAGAAATCGTACTATTAGAAATATCAGTAGTAATAGTGGTAGAGATGGGGTGGTAAAGGTTGAGGCAATGATTTTAGAGAGTGGGAACACTACCTGAAAACAGAAATCGTACTATTAGAAATATCAGTAGTAATAGTGGTAGAGATGGGGTGGTAAAGGTTGAGGCAATGATGTTAGAGAGTGGAAACACTACCTGAAAACAGAAATCGTACTATTAGAAATATCAGTAGTAGTGGTGGTGAAGGTTTTGGCAGTGGTAACGGTTGTAATACTACCTGTAGTACAAATGGAAGTAAAAAATGTGGTTTTGGGGTGGTGTAAATATGGTGTCAGAACTGGAGGTTGTAGGTGCTTGGTGGTGATAGTTGTATACGAGCAGATGTAAGAGTTCAGAAGCGAATGCAATGATTTAGGGGAGGGGTGATATGATATCGTTTCTATTCAAACTCCAAAATAAACTCTGAGCGTTCCAAAATCAGAAATGATTTTTGCTTCATATACTGAGAGAGAGAGAGAGAGAGAGACAGAGACAGAGAGACAGACAGACAGAGAGAGAGAGAGAGAGAGAGAGAGAGAGAGAGAGAGAGAGAGAGAGAGATGGGTGGGGTGGAAGTGTGTGCGAGCATCCCGCCTATAAACTCCTTTACACACGGCAATCCTTTGTAGCAAGCTATCAGTCTTTATTGTAACTTGTTTTTACTGGTCAAGAATAACGTAATAAAGACTTCTGGTGGCAAAGGTGTAGCGTTAGCTGCAGAGTTAGCAACGTATGATGTGGACGAAATGATTTAAAACCAGTTTTATTAAACTTTCGTTTGCCTGACAAGGTACATGACAATCAAACAATACTGTTGTACTATCATCCTAATAATTGTTATCTCCATTCCTTTAAACTAAATGAAGAATGTACATGTTCTCAGCGGCTAGCTGATTATAACATTGTCGATATTTATATCCAACAAGGATCTGGTTTCTCAGACAATTTTCTTGCCACCAGCAATATTTGTTACAAAATAAGTCACGAGAAAAGCATCACTTATATGACAATAAACATGTATATATAGGTTCGGTTGCTCTTCGGTAACACGACAAATTTAACGACAACTCAAGGGATTTATTTTTTACTGAGTCTGTGATTTTCTTTCTAACTGGTTATGTTTGATGCTTGTTTTGTTTTAATTTTATTTTATGAATGTTTGTTCAACTAATTAAATGGACATACTAGATACTTTAAAATAAATCAGAACAAAACGTTTGTTTCAAGCTATATAAGGCCAGAATAAAATTTACCAAAAGACTCACACCGACAAAGTAATTTTGTCCAAAAATCCAAAAATATCATCCCAATCACGCCCAAAAATTAAATGGTCGGTCATCAACGTGGCTTAACGAAGCGATATTTATTGACTCGACATAAGAGGTTAGACCAGAAGGCAAACCTCAGTGTCATTCTTGGGTATACCTGTATGTACTGAGAAGTGTGTTTATAATCGTTAGTTTTACATGACTCCTTGTTTCAGGTCATAGCAACATTGCGAGGCAAAGCGACTTGCACAAGGACACAGAACAAAAATCAGTCTTGGTTGATTCGAATAGAGGATTCGAGCCTGGAACATTTTGTTCGTAAGTTCTGCTAGCTAACCACTTAACCAAAAGAATTTCTTATTTATACATGATCATTTGCGAAAAAGATAAATCATTGTATTACGAAACAACTAGCAAAGAATTTTATAGAATTAAGCACAATCTCCGATATAGACACACGTACAACCACACCCCCAACATATATATATATATATATATATATATATATATATATATATATATATATATATATATATATAAGATGTTGTCATAAATAAATATCTATACCAATACTAAGCCTATTGACTAAGCCTATTGAATACAAATAAATCCTCTCTGCATGCAAGCTCTACAGACCAATCGATGGAAAGCAAGACTGAAGCTTGTTTATGGCCATCACTTCTCCTCGGAGAATAGTATATTGTATCTCATAAATTATTGATGGCTACAGTAAGCTCTAAGAGAAGTCTTAATTTGCATCTTGCTAACAAGTGGTGGTATGTCCGTTTATTGCCAGAGATCCAAATGCCGTCTAATAAAAACAACAATGGTTTATTTAGGCCTAAAATAGCATTTGTAAAGAAGAGATATGTCATGAATAATTGAAGGATGGTCGTAGAATCGTCACATTTTGAGCCCAGTTTTATGTCCGAAATGAAATATATCATGTCCCTGGCAAACGGATTGTTCCCATTGCAGACATGTTTGCACCGGTTTATTTTTAATCTTGTAAAGTTATATACATCGAACCGATCTATAACAGTTCTTTGACAACTGTATTGACATCATTTGTGGTACGTGGCAAATACTCAGTAATTGTCCTTCGCGCGAATCTAGCGCCCAAAAACATTATGGAGGTAAAATTTTCAAAGAGTTGGAAATTAGATACTACCATGAAACATTCACTGCAAATGGTAAAAGAATGCCAGACCATAATTAATTTGCAATTCTTTTGTTTCGATGTAGATACATGAGCCAGAGTTCAAATACTAATGCTGATGGAAGGGGTACGGTTCCAAATACAAACGCGTGGGAATTTTTAATAGCACGATATACTTATTTTCATTTTATACGTATGTACACTCAACTGTATTGTGTTTGTATTTCTAAAGTAAGGTTTTCAGTTTTTATTTCGTTGTAAGAATTAATTTATGTAACAGACGAGTTTATAGTTAATTCTGATTCATTAATGATCGTTTGATTTGTCTATTTACCAATGGGTTCTCCAAACGTTCTGCAATAAATGTTTCTTTGTCAGAGTGAACGTAAAGGGTAGACCTTAATGTAATTAGGTAACTAAAATATCGCATAATAATATACCAAGCTAATCCGCAACGAAATAATAAGATTTAGCCAAGAAATGTAATTTGGACAGACATATTCGCCACTGAAATGTTTTTTTTTACAATTAAAGTTATACATCAATTAAGTTTAATTTTGTTTACCTTAGAGGCACAGTGAACATTTTCTTGTTTGAAAGACTGTCATTTATCACAGGACATCAAACTCAAAACTCGATACTCTAAACCCAAGCAGGGATAATTTCTGCATTACCTGAATGTATTCTAACTGTTTGGGAGACAATCCAATTAAAGGTTTGGTATATTAATTTTGCCACAAAATACGTTGACACGTATCTATTAAGATTGGTCAAGAGTTTCGGGTGCTGATGGATGTAATAACCGATGGTGAGTTGCTACCTAGGATCCTGACCCTGAAGAACCTTTCGGCATTTCCTCCAAGAACTCGAGTAGGCTAAAATGAATAAAGTCGTCTGAGAATTTTACAAAAGTTATTTTCACACTGATTCTTTCCGTAGAAAATATAATAATAGTCTGCTTATGGCACTAGTGGTTACATTACAATGATCATCTGCCCTCTTGAGATACAAGGTTTGTTGACACCAGGGCCAAGCGTGACATAGAGTGACATAATAACAACCACAGGGCTGAGGGCTACCCAGAATGATTACTTGTACACCCAATGCCTTTTTCCAATAGCCACAGAAAGGAAACAAATAAGTAACAATGTACAATAAATGATTTCGTCATGGTGTTATATGATGTCCACCTTGGACACATGTCATTCTTTCATATCGCTCCGCCTGATAACGAAATGCCGTACACGTTGCATAGAATTTTCCTAATGACCAGATTTAAGATATAGCAACGACATAATTTAGCACAAAGCATCGGAATTAAAATTACAGGCTTAAGACAGCTGTATCTCAGAAAGTATGATTTTCGAAATTTGCTCAATAGCCTTTTGTAATACGAAAACATGTTGTAAAATACTAAGTGTGAATGATTTCATAAAGTATCCACATCTCAGTTCTATCGCTTTTCAACTTACTCTCGATTTTGAACGATATTCTCCCACTAATTATTATCTTATGCTGGTACAGATAAAATAAATATAAAAATGACTCTAACATTTGAAAGTGGTTTATATAAATGCAAAGCAACAAGGCATAGGAAAATTATGTATTGCAAACACATAAGCTCTTGCAAAGGACATTGTAATGTAACTGAAAATAAGATTAACCTATTTTGATGAACCGAACCTCTTTACATGATTATGAAAATCATACAAACGAAAATGAACAAATAACCGTTTGTTTCATGGCAACCAATCACCAACCTTCGGAGCTTTTAATCCTATTACATCCCAATGGATTTTTATTTCCTAGTGATTCATAAATGTAGTTTTACTGTGTGGCACACTTCATAGAATATGGAATTTTTTTATAAACAATACTCGTTACGAGAGTCTTTATTCAATGAAAATCTTGTAACTACAATTAAGTACGAGCTAAACGCATTTCTGATACTACATCCCGCCATAGTACATGCTTGCATATTTATTTCGTTGTACCTGGGGGAGTTGATTTGATGCTGTCCATTGAAATATGTGTTGGTAGTAGAATGCATTAGCACATCACAAGTGAATACTGTTCGTGTAAGCAATCTGGTTTAATATTCATGCAAGCATTGCCATCGATTGGTGATGGCTACAAGCTAAACAACAGTTTCACATCGGAGAGACACTTTACCAGATACATCGTTTGCATTTGTAATGTTTCCGGTACATCTGTATTCCTCTATCTTTGATGTATAGCTTTAATATATAGTTCTCATTATGTGTTTACTTGTTGAGATTTTGTCGATGGTTTACATATCCTAAACTCGCAAGGACTAGACATATTTCAATGAAGACTACATGCGGATTGTCACTCCGATGGCCGCAACTTGAAAATATGGAATGTGCGATATTTCTTATGTCTGTATAATTCATGCCAGATAAATAAAGGTTCACTAATATGGCACCTTGCAGTAGTCTTAAAATTGGTAACAAATTCATGGAATACAGATGTATCTCTCTCTCTCTCTCTCTCTCTCTCTCTCTCTCTCTCTCTCTCTCTCACACACACACACACACATATATATTTTAATACTTTGGACGACCGATAGTTATGATAACGTATTGTAAAATCACTAAAGTCCGTACCGTGATATTGAAATACAATGAATAATATTGTGTCTATTATAATCTTGTCTGCCGCTCACTGGTTTTTAGCATATTACCCCGCAGAATACGAAAGATATCTATCGATTGCTTTCGGAGAAAGTTTTCTTCTTCGTATTTTCAAAAGAGATAAGCCTCAAACTATGTATCTGGAGCACCGTCTAGGACACAGAAAAGGAAGCCATTATTTGTATTGGTGTCTGTTTGCATATTTTACTCTTTGGTCGTCTGCCTGCCTGTTTGAATGTTAAATACACTCGCATACATCCGTGCATAACACACATCCATTTCTGTAAAAGTGCAGACCAATATCTGTAAGTATGGTATCTACTGGCAGTTAAGGGTTTACTCTATCCTTTTTGTTTCAAATACGACTTTAAATCAACTGTGTAGTTCTAACCATCTTGCGCATTAAGTGGTGCTAGATAAGGGTCTGCGCTGTTCGGAGTTCATTACACGTTATACGTGACTGTGGGTGATTTGACAGTCGTTTGCATGGAATTTCCAGAGTACCACGGAGAATGGTGCATGATTCAACGTATTTCAGTATGACAATGGATTATACTGACAAGCCAGTTGGTGCGAGCATCTATGGAGGAGGATGACAGAAAGGTGCTAGAGGGCAATTCCTACACATAGCTAGGTTCACATGTTAGTGTTCACTGTGTGGGCCTTGGTGTTATTACAACAATTAAGGCACGCGGTGAATGCCAAGGAGTGACCAAAATCTTCATTCTAGGGCTGCGATTTGTGGGAAAGCAAAACATAGAATCACCTAAAAAATATGTTTACAGATTTAGTCATCCATAGTGTATGTCATTCATTTTCCTTGTGTTTATTCTTATATGAAAATCGTTTTGCGTATACTTTGGTGAAGATAATATTATCTTTAAGGGGTATTTTAAATTGTTCTCCAATAATTGTGCTTATTATTATTTCAGCGGCTTTTGCTGTTTCTTTATATTTGCATACACATGTTGGATCACATCGACGAACACAATAGGTTCGAGAAGGATGTCAAATACAATACCAACAATGACACGCCAAGAAAGAGTCAAAGTCCGACAGAATTACTATGCACCATTTTCCTTCACGTATAAATCTACAACAATTACACACACACACACACACACACACACACACACACACACATACATACATACATACATACATACATACATACATACATACATACTATTTGTGTGCTAGAAGAAAGCAAACATTAGAACAGTTTGGCGTTGGCAATCGGGCTGTAATGTAGGCTGTATCTGGGTAAATATCAATCATCTTAAACCGACACATTATTGAAATAATGAATATCAACATTTGGTGTTTTTCAGGATTTGGCAGATCCTGTGAAAGAAAAGCCTTCAATCATATTTGCTTCAATTTCTCTTTATTGAGTAAATGAAGTAATGTAAATGGTACAATTTGCAGTTCTGGAATATAGCCCTCTTGGAGTTTCTGAAAGGTTGAATGTTTGCATCTCAAAAGCGACGAAGTCTCTATCTGAACCGAAATACTGTAACAAATATTGTTTAGACGTTTTAGGTTTTGCTATGGAATCTGACATCCACGCTAAACGCGCTGGAATTGTACACTTTAAAATAACTGTAGGAAGGACTCGAATAATAAATGCAAACTCGAATCAGTTGTTTTCAATATTACCTTTCTTGTTACATTCTGCTAATATCTGTATCATATCGTCCGTTTTCATTTTGCATTGTTTTGATATACAAAACATTCTATTATTTTGCGAGTGCAGTTTCGAAAATGTCCGATGCGTAAAAAGTCATATATCAAAGTGCTTATGAGAGCGTTAGAAGATCTTAAAAACCTTTCCTTTCTCAATGTGCAATATTTTAATGTCTATTTCTGATTAATACGAAACGAAAAGAGGCTTACATGGTGATAACGTGCGCATATAAGCACAAATGATGATGCAAGAAATCTTTCCTTAAATATCACACAGTAGCAACATGGTAGTTTTCGCAATTTCGTCTTCATTTGTCAAGAAATTCAGAAAATAATTGGGGTACACTCTGCAAATTGAATCAGCCTGCACTTCATTGGGTCACCATAAAGCCGTCTTAGCCCGAGGTTTAGAAATTTTGATTGGAAAGTCCTATCGATCCACGATTTCCTGAATTATGTATTACTTTGTCAGTTCAACTGCTCAAAAGAACTTGAAATAAAATGCGCTCATCACTGCAAATTGAAGCCTAGTTTAGCATTCGTATAACTGTTAGTCACTTTTCAACATTAAGACTTAGGAATAGTTACATTTCTAGAGCTTAAGCTCTGAGGAAAAACGCAAATTAGGCTTATTATAAGACGCGTGTCCAAGTTCTCAATCCTATTTATTCTGATTGCTGCGATGAGTATAATTACAGAACTTTATGTAGGCCCAAATTAGTAGAAATGATATGGATGTTTCTATAGAATATCAAGGAAAGGTATGGTGAACCAGACATTTCTGAATACAGCCTTAAGTCTTGGAAAACCATTTTATTTTACATACAGTATGTGAATTATTTTCACAAGTTGTCTTGGGAGCAAAGTCTGTTGATTAATGTGTAGCAACAATTCACTGTTACGATAGGACTGGCTGTGGTACACTGGAGAGGAGATGCCGCTTGGAATCGCTTGATCAACAATGGAATTTCTTCTCTTCCTTTGCAATTTTCCTCCGCTCACAATATGTAGCTCCAGTATGGAAGAATGGCGCAGATGTAACGATTCAAAATGAGATCTCCCCATTACTCAGCGTCAGTATTAAAGTGTTTCAAAGCTGATTTGAGGGAGTATTTGAATCGCTTCTTTTGTTAGATCCAGTTGACGTCTTCAGCTCAATGTAGACGATTTTTTGGTAGTTTTGAAATGGTGGTGATTTGCCCAGCACATCTCGGTTGTGATTTCGTTAGCAGGGTGTGAATGTTTTGAATGGCTTCCATGAGAAAACCTTCAGTGTTATCAAGGCTTTTGCTTTGGGATGTTATTTAAATCAGTTTGTTTAATTAAGTTCATATTTAAATGGTTAAGGCTACTTGGCACTGTGTCGGTACAATGTCCAGGTTTTGCGTGGTTAGCTGTTTTGACCGTAATTTTATTTTCAGACTGGTGCCTTTACGCTATAACAGATTGATTTCGTTGTCAATGTATACTTCGCGTAACATTGTACTGTAGAGATAGTGAACGTATTCACTGATCGGAAGATCTGGCCATTTTCTCTGCAGGTGGGATCTACCTAAGACTTTCCTGGCAAATGTTGGCGCGACATGTTTTTAGATACTGATTATCAGAGTACAATTGCCACAAACGAAATAACAATTGTCATGGATTAATATTCAGCAAACATTCAACAGAAAACGGGAAATGTCAACAGGCACATACTGTAACTTTAAACCTTACCATCATTCTGGTATTTGATGTTAATCCTAGTTACATAGTCAGGGAAGGCATATATTGGCATGGCTCGAAACATCATACCGATGAAAAGCTTTCTTGAATCCATTTGTGACTTGGAACAGTCCAAATGATTCGCTGTCGTTCATGACGTCAGCAAGCATGTCAGCATTGAATTGCTTAATTATTACGGTAAAGTTCTTGTATGCGTTTGAGTTCTGTACTTGGCATTTCTTAAGTTGATGAGCTGCAAAAATCATGCGTATTGTTCGTCGTACATTCCTGGAGCCACATTAACTCTCAGGCGTGAGCATTTCATCGAAGTGTATCTCATAGTGATTCAGCAGACATCTGATGATGATTTTTCCGGTTATTGATATCATGCAGATGCTTTGATAATTGTGGCAAAACTGTATGTTGACTTTCCACTTGAAAAAGTGAGTTACGTAGGCATCTTTGTACTGATAGGGTATAGTTTCTTGAGTCCACATTGCCTGAAAGAGCTCATTACGTTTCTCAACCGTGTACAAGCCTCTGGCATAATAATCTTCTGCCGGTAACTGATATTTGATTTTCACTTCATGCTAGATGATTGTGTATTTGGAGATGTGGTTGCAGTGTTCTGCCTAGCATAGTAGCATATTTTTTATGCACATTATGCGTGTGGCCCGTAGACTGTTTTAAAAGCATTATTTTTGTAATCACAATTCTGTATGCCTAGAACGAATATGATTTGTCGTTTTCTCAGCCATGATTATTGCACCTATATACTTTTGCAGTGGACAGTCCTATTGATGTTACAGAGGGCAGCCTTATTAGATGACGGGGACTGTCTCTTTCTCATCAAACTAGTCTACATGTAGTGCTATTGATTTTTTGGACGCAACCGGACACAGAGTCTCTGTAGCATGTCCAATTTTCCTCAACATCTTAGGAGTTCATTTTTAATTGTTACTGATTGGCTGCACAATGTTTCAACAAATGCCCGTTTCGTAATATCCTGTTTCCCGTTGTGAACATTTAGTTTACTAGGCTCTTTTTGTCATACGATTAGGCTGAAGTTTATAGTTCGAAGGTCATTTGAGCATTCTGCTTTTCTCTTGGCCTTCGTCACCCTTGTCTGTCTCTTGTTCTCATGTAGTCAATGAGATGCTAGTGAGATGCCAGTGCTCGTAATGTGGGTGCATCTAAGGTATATTGCGTTTTTTTTCAGACAGAAAAAAAGTGTTAATAATAAGGATGGTTATGTTCTTCGCATTTCCATAGTAGGATGAGGCGATTGTTGTAGTAATTTCCATTGTTTGTTTATGACACCTGGTATGTCCAGTGATATGGTCAACCAACACTAGCAATAAGGTCACCAGGGATGACAAACTTGGCACGTCAGATAATCAAGGTCTTCATAAACGTGTATTTTTATATCTCATCTGGGTTTGCTATAATAAGCCCGTTGGTTGTCGAATGTTGTTTTCCACATAGAAAAGTCTCATTTGCATGAGTCTGTCATTCACACAATTTAGGATGTTTTTGAGGTTTCTGTGCCGCTGCAATTTGATGGAAAACCCAACATAGGCTTCACGTGTTGGTCTGAAGGAAGCTATGCTAATGACACACCTTTTTAAGCCCATTTCAAATTATTGGGAGGCGGGTAAGTATGATCCAAAATAGGGCTATTCAATCGCCTAGGTGGTTACCGTGTTCCACTGTTTCTTTAGTCCACTGAAAAGCTGCTATATGCTCTGAGCCGTCTCTGAGTAAGCTGCAGCTCACATTGTATCCACAAAGGTTGCTTTGCCGCTCCCTTTTAAATACCCCACGTAAAGGTAAATGGCGCGGACAGGGGGATAATATCAAGACTTGCGACTGAATTGGATTTAAGTAAAAAGCACTTGTGCAATATGGTTTGAAAATCTAAGTTAGTTCTAATGGAGATTCATATTTTGAAACTGTCAAAGCATGTCAACCGCGTATTTACTTAATAACATTATTAATATAGCTAATAACCCTATTGCATTAAGGAAACGCTTACATTTTATTGTATGCTAGGATTAAACCATTTAGATGTTTGTAATAAACTTCAGATGAACATATGTGTAGATATGTGTAATTCTGAGGAGATACCCAAAACATCATTCCAAAATGCTTAAAAAGTATCTCTAACAGCCCGAAAAATGTCTCTGTTTTTTCTTCAGAAAAAGACGATATTGTTGGTATGTGGTAGCGGAGTTATAATATGTATTTTCCATTTCAGAATTCTCAGTCAATACAAATCTGAAATGCATGCGTTTTAAAGCATTTTTAACTTTAAGACATGTATAGTAATTTTAATAGTTCATCCTTTAATAACTTTTCGTTTTTTTATATTGTATTTTGCTCCATTCGATGGAAATGTGTGAACCAGTACTTTAGTTTAATACGAATCTGTTCTGAAGGATCTGGACAAATTAATACAGGTACGAAAGTTTTGGAATTGCAATGCAATATATCACTCTTTTAAAGATTCACTAAATTTTATGAGATAGTTAATTAATTGATTATTTTCTAAGAAAGCTAAAATCCTAACCCCAACTCCACCCTCAAAATTAATTTTGATTCCAATTAAGTTTATATTCATTACATAATTTCAGTTTGTTACCTTTTATGCTTGAAAACCATGCTATTTGAATAGTAAGGCTAAGACGTGGAGTTTCGATGTTAACTTTTGAAAGTAATTTTCAAACTAGTTGAACTTTTCTGAACTATTAAGAGTTATCGATGTATTGTATATATTTTGGGAATAAACAGTTGTCACATGAAACCATTTTGATACTTGTCCCATATTTTTTCATTGTTAATTTTACTGTAGCAATAACAAAGTGGAATCTAATTGTAAAACTGATTCATGAAAATTAAGCAATTTAATTATTAGGTCTATTGCGGTTCTGATAGTGTTAACATTTTGGCCAAGCATCATATAACTAAAAACAATTATCCTTTCCAGATTACAAAAATGTACAGTTAATTTCTCAACTCTTCAACACATTTTACCTCAAGCAATAAACTTTACTTCTAATTCTCCTTAATTTCTTCAATTTTTCTTCTTTATCATCTAATTTTAATATTTTTTAATTAATTCGTTTCTTCCAAATTTTTTATCTATTTTATCAATTGTTCTTTGACTTGTTTTCTTCAAAGAAGAAAATGATGGTGTTATTACTGTAATTTCTAAATATATTTTCGCAAAGAAAATTTAATTGTTAGTAGTGAATTTCAAATAAACAGATACTTTATTTATTGAATTTTCAGATTATTGAACGAATATGCATTGGAATTTTATATTTACATTTCTATATAGTCCAAGTTTCTAAGCAATGATTCTTAAATTTCAAACGGTTTCTCTTACAGTTAAATTTATTTTATGACATCACTCCATTTTAAAATTCCCCATTCCCTGGAAATGTTTGTGGCACAAGGTATTGGCTTAAACGTAGCTAAAACAACTGCTTTATTGTTGTAGGAACTGCAGCAAAATTATGTAATATTTGCTAATGAGAAAAGATTAATTCCATGCAGTTGTCTTGTGTGATAACGGTGTGTAATATATGCAAAAATGTACCGCACAAATACAAAAAATCGGAAGAATGATAGCTTTCATCATAAAGAAAGAGTTTAGCTAAACAGAGAAAGAAAAAAAGATCCCAAATAACTATAGTCTCACGCACACTGTAGGCCAACTGCCTTCTTACAAAACATATGATAGGCAAACGTTGTAATTTGGTCTTGAAAAATGTATAATCAGATTCGTTTGTTCGTACGAATATAATTAAAAAATGGAAAAAGGTAGAGATCAGAATGAAAACAGAGCATCTATACTCATCTATACAAATAAGGATCCCCTCCTTCGTTCAGTATAACTCCGATACCATTAAACATTATAATCAGAGGAAAGCAGGTGCATCTTAACATGGACAAAGATTATTTATGGTGAAGGCCTTTTAGTAAGGTAAGTTCTTGACCTAACAATTCCTCCAGAATTCTTTTCCGTTTGGTACTGAAATGTAAGACCATGAAGTTATGAAATTGTATTAATCAAAAACCAACTTAATTTTGGGACTTTTTTGTTTTGTTTTGTTTTGTTATGTTATGTTTGTTCTTAATAATACATTGAGGTTACACTTTATCTGTCAGGTTCGCCGATAGAGATACGATGCTATAGCAATACAAATAGTAGAAATTTAATTTTATCGTGACTGAATTTCTATGAACTGAAGATCCGGTCTGAAGCCTATCAGTAAAGCTTGCATGTTGAATACGTGTTCATACGAGAAGGGGATCCTTCAGTTAGTTAGCTTCTGATTTTAAAGTCAACTATAATACAGTACTGGCAATATGATGAGTAGGAAAGTCGAGCAATATTCCATTCCCAAGGACATGCCTTTCCTGGCTACCCCTATGCACTGAAATCCCGTCCTACACTCGAAACTAACTGACACATTTGTATGTTTTGCAAGCATTTGGATAGTTCAAAATCGTATCAATACCACAAACGCATTTTTAATTAGTATTCTAAATCATTCTAAATCATAATTAATAGCTAGTAATCCGTAAAATTGATGACCGGATGCTATCGTTTCCATGTAGACAATCATTTATTTGATAACTCAATATACAGACAATTGAACACGTATTCAACATACGAGCTTTACTGATAGGATTAGACCTGGTCTTCAATTCACAGAACTCAGGAAATTCAGTCGCCAAGAATGACGCTACTATTTAGGCAATGGTTTTACAAAGGAGAACCATTGTATTTTGACAAACGTAACCAGGGGTGAAATATGAACTATCAATTGTGAGATATTTATCTCAAACTTTCCTCAGCTTGTCTCTAAAGCTTGAAAAACTCAAGGCCAGACCTATTGTAGTGTTCTCCATATATGCTTAATCATGAGATGTTATAAGTATAGGATTTCATTGAAAAAGTAGAAACTATTATTATTGACGTTGCCGACGAAGATGATGATGATGATGATGATGATGATGATGACGACGACGACGACGATGATGATGATGGTTTAACCTGAGAAAATAACATAATTCTGTTGTACCTCTTTCGTCATATTTATATTGTATGATAGCGATATATTTTTAAGACACAAAAGTGCAACGAAACTACCTGACCATTTTACATGCCTGTTTTTGTTTCCATATTTATGTATGGTTTTAAGACACAAGAACACAAATACGTTATTTAGTGCATAGACAACGAGAACAAAGCGACCCTTCCCAAACTCACAGCCATAATAGCTGACTAGAGTTGATGAAAACGGTAGGATTTGAACCCGTACTAATTGGGTTGCGACTCTATCACACTATCCACTGAGTCACTGCGGTTTCGGCCTCAATTACCGCCCTTTAAAATATCCTTTAAGACGCATCGGGAATATTCATTATCTCCGAGTCAGCAGTGGTTTTTGCCTGATGGAATTTCTATCTAACAAGAAACTCCATCATGCTTCATTCCGTACAGATCAGCTTGGAACTAATGCGGTTTCATTTTGGAACCTTTGTAGGCATTATCCTGCACTAATTGACTTTTACTTGCAGTAACATATAAGTAATAAGTGTGTATGTAGACTGGGTAGGTCCAGGCTGACCTTTTTCCAGCACTTAACCTCCTTATGATTAGAATATATCTTACAATATCACAGAGCACCAACTTTATACATGTATTTAAATTCTGACTCACAACATGTGAACCATTTATATTTCTTTTCAAAAACAACAACCAACAATATCAGAAGTAAATTATTACAGTACTGAGCCTTTGCTCATCAACATGGTCCGTTGTATTTACTATAAAAGAGACTATACCCTTCACTAGATCGAAATACTTATCTTAAACTCAATAGGTTACATATTCTCCACCAAAACTTACTTTTACAAACATAGGCCACCATAATCATACCTAAATCTTAGGGTGAAACCCACCTGCAATAGGTGTACCGTGGCGATATATATATATATATATATATATATATATATATATATATATATACTAACATCAAGAGTTGTCCCCCTCACCACCAGGGGAAAGGTGTATAGCAGCTGTGTTAGGAGCGTGATGCTATATGGCAGTGAGTGTTGGGCACTCATCCAGTCACTCGCCCGTCTACAACGCAGTGACAGAGCCATGATCAGATGGATTTGTAATGTCAAGCCAGACCAGACCCAGCATATCAGGTCAGATACCCTACTGGAAAAGCTGCACCTACCAAAGATTGAGGAACTCCTAAGGGCCAACCGGTTACGCTGGTTCGGCCATGTAGAGAGAAGCAATGCTTGGATTAACAAGTGTAGAAACGTGGAGGTGGAAAGCCGAAGGAAAGCTGGCCGACCCAAGAAAACTTGGAAGCAAACAATCTATCATGACCGCGAGACAAGGAAGATGACCAAAATCGATCCTCAAAACCGTGATGCCTGGAGACTGGGCTTGCTGACTGCCAGAAAACGTCGGACCCCTGACCAAAGGAACTAAGACGATAAAATTGGATAGATGAGATGATGAGATGAGATGCACATTCTCGATATAGGTAGGCATGAAGATTGAGGTATAAATGCCTTCGTATGTACATGCAATACACACAATAGTCTGTGTAGGTTTTGTATGAACTTGTTTTCAGCTGCTTTCGATGCCAAAATATATCTGTATATTGTATCGTCAAGCATTAATATATCATAACTGAATGCTGCAAAATATAGGCTTGTTTTATTGATAAGCTGGTTACTTTACTTTATTGAAATACTAAATTGAATTAATCAAAATGTATAATGTTACTATTGTGCTTATTGACGAAATTAGCCTCTAGTTAATTGTTGAACTCATTACCATCTAAACTTAATAGCTGTTGTTTTTATTTTATGTTGAGGAAGACTTGTAAAGTCTATGATGGTGTAGAAAACGCGAACGAAGTCAGAAAACAACGTCATTATTATTATGTCTTCAGAGATACATTTTGCACAACTAATTTTCATTTTAATAATGTTTTTGTCTATTTGTTGTTAGCATGACTAAATTTATAAGTGATGATAACTTCCGGTGTACCCTAATGTAGAGGAGAAGAGTTGGCAATCACCGTTGAATGATTTGCTTATGGAACTAACAACACTTCGTTTTGCCAGGTGATTTTAAATATAATGCCCAGAACAACAGAAGCGAAATCCCGACCAATTTGACGTAGCAACGAATCCAGTCCATGACAGAAAGTGTTAACATGCCATATTTTTGGGTAATTCGAGATCATTTTTAAATATTGCTAGTATTATTAAATGTATCCTCTCTAAGCATATCTACGCATGCTTCATGCATATATTTTTGCCTATGTTTTCAGTGCATATGAAATGTTGCAAGTCTAACTCGGAGAAAACAAAATTCTGGATTTAGCCACATGTATAACATACTCGAAATATTATATTAATAATCAAACAAAACTCTCTAAAGATTTATATGTACCGAAACAATATTGTACAATAGACAATGGTTTGTTTGAGTTGTTTATTTCTTTTTTCCTTATTTTAAGAAAGCATTTAGGTATAATTTCTTATACTTTCTATATCCATTTAATTTTTATCTTAATCTCTGCATATACCATAGCCACTTAGATTTTATATTCTACGATTCCTCTTTCTTTTATCTCAGTTTTTTCTATTTGTTATCTCGATTACTGAAATGTCTGTGAAATCGTTATTTGGTGATTGTTCTTATTTTAGATTGTATATTGACATATAATTATACATGTTTTGATGATAAACGTTGATGGTCTTCTACGCGACATATTTCCTAAACCATATTCTTCTGGATATGCTTCATTTCAAACCAATAAATTGATTTATTTCTTACAAAACACCTGTTGTTTATTTCTTACAAAACACCTGTTGTCGTCTTCTAAACACTCGTCGTTATAGGTCTTCTAGTTGTATAAGTCCTAAATTGGTTATTTGCAGCTGATTAATTAAAAAAAACAACAGACAGACAACTAGTTGTACTCTTTGTAACCATTTGTACATATAAAAAAATAATATACTGAAAATAATTCCATATTTCTACCCTTGCAATAAATTAAGTATATCATTATGTAGTTCTTTTAAATCATTATTGACTTGATTTGTTTAATGTCAATTTTCTAAAATATATACAGTTTCACATGTAGTTTATGTCATCGGATTTAGTTTGCTGTTTGTAAACTATGTATAATGTACTTCACTTTATTTAAGTTAGTTTTTATCCATTTAATTTTCTAATTGTACATGTTAACGCTTCAAGTTGATTTTTGTTTTGGAACATTAATCTGTTTACTTTTGTTATTCTCTAAGGATTTCGCTTTAATGGTTTAAATTACATATTTGACATTACTCTCATCAGATCAACAAAGCGAAACAAAGCCTAGGTAAACTGCAGTAATTACTAGCTTTATCTTTAGCTAATATTACAATGCACTGGAGGTTAGCATCACTTGCAATTTGCATCAAATGCAACTCATATCTCTGGCGTCATTATAGTGTAATCATGCTAACGAACCGACAATAATAAGTATGTGTGTTGAATAATTAGGAAAACTATTTGTATACATCTATGTCGGGTCCTCAATACCTTTTTATAGCGACATTGTATTCCGAAATAGTGCGAGGTGTCTATATAGCATTCTATGAAGGGACGAGTCTTTCATTTTCTTGTCTAAAAACAATGTATGCGTTTAAGCAATCATTTTACTTAATGATCCAAGTCATTAAATTAAAGGTAATCTATGTTTACATCAGAATAAAGCTGTGTCATTGGATAGTTTAAATTCAGAATTTGAATAACTAAACTAGCTAATTAAGAAAGAGCGTTAAAGTTTCGTGCAGTCTTTATGCAGTCGGATTCCGGTAATGTGGGTATGTGAGAAAGCTTGCTAGTAGCTTCCCTTGGGTCATTGGTTCTTTGCGGGGTTTTCCCGGGTTCTGCTTACACCATGTATACTGGCCGACATGTATAGACTATATTGTGCTAACCAAATGACGTTAAACCCTACAACAACAACAACAACAACAACAACAATCATAATATTGCTTTTAGCTGATGGACGTACGACGAAGTGAAAACTATTTTAACTTCTGAACTTTTTGTTCATGTTATTAATTGTTCAATTGAAGATTTTAACTAAAAAGCTAAATTATCGCTTATGACCTGGGGCTCCGCTGCTCTAATTCTCACTAAGCTTAACCATCTGTATATACTTTGTCGTATTTTCCAGCATGTATTTTTGAAAATTGTATCATTACTTTATGCTGCAGAATAATATATAACGTTATTGGTCATTCAAATATTGCATCTGCACGAAATTTGTGAGAGTATTCAAAAGCATTTGAAGCAATAAAATTGTACTACCAGAACTAGTTAGTAGTTGGCCAATGATTTTGTTAAAACTTTGTAAAGCTATTGTGATCTAGGACTTTTCAGAAAAAGAATGCTTTGGGGATTTTTGACGTAGTGTTTTAAAAATATTGAGTTATATGTGTTTGAAGGACAAAAACTGGAGATAGATGAACCTGCAATTATGTATATTGTGTCACAATATTGTATCGTGTAGTGTGTTAGTTTTGAAAATAATAAACATCGGACATGTTGAACTAGTATTTTAGAGATACAATAGGTTTTGAAAGCAGGTGGCTAACAGTGTTAATGTAGTCTATCACAATTTTTAAAATAAAACACATCTTTGTGTGTTATGTTTTTTAGTGTTGGTAGTTTTATTCTTTTTTGTTCTGGGTGTTACTTGCAAATTATTTGGTGAGACAGGAGTTATTCGTACTATCTTCTTTTCGTAACGGGTTTTACTTTTTCAAAACTAAAATGAACTAGTACGTGATACAAAAAGACGTTCACCTTTTCTGCCTCGGAATAAAATAAATTAAGTATTTTTAAAGCATTGGATAGTGTTACCTAAATCTATCTCACGTATATTATTTTATAATATATTTGTTTTATTAAATTAATAGTATCATTTTCATTCATGGAATTTCAAGGTCTAAGTGTAATTGAAGTAAATATTTTCATGTGGTCATTAGTGGCGCGAATGGAGTTCAAAATAATACCACGTGAACAAATGGTAATATTTGTACTTTTGGGAGGTCAGACTGACCTAGTTTGTGATTAGATATTTAAAAAAAAAACTTTAACAGCAGTTGTTGAATTAATCATTAAAATCGTGTTTCACAATAAAGAATGATTCGTTGAGATAAACAGTACGTTTGTCAAATTCATTTCTTTATATAAACATTAGAAAGCGGAAGATTTATATCAGTCTTATAAGTAATACATTGAGAATCTTGATTTATTAGTTTCAAATGATAACTGTTCATTGGAATTGCATAGTTAGGAACAGACAACACTATATAATGGATTACTGTAAAATTTTCAAAGACTTACACATATTAATATCTTTTGATTTACCTTGAATTCAAGTAAATGCTTGTGGATTTAAAACAGGGATCCTTTTGTTATGTTTACACATTAACGCATTCAACTTTTCATTCGGAATACCTTTGAGCATATCCGTATTACCTTTGAATTGATAGAACAATTAGGAATGTTAATACTGTAAGTTAATTTTAATTCTTTTAAGTTGTACTTTAGGAAAATACGTTTATATTTTCAATTATAGAATTCTTGTTGGTTCGGCGCTTTATTTGTTAATATGTTTAAGCCCCTAGCACGTAAGAGATAGTAAAACCAATAATCGGAATTGACACCCGTCAACATCATTTATGCTTTTGAACGTTTTTCCAGCAAAACCATGGAATGATTTCCGATTTTAGATTTGGTACCTAAGGAGGTCATGCTTTATTTTGTATGGCTGTAACAATTATGCCCATAACCGTTGACTTTTCGAGTATTAGCGGTAACCAGCTACATAATATGTTAACCGATCAATCAACATCCCTTGCTCTCGCAGCCTCACAACACCAAATGTATCCAGTAAGCTGTGCAAATATATAAACCAATTAAAATGTAACTTTCTCGCCCCTATTTTGTTTCTACACCAAAGTGTTTCTTAAGAATTTAAATATTGGCACAAATCAGCTCCAAATGCTGCGCGATGCAGCAATCTGTATAGTAATCTGCTTCAGTAAGATACGATTTAAAATATTTCGAGAACTATCTTTCCTCAAACCTTAATTCAGTCACGTACACGTACACGCGTTCAGAAAGACATTAATTATATTGTCTTCGTTTGACGGATCAGACATCTTGCAGTTTTTCCTAAAGTCATGTTAATGCTAGCAAAAAACAGATTATACACATTAAGTGATATTTTTATAATATATTAATCACTGAAAGAATGGAATAAAATACGTCAAAAGAATTAATGTTGCATACACAGAGATCATTGTAAAGCCAATGTAACACGTGCCTGCCTGGAGTTTGGAAATGGTAATTTTGGTTCTGCTGTAATTCTTGCCAGTTAACAATTTGTTCATGCGGTATTGTGACTGAGATCTAGACGTCAAGGGTTTGAAATGCATATTTGACGTTAGAGGTTGAAATGATTTTCACGTTAGTGGTTGAAATAATTTTCACGTTAGTGGTTAAAATGTTTTTCACGTTAGTGGTTGAAATGATTTTTACGTTAGAGGTTGAAATGAATTTTACGTTAGAGGTTGAAATGATTTTTACGTTAGAGGTTGAAATGATTTTCACATTAGTGGTTGAAATGATTTTCATGTTAGAGGTTGACATGATTTTTACGTTAGAGGTTGAAATGATTTTCACGTTAGTGGTTGAAATGATTTTCAAGTTAGTGGTTGAAATGATTTTACGTTAGTGGTTAAATATTAAGGCCGCAGTAAATTTGAAAAAGGTGCGTGGTACCTTCATCTGTATATGATGCGATATCTTCAGTTTTAATGGTAGTAACTGTGTGTGTGTTTTCTTTTTTTATGAAAATGGAGAGGGGGGTATTTATATCGATATGATGTTGCTCACTGCGTTTTTCTTCTTCTTCTTCTTTCTGTCGACAATGATCTCGGCTTAGATGACTTTTGGATATTTACACAACCGTTTCATTACACATTCAAGTAACACCTGCCAAAGAGGACGAAAAACACAACAAAGAACGGTTGCTCATATAAAATTAGGTATTTTTGCATATCTCGCATCAAGGAAACTATTGTGTGAGCCCTTTATTACCCAAAATATACCAGTTTTACTGTATTAAAATATATTAATTTACACATTCACTAAGTCTTGTCTTTATATACACTTCAAAATATTTAGTTATAATTTGTAAATAAGAAACAATATATATATATATATATATATATATATATATATATATATATATATATATTCAAATTAAACTTGTAAACATGTATATATATATATATATATATATATATATATATATATATATATATATATATATATATATATATATATACCTGTTTACAAGTTTAATTTAAATTTATAATATCCTGTAACAAACTTAAAATAATAGGATTTACGCTTTCGTTTTGTTTTGATATTTTTCTTCTTCAAGATTGGTGTGATTATAATCTGCACATGCCTAAATCTTTGAATCTCTGACTAGGAATAGTAGTACATCTTTAAGACTTGACCCTCATTACCTCAGAGTCATATACATGATGGCACAGTATCGACTAAACGTCAAGTAGATAATTACCTGTGATCTTTGTAGGACCTCTAAATATGTAGATACACAGTCCAAATAATGTCATGTCTCTTTCACATTATTGCAGTCTCTCATGAGGCAGTTAAAAAAAAACATATCTGATGGAACGATGCTTTGTATGTAAACAAAATACATCTAAATGTAAATACTTTGCAAATTTGTCAATTTGTTACATGTATTCATAGATTAACATATATGTATATATGCCGTGCAGAAGAACAAGAAATAAAGTATTTCCGCTAACAGGGACGCAGGGAGAAAATAAGAAATCAGGAGAAAGTGGCATATTGAAACTGTCATCAGGATCAAAATCATCGGTGATAAAGAAAGAACGACAACGTCGATGTTAAATATAGTATAGAGAAACGGTAGTTGTACCAACAGTAATATGTTGATTGTGGTCTTTGTAGCGTTATTTATCATAATCACTAAGACGAGGATAATGGTATTGATGGTTGAAATTCACTATACAGCAGAGAAGATGATGAAGACATATCCATGTGATTGACGATGCTTCAGCACAAAGATTGTTATACAGTACAGATTAATGCTAAGTTCTACAATAGCAAAGGTAAAGAATTTAAAAAAACAATCTGAAAGATATAACCTTCCAAGTAAATTCGAATATGTAGTCCTCCACGACTGAAGATAAGTAAACAGAAAAAGAAGAGATGATGTATTGTCGATGAGGAGGAGCAGCAGAAATAGGAATACGGGGAAGACGATGGTGATGTAAATGTAAACATTCAGGAAATGAGAATGTATAAGATAATCATGTTTCTTTCTACATTTGTTTCTGTGTTTAGCAAAAGTTAAACAGGAAGCACAATAATACTTGCAACAAAGGAGCATGCGTGAACTGATGTCATGGATCTCTAATGATCCATTTGTGTCGCCAGCAGCTCTTACCGTGTCTAATTATCTCCATTTATTCGACATACAATAAGTTTCTTTTCGCATCATTAAGATGTCTTATCCTTCGAGAGCTCAGGAACACGTGTAAAAGATGCCAAAGCAAAGGCCTGTTCAAAAGGAAAACTTCATTTGCTCGTTAAGACTATATTGCTTTAACCCCTCTGGGGCATGTTCGTTCAATCTGAATAAAAATGCTTGTCATTTGACCAATCAATTCAGAAGAGCTTTAATGCTGTCTTTTTAGAAGAAACATTTCAGGCGGCAATTAATCATTCAAAATCGACACTTTGGAAGATTTGTTAAAAGAAAACCTTCTCCTTTAAAGACTTAATGACTTTAAATCACTCGATGGCAAAGTATATGGATTGGTTGAGAATTAACAAACCATTTACCATCATATGGTATTGGGTCCAATCGACCTTTGAGTTCCCTACTTGAGATTGCCCTTATGAGCATAAACGTACTTCATGGAGAACCAGTCTTTAAATTCACAGTGCACTCGAGCGATCTAACGAGAGACAATACTTATGGGTGACATGCAACTAGCCGAATAACAAATATGAATATGTTTTGAATTAATTGTCAAGTGTTGCATACTTAAATATAGAATGTATTTTATATAGTTAAATGGTGATGTTTCAAACATTTTCAAAAACGTCGATTTCCGTCGATAAAATACTAGACACTACATTTATTAATTTTATCTTTACTTTAAGGGATAAACAATAAATACTTCAGACCTACATTAATTTCTCACTTTATTTAGGTGTTCATATACTCTGTTTACTATTATTTGTTTTAAGGTAAATATTCTTGAAGGTAGCATGCAAGTCAGGTTAGGACGTTATTTTGCAAATCATTGAAATCTGAGTCAAGTGACGATCATCCATGTTTTTACCAAGATATTACAACCATTCTTCTCCACAGCGCAAATTTTGTGACGTCCGAGCTAATACGATTAAAATGCAATGCCTTCAAGTAGCATCATCATCAATCAAACAAAAGTGGATTTTATATTCACACTTTTAACGATAATTAAAAGCTATTGATTTAATGATTTCCTACAATTATATTTATATTTGTCATATCAAAAAGCTCTGTTGCCTTCGCCTTGCATCGCATTGAAAGGCAACGTAGCGCTTCAGATGAAATATCACTAAATGTAGAAATTTCAGTGGATTGTTATAAGGGACATTCTGATTGACAGACAAGGAATAGTAAATCTGATGGCTTGAATAAAAGAAGGGGGAAAAACAACAGACTGATGAACATTTCACAGAAACTATGTAAGGGGTACTTTTAGTATTCCGATATGATAATTACATGATGGTATGTATGCATAAGGTGTTATATCATATAGAAGAACTTGAGCTATGTCAGAGATATACAGCGCGACGTATGCAAGCTTTCTATAAATATTCGCCGGCTGTGTAGGGGCGATTGGACTCTTATCTGGAAAAAGATTTTCATTTTGCGCTATGTCAGTACTTGACCAACCCACTAACACAGACGGGATTTATAGCAGATATTGACAAAATATTCAAGAAATATGGTATGGGAAGTGTTCTCTTAGAATATGCAGTAAGAGTACAAACTGAAGGTAAACTTGTTTGGAATCGGTATATTATATAGAATATTCAAAACCTCGAAGAATCTACCTGGAATACAGATATTGAACTAAGAAGCGAGTTTATTCACTTCAGAAACATTCATTTGGACTTACAACCAAACAGTATATGGTTTCTTGGGCGTAAATTTCCATCTATGTTATGGCCTCTCTCTGAAATAGTGAAACTATATGTCATGCCTGTTGGAAAAGTTATGATATGCAAACTCTGTGGAAAAGAGACTGACGACAGAGCGAAACATCTTATCTTAGGTTGTGAAATGCTACTTGAAGAACGAAACGTCTTCTTTGAGAGGGTGATTGACACATTAGAGGTGAGAGACGGGGTTAATTTATTCAATCAAGAAGACGATATACTATTGGAGACACTTCGTGGAAGCAGATTAGATTGCTTGTCGTCTATCAACGATGATGTATGGGATAAACTCATGTTGGTGACGGCAAAAAGCATAACCTCATTTTACAATAAAATGCATGCCCTACTCTCAACCAACATGTCATAACATAACAACAATAATAAGTAGTTAAGCTAAATAAATAAATTAATTAATTTAAAAAAACAAACATAAACAAAAGGCCATCCTGTTGTCAAATTCCGCAATTTTGTTGTATGACAGATCACGGAGATATAATGCTCTCTGGCTCATATAACATAAGAGTGTCACCTTTTGCTATCTTTTTTCATTTGAGAATGGTTTCATGTTGTTCCACATATATATGTATAGATGTGTGTATGTGTGTGTATATGTGTATATATGTGTTTGTGTGTGTGTGTATATATATATATATATATATATATATATATATATATATATATATATATATATATATATATATGTGTGTGTATGTGTGTACATTTATATATATATATATATATATATATATATATATATATATATATGTGTGTATATGTGTGTATGTGTATATATGTGTATGTATGCATAAGCACATATGTCATGTAGAAAGAACTACATTGATAATTACACTGGTATACGTTTCAAATTTTTTTATACTCTTTTCTGTTGTATTTCATGATTTTGTATCATCCTGAATTTGATTAATCTGATGTAATCTCTGTTGACGAGGAAATTATGTCAGTCAGTCAGTCATACATGCATGCATGCATGCATGCACGCATACGCACGCACGCACGCACGCACGCACGCACACACACACACACACACACACACACACACATATACATACATACATACATACATACATACATACATACATACATACATACATACATACATACATACATACATACATACATACATACATACATACATACATACATACATACATACATACATACATACATACATACATACATACATACCGCACTCACTACAGATGCATACATAATTTACTTTTATACTACTGACATGAAATAAATGTTTAACGCGTCCAAACTAACAAAATTTACAGTAGTTTCACCGTTCAGGTGGCGTAGTGGCGTAGTGGTTAGAGCGTGCGCTTCGGATGCGGGAGATCGCGAGTGCGAACACTGGTTGATCCATACCAACAACATAAAATTGGTAGTAACAGCTGCCTCGCTTCGCGAACAGCATTAAGAGGTTAGTGTTACGACTGTTCGGCCTGGAGTCAGGATAATATGGTGACTGCGTGAAATTGTAGCTGTGGGACACTAGTGTCACTTGCACATGGTGAGAAGAGAACTTCTGCCTTATTTGAATACAGATGTCGCTAGAAATCAAGTGAACATAGAATGTCGTTGTCGCTAGATGCCTATATGCTTGTAAAACTTAATAAACAATTTATTGAGTAGAAATATTTTTCAGAAAAGAAAAATAAACTTACGGTTTTAAGAATGAATTCCAAAATTAATCCAAAAATAATCCAGATAGTATCCACTAGAGAAATTGCTAAAGTCCTGATAATAAAATGTCCAAATAATTCTAAGTTCGAATTCCAACGATGTATCCAATATGGAAGACGATGTCACTTGATGAAATCGGTTCTTGTTAATGAAAATCTATGAGCACATATTCTTTTCCAGAAAACTAACAAAATAATTCCTCTTGCTCCAAACGAATTGACACAATTTCCAGTACACGGTAATTAAAAATAACCCAAAAAGAAGACACAACTTAATATTTTAAAAGCCCAATTCTTCTACTGAATAACTCGCTCCAAAACATCACGTATATACCAATTTTTACGTAAACAAGAATGGGGTCACGACCTTCTAGAAACTATCAGAACAAATTTACGTTCAAGAAATCACGTAACCAGCGTATGACCCAACTAAAGTAGAAAGATGTTTATACTTTACTCCATTTTGTCCTTGGAACCATCCAATCATTTTAAAAGCTTGTTTACAACTCTAAAACCAGGTCAGAAATGAGGTCAACACCTGGTGTTTACTATGTAAAAGTACAGGTCACCCCCCCCCCCCTTCAATGAACGAATCTTAAAATTTAAAATGCCAAATTTAAATCTAACAAACAAGAATAAAAAATAATTATAAATGACTTATATCACATATACGTAACTATATATATATATATATATATATATATATATATATATATATATATATATATATATATATATATATATATATATATATATATATATATATATACTTGAAGGACCCCTTTCATGTTTTAAGTTAGAATAAAAGAGGCTGGCGTGTGAAACGTGGGCGAATGCGTATCTTGTTCGCCATTGAGAACACCATGAGGAATCCTTAGAGAGCAGTACAAACAGATTTCCGATCAACATTTTAATTCAGCAACTTTGCACTGAGTATATGATTCATTAATTTCATTTTCTAGAAATAGAGATATAGATATCGTTGCTTCCAAGTGGATTCGTAGCTTGTAATTTATTGACTTTAATGCAGACAAGTGACCGTTACTGTCACGTGAATTGGTTACGCGTACTTTATTGACGTCTAAGCAGAGTCATGTAGTGAATGATTCTGCCATTATCAAGCACTTGTAAAGGAAAACAAACTCGTTTTAAAAGCGGGGAAGTGATCAAGATCTCGCATAAATTTGAACAAAAGTCGCAATATTAGGTATATGTGATTGTCATATTGTAATGTGAAGATAATAATAAATAAATAAATAACACATCAGTATGGGGAAATGTGTATTTTTCTATCAATTTTTCCTTTTGCAGAATATAAAGGATGCAGTTATATAAATTATACCTCAGTATATCTAAGGACAGTATTTTTAATATCGTAATTCATTAGTGGGCTTAAAATAATTTTATTTGTACAGAGGAAACGTTCTAAGGCGACGCACAAAACAGATCAATACACCGTCAGATAGAGACTTTGTGGTCTTTATAAATAAGCATGACATAAAAATTTCAGCTGATGCAAGGTTATACAAATCAGGAAATATTCGTCATTTTTTGTCAAGAAGGTAAAAGTACAAAAAATAAAGAATACTATGAAAATCTGCATAGTAATTTTACCAGCCTGTTTAGAAGGGACATGCACAACTATTCATAATTTTCATTGTGTTGTGTTTTCATTGCTCGAGAATATAAGGATCGAATTTGAAACTACTGGCTTTCCAGAGTTACAGTTTTGAAACACTGACTTTCAAGAGTTAATTACAGATTTAAAACATTTCTTGCAGCTAAACAAGCAAAAATCCCTGACATTTTACAATCTACATCGATAAAACTTACTTTGGAAATAACACGTTTTTGTGAGGAAAAAAACACTGCTATTAAATGTTGTCATATAGAAACGAAATATTTGTTTGCAATGATAAAAGAACAAACTCATCTTGTATTGAGTTGATGAGAGATTTATTTACCATCGCTAACGTGTTATTTATAAAATATTTGATAGGTTTTGTGGGTCCGACACAGTTGCATTACATGCAGAACAAAATCATGCTGTATTGTTGATGCAAGATTTATTTACCATCGCTAACGTGTTATTTATAAAATATTTGATAGGTTTTGTGGGTCCGACACAGTTGCATTACATGCAGAACAAAATCATGCTGTATTGTTGATGCAAGATTTATTTATCATCGCTAACGTGTTATTATGTTAAATAGTTATAGGTTTTGTGGGTCCAACACAGTTGCATTACAGGCAGAACAAAATCATTTTGTATTGAGTTGATGTGAGATTTATTTACCATCGCTAACGTGTTATTTTTTAAATAGTTATAGGTTGTGTGGGTCCGACACAGTTACATTACCTGCAGATTAACATGATTCAATACAGAGGTTAAATGGATTTGTACGGAGGCAGTAAATGTTTCAAATTAGGACTTAACGGGCGTCTTGGTGTTTCTACATGCTCGTAATACGTATATGTTATTTGATAATTAAAGGATTTCCTATTTTTTCTTTGAAACAAAATTAGTAAAGAAGAAAATATATTAAACACATTTTTCTCATAAATGAATGCCGGATATTTATATTTTCGTATGGAAACATAATTTCATGCATAGATTCACTACTCGTAATAATATACACTTTTTCAACAGCGATTTAATATCTTCTTATTAACTCAGTGAAAAAAGTGATTCTTTTTTAAGGATGATAATTCTCAGGATATTAGTATTGCCAAAACGTGCAATAACGTCACTGAATCAATTAAGGATAATGCGTTAGGTTTACAAATGCACAGTTACGTCAGAACTGCATATCAAGTTTTGGTAAATAACAGTTCCAGTTTTCCTTTATTTTTGCTTTACAAATTCCGGTATTTGCTTCAATATTATAATTCGTTAAAAATTAGTAAGAGTGTGGTGTTGTTGGTTATGTGAACGCAGCATAAATTCGAGATATATACAATAAACAGATTGCAGTCGGGGTGGAATGATTGTCTTTTTATGGATTGAAATCGTAAAAGCTTTTCAAATTTTCAGATTTTATGGTTTAAATTTCTTGTATCAACATTATGTTCCTGAATTAATTCTCAACGATCATCTGAAAATAATTGATTTTATTATCTTTTCTCTTGGGCTTAAACATTTGTTGTTTTTTTTCATCTCAAAAGCAATACAATACAAGGATTTGTATACAGTTACCTCATAACAAATATACACCAGAATTACTCAAAGCATTTCCATATCGCTGGAATACATCCATTTGGTAATAAATGTTGACTATGTATACCCGATACAGCTTTCAGGCAAACTGAGCGTTTGATTTTCTTTGAATGCAAAACAGATGCATCATTGCTAAAGTTAGCAAATGCAATTATCTCGTAACGATTAGGCGCTCGGGAATTTACTAAAAACGGATATATTAAAATAAGATTTTCCTGACATTCAGTTACAATAAACAGAGACTTACATTATTGCACACAAAAACACACAGCACAAAGACACACAAACAACACAAACACAAACACACACACAATCTTCTTCAACAGAGAGCACTCTACATGTAATGCCTCATCCATGTAAAGAGTTATTGTTTTGTCTTCCTATTCATATTTGAATACGAAAGCTTTGAAATCAGACTTGTTTGTTTGCAGGTAAAATATCGTGCACCTAAGTTTGATTTAATTGTCTTTTATCATGAAGAACACTTTAGAATTTTAGAGTTGAGATTAATTTGAAGTCACATCTGAATCCATTTTGTCATATTTCTTACTCAATCTAAGCCTTTACAGTGTGGATGAATCCCATTTCTAGATAATGCACTTCTTCTTGACTTGCTGATGTTTGACGGTTAAGTACCCATCACATTGTAATAACACAGGTACATGAGCGGACAAAATTCAAAACAATGAAGATCTAGCGAGTGGTGTGTTTAATGCTAATCCTGTATCAACAAAGAGCGATGGAAGCCGACAGCTTCATTGGGAGTTTGAAACTACATATTCAAGAAGTTAGAATGTAGAGACAAAGCCCAAAATTTAATGTTAATACATCTTGGATTTAGCGCCATAAGCCTTTGCATCATCCGGCGTGTCATGTCAAAAAATATTTACAAAAATCAAAGCTCATTGTTTGAATACTAAAATGTATCAACGGTAGAAAATAATATGCCACCATTCAAGGACATTATTATGTGGTGGCCGAAAATGTGGTATGTAGATATAAATATTCTACAGGGTTTATTTATTTAAAATTTAAAAACTCTAACAATAAAGATTTAATGCTATATTCTCTGTTTGTTGTTGTGTCATAAACATAATGTAAGGTTCTAAAATCGATGATTATTAATTAAATATGAAATCTTCAAAGTTCTCTCTCTCTCTCTCTCTCTCTCTCTCTCTCTCTCTCTCTCTCTCTCTCTCTCTCTCTCTCTCTTTGACACGTGCTTCACGGCACGTAATCTATGTGTGACCTTGACTGAAATTAATGATTCTTACTCTGAGAAAGAATTATAAAGATAAAACAGTTGTTTACGAAAACTGTCTCTGATCTTAAGATAAGCAACTAAAGACAATGTTTATATTGTTAGATATTTCTATCAATGAAATAAATATTTAAAAAAATAAATCGTATCAAACAAAACGGAACTAAATTCTGAAAAAGCAAGATCAGTAAACAATATTACAGTATAATAACTAGAAATGGAATAAACAATATTTTGAAACGAACAGACAAAATATTAATTTAAATATACATGACAATATAAATATATTATGACGTCCTTTGTGTGTTACAAATAAGGACATAATCGAGGAGTTAACTTATTGTTTTGGGGGTAAGTTGACATATGTGCATGATATCAATAGTAGTCACGTATCAATATTAGTAAAGTAGTTAAGATATTTGATACATTATATCAATAACAGTCAAGTAGTTAAGATATTTGATGTATGTGTATGATATCAATAGTAGTCACGTAGATAAGATCTGTGACATCTAATATCAATAGTAGTCAAGTAGTTTAAGATATTTGATGTATATCAATAGCAGGCACGTAGGTAAGATCTGTGATATATAATATCAATAGTAGTCATTTAGTTAAGATCTTATGTATGTATGTGACTACTATTGATATCATACACATACATCAAATATCTTAACTACTTGACTGCTATTGATATCATATGTATATATATATATATATATATATATATATATATATATATATATATATATATATATATATATATATATATATATATAAATTATTCATTTTCAATTAGTTGACAGCATGATTATCATTTATATAATAAAAACAATTTACTTTTAGTCACCGTTTAAACCTTTTGTAATATTAGTCAACACTACTTAGATATGAATTTTTATATGCCTTTTAATTAAAAAATTAAGCTGTTCTTATGCTGTCTTTCAGTCACAAATGTACCTTTAAGAAATTATGCAATATCTTTACGCATCTATATCAATATCTCCTGGAAAGAAACTTAACATCTCTTGCAAAATATATTAAAATGGGCCATTATTTAAAGTCACTTGCATTGTTATATTTTTTTATATTGTAAATGATCCTCTAAGTATTTTTTTATATCTTTGTATACAAGAACAAGAGTATATCTACTACAAAATATAGTTCTATGTATTTTGCGGCAATTCATAAATACTTTTATATCTTGATAACTTGATTGTTTTCTTTTTTTAGTTTATATTTTCTTCACGTTGATTAAATCAATATTATACACACTAATGATTTTAACATGAAAAATGGTCTTGATAACAAATGTAAAGCACTACAAACTCTTGGTTAGCTACGCGATTCACATGAACGCTAAGCCATTAACCTGCCGGCTCATGTAAAATAATGTGGAATATAAACTAAGCGAAATGACGAAAGGTAATTAAATGTTTTAAACCTGTTTATTGTTGAGAGAGAGAGAGAGAGAGAGAGAGAGAGAGAGAGAGAGAGAGAGAGAGAGAGAGAGAGAGAGATAGGAAAACGTTTCTCATAAAATATTATTTGGTTAGTTGTTTCGTCTAAGGCTAGCATACAGATGTGGCACTGAATTTTTGGTTTTGTCTATTTGTTACCTGAATAATCATCTGTTCAGGCAGATGTAAATGCATATGTACTGGACGAAAATGAGTTAGATCACCTAAAATATAATGACAATAAAACAATAATCGCAATGGTTTTAATGCCTATACTGGAATGAATCCAGATTTTATTAAATATGATAGAATGATTGACCAACTTCAAAACTTTAATTTTATTGAACACGAAGTAATTTAATTGAGGTAATCAAAGCATAAGGGAGGTACATCACAATAGAGAAATACTTATACAACTATACTAGACGAATTTATCCAAAATTGCCAATATCTATTATCTCAAAATAAGGATAAGATTTTAAATGGTACCTAACGAATGCGTCGATACAATTACTTATTATTGTCATCACGTAGCAAGCTTAATGAAATGAATCAACAAAAAGCCAATTCTAGCTGTGATATCTCCAAGACGAATTGTTATATGTCAGACTAGGGTTTGATACAGATTGCACAAACGCCAAAAGCAAGTAAAGCTTTAATTATCTAACACAGTTTAGATTAAAACGTTCAAGTGAATCACGTGAAGATTAGAAATATGTATACATCTTTTAATATAAGCAAACAGAAGCAGTATGAATTGAGACACGCCAAAAACTCCTTGTGTATGTGTTTCATACTATAAAGATACACAACTTGTATGGCACCAGGAGCAGAGAGGGTGAATCAGACAACCTTGTAGAGGCGTCGATTCGGTAATCTAAGGCTTCCTCGAAAATTGTATATATAAAAAAGCGTCGATTCGGTAAATTGAGGCTTTCTCAAAGACGCCATTGTCGTTGTCATTCACCCTCTCTGCTGCTATGGGTTAACAATTCTTTTACGATGAAAATCGCTACGATTTCACAAACAGACTAATTTGTAAAACCTCACCTTGTAGATCAATCAGATTATTGGACTGGTCAACGAGTTTGAAATTAATTCTCGTTAGCGAATTATTATGACATCGCATATAAACTGGATTAGTTGGATTAGTTGGGTCCTCAATTATTAGAAATCCGGGTGGATCTGTTGGTGCAAAATAGTATAAAATATATCCCTGCTGAGCTTGATTTGATCGCTCGAGATTTATTTGATAGCTGCCTTCGATAACATCACATACTAAATTCAATGCTATCACCAAGGCTATATTCACATTTTGAGGAGCGATATGCCTACCACCACCGTCTGGGTCATTATTATATTTGAGAATTGTTGTTTTTGGTGGTGGTGCTGTTTTATTTCATGCGTCATGGATTTTTTGGAAACCTTCATCGATGGCATCATTGAGAGATTTTTGTAGTTCTGAGATATTATATCCGTGTAGTTTGAGCGTCGGGAAATCTTCTACGCGTTTACTATATACTGAAGCAAACTCCGTTCTCGTTTTAGGATTACTGTCACCTAATACCTCTTGAATAATTTGCGAATGAAATGTTTCCATGTCATTAATGATTTTATTACATGTTTGTACAACGCTGATAAATTCATCTCGGGTGAGAGTACAGGATTTAAGAGATATTAACAACAGTGAAAAATCATTATTGAACGCCGTGAAATTTTCAGTGATTTTATCCTATCGAGTTCTGTAATATCTCCGATTGCGGTCGTCTATCATTCCAGTGAAAAAATTCCATCTGACGTAACCGCTGTAGCTTTTTACTGGATTATCGGGTTTCATCCTATCGGTAACATAATCTAATTTTTGTGGTTCAACATTAACTAGTTCCTGTCGAGGTGGGATTTCAGGCCATCCCAGTATAGTTCTTATAGAAATCTGATAGATATCTACGACATAACTAGGTGAGTTTATCTCGATCGCAGATGATAGTGTCGATTCTGCTCCAGTAATGGATTTTATTCTACGATTTGTTCGATTTGGTATGACCCAGATGGTAGCGAAGCAACGTTCCAGTCTGGAGTTCCGTCGGGTTTATTCTTATTCGCAAATACCAAGGAATTATTCGGTTGTTGGTCGCCAAATGCTACTGACCTAATATTAGGCCAACTGTGATACACTCGTAGTTTTGCTAGCGCTATCTCCTTCACGGGAATCGGAATAGGGAAATTCACACTGAATTCAGGATTCGTTGATGTTATTTGAGATCATGCTGGTTTGTACTGGGTTTGTGTTCTCCACTATTCGTTGAAGTAGTTCTTGCGGTGTTGTCATTGTTATTATATTCGTGTTGTATTTCTAATTTTGACATCGCGGAATCATAAATACTTACCATTGCTGAGAACTCACTATCTGATATAAATGTATCATCGAGTGACGACGATATCAACTAGGACAATTGCGAGTACGCGGTTGATACAACATGAAATTTAATTATGTAGTCTTGCAGTTTGCTCTGGCTGCATGATGATATTTTTTTGTTATTATCGAAATAATTCCAGCGATTGTTGCAGCGGATATACAAATTGGAACAGCTATCGGAGCAATCATCGTCACCGAGGATAGTATAATACCAGCTCCGGTGATTACACCACTCACAGAGTACACAGTAACATTAACTGCGCTGATTCTTCGTCGGTATTTTTCATTTTTATTCGGTACTCCTCAGTGAGTGTTTTGAGTTTAGTCTGAAACTCTCTGACCTGATCATAGCGGTATTGAGATAATGAAGGTACCGTTGATGACGACATTTTATTTCCAAATCAATTTACGATTTCAATTTAGTTGTTTACTCAAATCTGCTACGAATTCCACATACCATGTTATTGAAACCCTAGCCAAATTCATATCAGTGGATGCTATCGTGAACTGTTCAGTTGTATCCTTGTCGATGATCGTTGATATCATATTGTTGTCCCCAGATGAACTCGACGATGATATATTAAATTGAGTTGGCGTCACAAGTGTTAATCGATAAATAACTTTGACGGTTGCAGTGATATCTAATTTGTTGTTTGTAGGTGTCCACGCAAATGATCCGTATTGAATCGTGTATACTATGTTGTTGGTTTTCGCATGAGGGATTTTTGTTTTTTTCAACGATTTATATCATCCTCGTTGCATCCTCCTTGATTGCCTCGATGGTGTTTTTCATTTCTTAAATCGATTTTTAATATCAGGAAGTTTTATCCAGCGTGGTTGCAAAGAATTTCTCGATGAGGTTTTTACGAAATGATGTAAACTTTTCAACGTGATCTGCATATTTGCTTTGAAGTGTTGCTAGTTCCAGTATAGAATCTTTTATCGTTGTGAGCTTTGGTGTGGTCACCGGTGGATTTCCAAGGAAATCTAATAACGACTTGTCAATATTGTTAATTCTATCCACAATAGTTGAAATGAGTACACCTGGTTTGAGTTTACCCTGATCGGAAAATAACGCAACGGCATTCTCGGTTACGCCGCTTTGTTTAACTAAAATATCATCCAGGGAAATATTACTAGTTTTCAATTAACCCTGACGATCTTGGAATACAACTATTTCGTTGGGATTAACACTTGCTAAGTTCAATGTCTCAGCTATTTCATCTTCGATTATTTTTTTTTATATCACCGGTTGTAGTGCCATCGGGTTTCTTCGATGGTGATAAAGGTTGTCCCCAAATATCAATCATGTTATTTTATATAATCTCTCTCTAAAAGGCGATTACTAGTGTATTCATTTACGACAACATGTGGTGATTTTACAGATGTTGAAATAGCGTCAAGGACATTTAATATTTCGTTGCCGCATATTGGTGGGTCATTCATTTGTTTTGTTGGTAGCGTAGAATACCAACGAGGGGTGTTTAAGCGGTTTATATAACTCATTAATTCCTTTGGCGGCGCTAATCCATATGAATCGAAATAAACAATCACGCGCGGATCAATCGCGTATGCAACCCAGTGAGTTCCAGGTCCGGTGCTGTTATCGAGATTAATAATACCGGTTTCAACGCTGTTTGGTTGTGCCGGTAACTAATCTTTCATAAAGACACCTCTGAAGTTTTTAATCGCAAGTTTTTAGCAGCATCGAGTAAATCAAAATTTGACATAGGAGTCAAAGATTCCCGAGTTAGTAAACTGTTCCTGGGATTTTCAGGCCTTTTCCGCTGTACCATGAATACGGGGTTCCTGGCAGTCTTAGACCCTTTCCTTTTTTATATCCTTTTCCAGATGCTTTCTTTAGTGCCATTCCTGCTGCGGTACCAACGGCTCCTAACAATGCCGCTTTAGCCACCGCTGGGGCCGCTGCCGTAATCAAAGCCGGAATCGCAGCTAACAGTGGGAATATACCACCTGATTGTATCATATTTTTGATCGCTGCTGCAGAGAGAGTGATCTGAACGCCTTTTTTATCTTTGAACGCATCATTGAAGTGTTTTATTTGTCGAGTTGTCAGCGACAATTTATTCTCCCCGCCAGTCATCTGATTGTCTTTCAGCGTGATCGTTGTTCCACATTTTTTAGCTGATTCTGATTTCAATTTCTTGAGTTGACCGGGAGTTAACGTAACACTAATATGACTATATGACATTATACAATAACACATTGATTTAATTGTTACATATTTTCCACTGGCGCATCTATTACTCTCATTCGTCCATCAACACCTTCGAGTAGCATTGATTTATCACTGAGAATGACGGCAACAGCTCTATAACCAACACCGCCAGGGTCTACACGAGCTCTAAAGTGTATATCAACGACGGATTGTCTTGTTAAGTCAAGATGTTCCAGTGAAAAGTAATAGATCGGATACAGACTCTTAAAATCCAACTGTGATATTTGCAGACCAGTATCAACGTTTTGATCACGCGCCATATATGACAACAGCCGAAGGTACACACGTGCTATTTGGTTGGAATCGTAATTCAGTTGTATATCCTCTGATGGTTCCTGTTGTCCGTTTATTCTCAGTGAGACGTCAGTAACACCTAATTGATCAAATATCATATGGCTGCGTTCTTGAGAGTTTAATCGATTTCTATTCTGTTTCGCAACAAATATATGACGCGGAGCTGAAACGCCCTGTTTTGATGCTAGGTTCCACGTAAATGTACCATCAACATCAGAATCCTTGGTATCTGTACTCGTTGTTAGCCAACTCAGCAACGACTTTCCTCCTTGATCCATAAACGATAGTAATCGTTCTTCTGTTGTGATTGATGGAGTTAGTACTGGCATCCACAATTATAGTTTTGTTAAAATAACTCTACCGGCGGCGGCAACACCAGCATCGAGCCAGATTGCATCATTGTTGGTACCCTTTCTCACGAGTACAACTGTATGCTTTGCTCCATAGATAACTTTTCGGACGTTTCTACAGAATCCAAATATATGAAGTAGTGGAATCGCGCATGAAAATTGTCGACGAGGCCTCTTCAATGTTGATACGCGTGTTGCAAATCCTAGATTGTAATTAGGATTAGTACTTTTTATAACATCAAAGATCAGCTGGTCTTGCCTCGTGTTCAGGAGAATCGGGTTGTGCATCAGATGCCGTAGCTCTTGGCGTCCGTAATTTAATATACTGAATATGATCAGCGTGATCAATGATATCCTTATAGAACATCATAGATGGACCCGCTGTTCTTGTATAATCATTGGAATATCTCGCTAACCCGATTATTGTTGTGGCAACATCAACCTCACGCTCAATAGATTCAATTTATCTTCGATCAATGAGATATCTTGTACTTTCAAATATCGCCATGATACCATTATTGACAAAACCAACTCTGACATTTGGGTCATCTGCGTATGCTGTATTAACTGCAACATCTGTTACAAGTTCTCCTTCCACTTCGATAAATGCTTCACAAGGCAAAAAGTATTTACTGGTATCATGAACTTGAAGTTCAATTCTTGATCGCAGATTTGGTTGTATTGCGTGATAAGAATAGAATTGATAATCACGTACGGAATCATCCTTGAGCACTGGGGCGTCCATATCAAACGCTGTATCAGGTGACCGTTCGAACATTTTATTATATTTATCAGCGTCTAAATCATCATCGTCGACGTCGTCGTGGTTTTTTTAAGCCACTTCCCGCTATCATATTTGCGGTTATGTTATCTTGGTCACTTGCTGTCAACGAAGTCGCCAATGATGCTAGTTTTTGATCTACTGCGTTATTTATAATTTTACTAACACTCGCAGGCATATCCGCTGTAGATGGCAGTGGTCCCAATTGTGGTTTCCTTCGCCGCCGAACTAGCGCTGTTAGTTTATCCTTCGCGGCTGAAAACGCTTTTACGGCAAGATCTCCAACAGCGCTAATAACCTTATCACGAATAACATCAATGGCTTTCATCGATAATTGTTTTGCTAGCGGCGCTACTTTTGGAGCCATTCTTGCAAATAACCCTGCAATTGTATCACCGAGACCATCACCATAGTACGCGTTATAAACTGGAAATCGTGAGTTTACTACATAGACGCTAGTTGGTTTATCAATGTTATAGTGTATAATCATCTTATTTAAATGATATTTATCTAATGCGATCACTTTGTAATCAGATTACTAGTAGTCGCTGTAATAATCCGTAGGATTTTCCACTAACTCGTCAAGGAAATCTCGATATGTTTTGATATCCATGTTACCACCTTGAAATAACCGCCTACAGATATCAGCTGCTTCATTAATTACTTCTGGTGAGTTATTTCCAGTTCGTTTCCCTCCGATGAGAACTTCTAATAGTGAGATATCGCTGTGAATATTACCAGGACATTGAATAAGACCACTACCTGAAATCCCTCTTGGGCTACTGGAATATCCATGTCCTGATTTTTCTTTTTCGCCAGTGATATCAGTTGCACCTTGTGTTATATCAAGAAGTTTTGATTGTTGTGGTAAATGAAGAAATCCGGTATCCGATTGTATTGATGGAGATGATTCAGCTTTTTTTTTATTGCTGCCATATATTCGTTATACGTAGAATCTTTTTTCGATGCCTGAGATACATTTGCCATAATCCATTATACCAATTTTTTCTATCAGGTAGATTTTAATCATCATGGATATAATTTTTTCTCTGATGAAAACTCCTAATGACGAAATTAGCTAATTCTTCCATAGAATTAAATTTTTTACTTTTTAATTCATTGAATTTACCCGGACGAAGTTTATCATTGAATGCAACTTGTCCACCTTCTTCTTCTTCTTCTTCTTCTTCTTCTTCTTCTTCTTCTTCTTCTTCTTCTTCTTCTTCTTCTTCTTCTTCTTCTTCTTCTTCTTGAGGTTCAGGCGGTGTGATAAGTGGTGGTCTACTAGCAAGTTCTTCTTCAAGTTCTTCAACAAGTTCTCGTTCTTGTTGTTCTCGTTCTTGTTGTTCTTGTTGTCTTGCAGTAGTTATTATATCACCAGCAAGTGTTCTTAAAGATTTTTTTGCTTGTTTGGATCTTCTTGCTATTTTTTCAGTTCCTGTTGGTATTTTTTCAAGTTCACAGATAAGAGGATTTTCTTTTCTTTTTTCCCCCGTCTCGGAGATATCCCCCATATAGCTCGCTCAGTGGCTGATATTACCCCCTTCGTTGCTGTTGTTATTGATTTAAACAACTCTTCAGATCCCGCAGCAAAAGCCGTTTGTAAACTCTGTCTAGCTTGTAGTTTATTTCTGACAGAGTCGCGGATTGGTATAAATCTCTTAATTGCATCTAATCTTTCACGAGCCAATCTAGTCGTTAATGACTCATTAACCATTATTCAAATTGTAAACAATCTTCCAATTTGAATCTAAAAAAAATGTTTACTACACGCCAGTTTTGACTAAAACCGACCATCCGAAGGTTTTTTTTTTTGTTTTGTTCAATTAACAATCTTATATTTCTGATTTTTGAATTAATTACTCTTTTTATTTCATATTCCTTCCCTAATCCTTTCTTATTCTTTCCACAATAACGGGACAAACTTACTGACGTCGTCACAACATAGAAGGGATTTGCGAATTGAATTCTGAATTTGTTTAACAAGGGCATATTTTTTGGGTAGTACATATTTGTTATTCATAGCGCCGTTTTCAATGTCCTGGAAGTCGGATATAATTTAATCGCATTTTAAACTATCTGATATGTAAATCCCCTGAGATTTCAAAATTAAAATTTCGGTTATAACCTCATTGATATTTTGAGAATTTATATTATTGATAATTATATATTTCTAATATAAAAAATACATTTTTCAAAAATGAACCCAGAGAAAGGTGTCTATACATAAACGAATTGAATTTTTTGTCCCGTCTTTTTTGAAATCGCAGATCGATAAATTACCTCTGCAACGCATTGAACAGAAGGTGGGCAAATATCGAAATGCCTACCGGCCTTAGCTATTGATTGAAATACTATTTCCTCATTATTTCTTGTATTAAAATATCTTACGGGTCTCGCTTTTTTCAAGTATTGTCCAGTCTTTCCACGTTTTAAATTTTCACTTTGTGAGATAGCCTACAGATTTGATAAAGAATTGTTCTTAGGATTGGAATCAATGTGATCAATAACAAAACCATCCTTGATCAATCCATGGAAACATTCATATATTATTCTATGATTAAGATGCATTTTCCCTCAAGCGTTAAACTTCAAATACCCTTGATTATTCATAACTCCAACTGGTTTCTTCAGCTTGCGATGTCTGACAATACCATTACTGGATGCCTCATAGTTGCTGATCACGGGATGCAGTCGGAATTCTTGGTTCATTTATATACATAATACTATTTGTCTAATTCATTGTTTGGTCTAATGATTACATTTGGAAATCTTCCGATGTAGTCTTGAGGAGTTCTTATGACTTTATCCTTGACCCTGACTGTGTCAGCGTCAGAGTCATTGATGGAATTCTTAGTTCGTTTATCATAGTAACGCTTGAACTCCCTATATCGCTTACCACCGCAACTGAGACACAACTGTGATTTACCACGCACCCCTACCCCACATCGTATACAAGGGATCGGGCCAAGACTTCCACGTCGGAAACTTTGCATATGATACCCACAGAACTCCTTTCTGCATGATTTGTTACACGGGGTTACTGATCCAATCATAAGCCATTTGCAATGATTCATTATATAATAAATTCTCTATTTAAATACTTGTTTTAATTATAGCATGAAGGAGTTCAAGAGATTATCGAAAATTACACCCCGGAAAAATGCTAAATTCAATCTCGATAGAGTCTCTGATACACCAAAGGGTAAAATTCGTGATAGAACCATAATAGGTAAAATTCGTGATTGTTTTAATGAATTCAAGCGTGATGGAGCATCTCACTGTTGGTCGACATTTCGAATCGATGGTGAAGTTGATGCTACTATGAACGATAAAAGATCAGCAGTGATAATCTCACATCTTGGGCGGAAAAGGTATTTTTTTTAGAAAGAAATTCATTATCCGCTCAGACACGGGAGATTGGATTATTCGGGATAAATATGAACCCATCTTGAAGGATAAAAGAACTGTCACTGTGAGTCAAGATTCCAAACCAGGAATTCTGACTGGAATTGACAAACCGTACTACGAGAGATCCTATCCTATAACAGCAGTTGTTTATGGGATATATCCGTTAAATGATAAACCGAGTATTGAAAAACTAAAACCCATGAAACTGTCATTGTTGACTTCGTCAAGAATGAATTGTGTAGCAGAACGAATAATAGAACACTTCACAAATGCGCTGCGTGGAAAAAAATTGACTGATCAAAGACGCAAAAAAATAAATGAATGGGAATTAACAGTTAGGAAGAACGGAGCAACGATCCAGGATATAGCCAAATTAAAAACATCATTAAGATTCCCAATATCAGTAACGACGATAACAGGAGAAGTATTATACGAACCGAAATATAAATTACAAGGAGCTCCAATCAAAATTATTGATCATAATGAACACGCATGGACATCTGCAGTAACAATATTTCCACGGGAGAGAACCATAAAATATATACCCGCAGAGTTCTCCGCCGGGGATTTCTCCCCGGAAGAGAAACTATTTGATTTTATTCAACAGTTGAGTAAAAACAATCCTGTGTCAGTGTGGTTACTTCACAGTTTTGAAAACTCCGAGGGCAGATTCGATCAATTTGTAAGACCCAGCGGAGAATTATACCGCACTGAAGCCCTCTAACACGCAATGAAAAAAATAGCTAGTAGTTTCTCAGAGAGTTTCAACGACGAACAATTACTAACAAACTGTTTTACAATTCCGTCGGTTGCAGCTCATTTTGCGAGAAAGAGAAACACATGGAAACCAACAAGAGCTGAATTTCGCACAGACATCAAATCAAGTTGTATAGAATTTAACCACGGTGTATTATGGAATACAAAATACGACCGTGAAAGTATTATTTCAGTTGATATAGTCGCGTGTTATCCAGCGAGTTTTCTCGGGTACGGAGAATGCGCTGAATACTTCAAACGATTTGGACTTCCCACACTTGTGATGCAATTAATGGACCACTACCCGATTTTGATTTAACCGGATTAGCTCGTGTGGTATTATTTGAACTGACTACAGGACATCATCCGTGCTGTTACGTTTGGATTGGTAGACATATATCTGAAAAACACTGGATGCCAATAGTGCTGTTATGGTATATGATTGATTGTAGAATGTTGATATCGCTGATTGTCACTGAAGCGATTATATCCTATCGACCACAGACTGAGGTCTGGTTACCACAACCCGATAGTCTAGATAGTATAATCAGCGAATAACGAAAACAGTTTCCCGAAGACGAAGAAAATATCGTGAAATGGTCCAAACAGCTATTTGAAGTTAGGAATAAAGACGCAAAAGATCTCGGTAGAAGAATAATTGGTAAATGTACTAAGGGTGGAAAATACGACAATATAAGATATTCTTCACGATTGATTATAGATAGCGTTGAGTAAGATTTCATAATCGCGGATATAACATCTAAGGGTATATATGTCGATCGTAAAGACGCTTTCTAGTCCGATGGAACAAAATTTGGTACAATTGTTACTTACGCAGACGGAGAAAATCTTCAGTATACACATTTGAGGGCGTCTATGCTAGCCTATGCTTCTATCAGTTTATTTTCGATGATAAATAGATTTCCTGACACCGCAGTTAGAGTAGCCACTGATTCATTTTATATAGATGTAAAACATCGAGAAGCAGCGGCCAAATTCACTAATTCTGACGAAAGTTGGGGATCATGGAGAATTAAAAAAGAAATACCGTGTGATTATTCCAAATCAGCAGATGTTACGATTGAAAACAATTACTTGAAAAATAATCAGATATCAGAACTATCTAATGAACCGCAGATAACTGATCCAATATGTAGATATAAAACCAGCTACCTAAACGGCTGTGGCGAGTCAGGAAAGACGACTCGTGCGATTAAATTATTTCGTGGGAAATCAAACATGATTGTGCTAACACCGACACACAGACTTGCAAGAAAGATGAAAATGCTTGTACTTATCACAGTTTCTTTTGATGGAAAGGTGACGAATGGACTCCTGAACGAATGGGTGAGAAATTTATTCCTGAAGTAATTATTTGGGTTGAGATATTCACGGTGTCATTAGATGTATTACAAAGATTTCTCGATTGGTTATTGCTAGCGAATACAAAAGTAATAATGTGCGGCGATCATGGCCAATCACCACCATTTGTCGGTTTATCGCCACATGATTGGCTAAAGAATTTTGTAGACTATTATGAAGAAATTAACACCGATCATAGAGCACTTGATGAACAATTACGAGAGTTCAAGAAACTAATCAGATTACAACCGGATAGAATCCAATGTGAGATAGCGCGTGAAATAATTTCGGAAACACCATTAAATGGCTTCTGGGAAACGTGGAGACCAAACGATTTGATAGTAGCAAGTAGAAAGATAGTCAGAGACACACTTCAGATGAAGTTATTTGAATTGCATAAAGAAAAATTTGCAACACTTCCAGTACCGTTGTGTTATAGGCCTTCGGATACACGAAAACAGAATATTGAAGTTGATATTTCAGGACAGCGTGAAAAGCAGAATTTAGTGTTAAATAATATTGTACTGGTTGTTATCAGCGTCCTCGAGGATGCATTGCGTGCTGATAAATCCCCATGGACGCTAGGTTACGCAGCGACGATACATTCTTCACTAGGATTGACTATGTCAGATACAGTTGTTTGGATTATAGATAATCACATCGAGTGGTCAAATTTAGTTTATCTCGCAGTATCCAGAGTACGAAGGATAAATCAGCTTCGAAGAGTTGTTTTAGATGATAATGACACTACAATAAGTGATATTGTCAGCGTTGACAGAGTCAAGGACATGATCAGAAAAAAAAATTTCTGGTTATAAACAACAGGACAAAAAATATAATAGAGAATTTGATATTGATGCTGAATTAATAGTTACGCTGAAGCAACAACAGAATAATCACTGCGCGAGTTGCAACTGTATAATGAGTTGGTGTTGGTCGGATAAGGATTCTCGACAATTTACCGTAGACAGAAAAGATAGCAGCGTAGGTCATACTAGAGATAATGTGATGCTGACTTGTCTTGAATGCAATAGACGCAGAGGTGCTAGTTAAGACCATGTGGTGGCAATTGAGTGTCCTCGGGTATCACTTGCAGTTGTTCACGAGTAAACCCACGCTGAGGAGCAGTTGAATCCAACCTATAGATTGCTGGCTTACCTGTGGATCGTGTTATGTTAGATATTTTATGTACAGTAACACTCCAAATAGGATCAGTAGCTCTTTTTTTTACCACCTTCAAGCTCTCCTGGTTCTTATAAATACCTAACAGTGACATTACCGAATATTGGTTGTTTTAAATAATCTTTTTGTGGTTTTACTGGTATATACTTCTTTTTAATCGCGTTGTTAGATTTCATGTTGATTGTTCGAGTAATCTCGTTATTCAGCGCGGTAATCACAGCTGGTAATCTCTTGACCCATTCACGAGATCGTTTATCCTGGATGAATTCCTTCGCGTATTGATATCCAAATAACCGCTCTGCAAGTGTACGATTAAATCGTTCAACAATTGCCTGATCGCGATGTAGTGCAGTATGTCCTCGTCTGATGGTGACATTATGATGCTTCATTGTTGATAGAACCGCACCCTGAAATTCCTTTCCAAGATCAACTTGTAATAGATTTGGCCAGCGCAGAGGACCCCTTCGATAAATCCTTTCAAATGCAGAAGCCACTTCAGTTGATGATTTTGTCTTTAGCGGTTCTGCTTGTTTGTATCGACTCGCAACATCAACTACAGTTAACGCGTATTTGTAACCACCATCATGCGGCAGAAATAATATATCAGCCTGATGAACCTCATTAGGAACGGTCACATCAAAATGTGAGTAGTTAATTTGTTTAGGCGGCGGTAGAAAAATTTGCCATATCGCCTGTTTAGATAACCAATCCGCTGCAGTGGTATATTTCACCGCTGATGCGCTAGCGAGTTTACCGATTGATGCTTTACCCCTCCAGTATCCTCTTGGAGAATAATAAATAGATTCCATTGTTATTATTAATTACCAGCACCCATCATCAATTTACCTTTCATTGCCGATTTTACTAACCATGAAGCCAATTTTTCTTTGAAGGATTTATCAGTGATAGAATTTAACGCGTGAATTAATTTCACATCTGCGATATGTCTGTGTTGCAGATTGCTGCTTTTATAAGCAACATCATGACCATGACGCGCTTTATCAATGGCGTTTATTGGTTCTTCACCACGTTGAGGTCGGTTTTGATCATCGAGTCTGATATCGAGTCTAGTTCCGGGTCCACAATAACTATACCATGGAAGGTGTTTTTATCCTGGATACTTCGCCCATGGTGTTCCCGGGAGTTTAGTTAACTTGGCTGCGATATCACCTCCTCGTTTTTCTTTTAAATCCCTTTGATTTATCAAGGAAAACAAATCTAAATTTCTTTGTACTGCATTGTACACACTTACCGAAAAGTGCTGATCGGTTATTTTTAGTTGTAATCGTCGTCAAGTCATCTGTGCCAGTACGCGCATTACATTTCACACAATATAGGTCCATAATATATTTATAATAACATGAATGTAATTGATTATTCAGCTACCCGACGACGGGAACCTATTAAACACCATGCGATGTTACCGAATTCAATTAGAATGATTATAATCGGACCATCTGGAAGAGGCAAGACACAATTGTTACTTAATTTAATAACGAGATGGATGGAATGGAAGAAGTTGTATTTATTAGCCCCGAGTGTAGACGATCAGAGATGTTACAACGTGTTAAAGGATGCTAACGAGAGAGCAATAGAAATCAACGGCGAGGGTTGTATTGAATTTATAACCGATATCGAAGAAGCGCCGAGCATTGATGATATCGATGGAAGTATTGACAACTTAGTCGTATATGATGATGTGATGTTAGACAATCAAAAGAATCCTGCTAGGATATTTTCCAGAGGCAGGCATAAAAACACCGACGTGATATATGTCACTCAACGGTACACTCAAATACCAAAAGTGATCAGAGATAACTGCCATTTATTGTGTGTGTTTAACGGAGTTGATACTCATACGCTACGAAATATTTGGTAAACTTGGTGCTGCGGTGATATGGATCATAATCGATTTAGAAATTTCTTTAGACACGCTCAGTCAATCCCACACGGATTTGTGACGATAAATTTAGCAGATCCTCGAGCGCGATATCGTGTCGAACTTGATAAAATATTCGGTTAACCCATAGCAGCAGAGAGGGTGAATGACAAAGACAATGGCGTCTTTTTGAGGAAGCCTCAGTTTACCGAATCGACGCTTTTTTTTTTTTACAATTTTCGAGGAAGCCTTAGATTGCCGAATTGACGCCTCTACAAAGTTGTCTGATTCACCCTCTCTGCTGCTGCACCTTGTAAAGAACCGAAGTACTGGTATTAAAAACAATATCACGTATGCAACTTAGTATGAATATTTTTCGAAATAATTTCATTTTCTAATCCTGTTAACCAGATACAGAAAACTGAAAACATTCAAGTAATTCACGAGACTTTATATGCGTAGAATTGAGTAACTGGAAACAACAAATCAGGGGGAATATATGTTTTATCCAGCGACTTATTTTTATTTATGAGAAACATGACAGCACTAATATTAACAATATTTTTAATAAACAACTCGATGTTGGTTATTATCTAGAATATAAGTCAATGACTATCATCATTCCAATTTTGAAGAAAGGGGATGCAAATGAAACCTTTAATTACAGAGGCCTTAGTCTATTATCTGTATTAACCAAAGTGTTTACATCGATTTTAAATATCGGAATTTTATGAATGAGTAGAGGAAAACGAATTACTGGACGAGCATCAATCAGGATTATGAGCGGTGCATTCCACAGCAGATACTATATTTATATGATATTCATTAATTTGTAAATGTTTAGGAAAACGTAGGGATAGATGTTATGCAGTATCTCTTGACTATGGAAAACCTTTTGATATAATAGACAGACGTTTAGTGTACCAAACGCTATTAATAGGAATATTTGTGTAAACATGTTAAGAATGAAGCATTAAGGCAATGTATATTGACGTAAAAGCATTTATTAAGTCAGTCTTATTACCGATGTGTTTAATTGCCCTTCAGGCGTGCGTTAAGGTTCTATTTTATCGCACTAACTCTTTTCCTAATGTTTTAATACATAAAACCTTTCTCAGCTGAAGGAAATAAACGAGTATCTGTAGAAACCTTAGAACTATTTTCACTGTTTTATGCAAACGATTTATTTGTCTTCGCTGATAATGATCACTAGTTGCAAAATATGTTCAATAGGTTGTATCCATATTGTTTAAAGTGGAAATTATTGGTGAATGTGTATTAAAACAACACAAATGTTTTTGTATTTCTTATAGGTGGCTATCTCCAAAGTTACGAACACTGGTATTATGGTCATACAGAGGTAAATATTGAATCAAATACGTATTTGGGATGCATGTTTGCTTCACAAAACTCCTTATATATGTGCCTGAAAAATCTATCCTTCCAGTCGCTGATGACTGAGCATTATTGAAACAAAGTCTTTCAAAATGTAACAGATTGTTTCGTCTGTATGGCGAGAAGATAGTTTCCATCCTTAATTGTGGAGCTGAAGTTTGGGGGGTTATGATGTCATAGATATTTAAAAAGCATAGTTGTATTTTTGTAACCTTGGGACATTTAAGTCTACTCCAATATTGGCTAATAATTCTACAATGCCAGTAGACAGATATCCTAAACAATGATACGATTTACAGTTTAAATGGGTCACACATTGTGATTGTTGGGCTATGTTTAAAAGATTATATTTACACGATTGGCGTACTATGGACATACAAGATATAAAAAAATATATTTGTTCGATTCTTCGGCCAGAGATGTGAAGGTATTTTAGGCAAACGCTGCAGGATGAGATTAAGTCGACGGTAAGACTGCGCTTCTATAGGTCATTTAGAGTAGATCTTACTTGTCAAACATATTTAGAAATTTAAGAAATAATAATCTTTCTTATATAATCACTATGGTTAGAGTTGGGAAACTTGCTAATATGATGTAATACGGGAAGATGTGAAAGTATCGGCTATGAGAAAGGACTGTGTAAAATTTTTAACGTTAACATCGAAAAAGAATTTCATTTTATTACTGCATGTTTTCTATGTGGATAAATACGCAGAAAATACTTACCCACCTTTGTTTATATAAAAAAAATCTACCTTTAGAAAGATTTACGTCCTTAATATAAATTGATACTAGTAAACTTCTGATGACTGTTAGCAATGCTTTCAATATAAGCATTAATAACTATAGAAACCGTTTTCAACAACTCCTGCTGCATACGAATTGAATATAACAAATCTTACTCCATACAAGGTTTGGGTTACCCTTAAATCCTTTTGTATCTCACCTAATACAACAAAATGAAATAATGACTGCTTTCATGTATATTACTTCTTATAAATACGATGTTCTTTTTGCTATATACTATAACATCTTTTTTGTACCGCATGGTATATGAAAATGTTTTTGGGCCAGTAGCATATATTACAAATAAACACTATTATTATTTTATTATCATTTAATAGTTAAGTATACATGACATAATTTATATTTATTGTATTTTAATTGTTTGCCTGTCAGCTTTAAGTTTGATATTTTTCATTATATGCTCTTGTAATGAACTTTTATTTACTGAAAATGATATTTTACAGAAAGACAGATCACCTCACGCTTTTGTTTCGATAAAATTTAAGACTGACTTAGATCCTGACGTTAATTCAAAATTAACAACATACTGTTTTGGAAACCTGACTCGAAACTCGTAAATAATTTTGGTAAAGTAAATAACCTTTTTATTTTTGTACATAGAGTAAAATGATTGGTTATGTCAAGGTCATATTATGAGTCCGTGACTTTAAAATGCAAACCTAATCACGTGATCCCATCGATTTTGCAACAAGGGTATTTCGAAAATGCGTCTTAAAATACTGTATAACCTTTGTTTATAGAGATATTTTTTTTCAGTTGGGGCTTTTTTACACTGGAAAGTGTATGTTGTGTCAGTTTTAAGCTATAATGTTTATTCAGATAATTTGGATTTTTAAAGATTAATTTGTTTCTCTGGAAATATTTGAGTACTCATACGGAATTCTTGGACAAAGACTGTGTATCAAAATTTAATTCGGATTTCAAACATTGAAGTTGTATTTCTTGTACTTCTATAAGGAAATGTAGATACAACACTATACAAACTATAGCGAACGTCATCGTCTTCCATCTTGAATTTTCATTAGGACGCAAACTTGAACGCATTAGAACATTTCATTACTAGTACTTCTAAACTTTAATTCTTGGATTATTCTTGAATTATTTTGTAATTTGAAACCGTTAGTTCTTTTTTTCAGTTTTACTTTGTTTTTCATGTAAATAACTTATTTGTTAAATTTTACAGAGCTTGTTGTTTTCACTCTTTCTTTGTTACTGTTTTTAGAGCCTAAACACTTTACTGTATATAATCACAGGTTCTTCCAGCTTTAGATTTATTTTAGAATACCACTAAATTTGATTCAGAACTTTAGTCATTAGGACATATGTCAGTAAGTCTTGAATTATTTCAATTTAGTTCTCAATAACGTAAGTTACAGTTTTCATTTTTACTTTGTATCTTAGGGGATATATATGTTGTATTTACAAAACGTGTTGTTTTCGCTTCTTTCGGTTACTTTCTTCATATTCCTTTGTAACAAACTGTATGACAACTAGTGATTTTATTATTACTCTGATTAGAATTAAGAGAATGTTTGCCAAAAGAGTATCACTATGATCAATATCTCTTGATTGATCCATACAAAGAGAAAAAGTGACCTCATTAAAAGACGGGTGTCAGCTAAAAGAATTACGTCCTGATCGATACCATTATCAAGATCATGTTTTGCCAAGGCTCAAGTAATTCCACAAAATGGAAATAAACCAGTGGTTTTTACTGAAACAGTATAGACTCTTTGATCGATGCAAGGCTTATAAATCGCAAGTTAATTTTGTCACTACCTTATTTCCAGTTATGTCATTAAATAGCAACAAAAGTCACCCAAACACACACACACACACACACACACACACACACACACACACACACACATTAGGCAAACAAGTTATCCGCTCCTTCAATCATTGATTCAAATCTGATACACAAAATAGTGAATAGGACGTGGTCAAAGAATTGAAATGTTTACCTGAGTACTGTCGTCAACGGTATAGTAGAAAACAAACTATAAACATATTGGATTTGGATTGGACAAGAAAGAGTGTGTAATGGATATTGAATTTGGATTGGACAAGAAAGAGTGTGTAATGGATATTGAATTTGGATTGGACAAGAAAGAGTGTGTAATGGATATTGAATTTGGATTGGACAAGAAAGAGTGTGTAATGGATAGTGTACAGCCAAGAGGATTGACAAGATTAGAAAAACCTAAGACAATTTTGAGACTGATAAATCACTCGCTTTATCAGTAGATACTTTGTGTAATATCGCAGCCCAATGCGCTCTTTGACATTTCAAATTTTCTGCAATTACCTCGAAATTAAAAAAGAAAAGTTAACACCTCATATTCTCTACAATAGGTGACCAACCTAATTTTTGTGGCAATATGAAAACTTGGACCTGCGTATAGACAATAAGAGTGTTTTTTTCTTAGTTATAATTCCGTCCGATTCCATACGTCTGTATGACTCGATTTTCTTTCTCTCATTCTCTCTTTGTTTCTCTATCTCTTACATTTTCTCTATCTCTAGGAATTCTTGGTATTTCCAGTTGTCTTTCTCTATCCTTCTTTCTTTACTTGCAGTTCCCTCTACACTTTTCTCTCTTGTATTTGTACTTTCTTCATTTGAATTTCTAAATAATTATTTTGTATGTGTATTTGCATCTGTTCCTGCTGAAGCTAAACCTTTAATAATTTACAAACGCCTGCTAATTTAACACCAATGCCCTTAACGTCCTGTTCGACCCAGACTAAATAATAGTCATCAAAACCAGAAACGCTTCATTTAGAACACTCGTTTCAACCAAAAAAGGAATCAAAATATATCGGACATCTGGTTTAAAGAAGCATTAGCCCCAGCTAGACCATAATGCTTGACAAGCTCAAGTAATTCGTCATTAATTTAAGAACTATAATTTCTCCTGGGTAGTATTTGCAATAACAACCACTATTTTAAATGTCGTGTAGGAAACTTGTTGGTCTCGCAATAAACTTTCCAAATGTGAAATCAATGTCCTGGAGACCAAGACAATTTCAAAATTAAGTGAAATTAAACTGTAAAATATTGAAGAAATTCAAATCCCTGAAATATTCAAAAGAATGTAAAGTCTTTCAAGTATTCAAAAGACATTAAATCCCGTATAACTGATATGACCAAGAGGCTAAAGAAAGAGTAAAAACAAGACGTATTGCGAAATTTAAAATATATAGTATTTCCCTTAACGTAAAGTACATTAATTAAAATACCTTTTCTGGTAACAGTTCTTAACATTCTAATTTTAAATGAATGCCAGGTAATCCTGATACGCTTTGGAATGAAAAATATAAATGCCAAAACTCGTTAGTTTTATTCAAGGTAAATCAGACAAGTATTAGTCCAAAAGGTTTCCTTGAATGATTCACGGTAAATTTAAACCATTTAATATATCCTGGTCCATTATGTAAGCTAAACATTGATTGTTTACTTGTGAAAAGAACTGTGAGTTTAATGTGTAATATATTACTTATTTCACCACAAAAGTTGAATATATTGTGTAACCTAGAGCCTATATGTTGAGTTCTATGGACGTGTATCCTAGAAGGGTTACGGTGCATAGGTAAATCCGTAACTAAAATCCATGTCTTAAATATAATAACAGGTTTAAAAACAGACTCTTTGGTTTTATATAAAAATTACGAGTAATTATAGAATCGATAATGCTAATAAAACCACCTTCAGTTACTTGAATACCATCTGTATAATCCTTACTAGAAACATTATCAAAAGCATATATATAGATAGATAGATAGATAGATAGATAGATAGATAGATAGATAGATAGATAGATAGATAGATAGATAGATAGATAGATAGATAGATAGATAGATAGATACTGTTTACTGTTTTGAAATGACAATTACCATATCATGAAACTACATCGATTGGAAGCACGTGTAAGTGTACATTTTAGTACCATTTATTTCATGAAGAGAAAATGTTTAACTAAATAGATTTTAAAAATTAAGCAAAATTATTGTGTTATAAGCTTCTCTAATATTATTTCTCCTTTAATTTCTTTCAAGCTCTATTAGTTCCTCAATATAATGCATTATTTATTTTTCTTCTATAGCGAATTAATTCTTTAGAAAAATGTATCAGGATAGTTGTAGTTCAGTGGTGTACTGAAACGTAACAGTTTCCTTCGGTTTGCCTTTCAACATTTAAACTAATTATCGTTAGGTCTACTAGTTTTCATTTGTGGATCTCGCAGGTTATTACTATTATTATTAATTACTTTCTCAGCTACATGTTTACCGGCTAATGAAATTTGGAATAATCAAAGTAATTAATCCATTGATTTCTGTGTTAACGACGTCTGAAAATAATTTTTACAAGTATAGAATGAACACTTTGAAAAGATGAGTTAACGCTGCATGATAAATAGAGTTAATTATGTTGTTTGTCTCATATTACAGAATACATTAGAGCCGTTGAATTTAAGTTTGGAGGTATTTTAACTACATTAACTGCTTATAATTATTATGTTTACGCAGGATAGCAAGTTTTAAAATGGATTTGTTATCACACCATGTACTTTCAATTTAAACATCTATGTCTCCTGTATATTATCCACATACATTTAGAGTTTTTTGTTTTAAGACATAGTTTCGCAATTCCGAACCTGGAAGTAATTGTTTCATCATCGATGGTTGTTTATATATAATACTGGCATACAATACAAAAGATCACTCTGTGTGTGTGTGTGTGTGTGTGTGTGTGTGTGTGTGTGTGTGTGCGTGTTAGTTTCATCTCCAGCTTTTATTTAGCACAATCTCACTTTCATCCGATTCGTTTTTGAATTATATTATATAATATCTTGCTGGGATACCTTTCTTAGTTACTTGAAGATCAGGCTTTCATAATTTCTTTGTAATCCAATGTTTCGTTTGTAATAAATGAAGTTTATGTAATAGAGAATCCATAATTATGAATTATCTAACGTTATATGTGTTTAATGTGTATGATTTCACGGCTCATCCTAATGATTAAATGTTATGTTCGCCTCTAGTTTGTACCTGGCCAAAACAATATAATGGTGTGCATGATAAGTGATATTTACATTTTGTAAACAACATAATACGTACATATTATTTTCCTAAGATAATATAATAAATATTAAGAATATTATAAGATAAGAAAACACGTTCACTTCCATCTATCAAATTACATACTATTATCTTTTCACTTGTTAATTTACGTGTTTTAGCCTTGTATAAAATGTTGCTTACTTCAAAACTAAACCATTCTTGCTTTAATGTCTAAAGCAGTATTGGTCTTATTGTTGTGTTAAATTTTTAATTCAGTAGAATTATTTATTCAAATATGTTTCACTGGAATTACAAAGTGTTCAATAATAATCTTAAACTAGCATGTTAATTTGGAACGATATGGTGAATTCAGACAGCGGCATTTTGGATCATATTGTTGCGCTACTAGCAAGCTTTTCCACATACCCACCTCGGCCGAATCCGACACTTGATCCCATGCAAACAGAGGTGTAATGGTAATGATCTGTATCGGTGACCTCTTTAGACTAATTGGCCACTCAGGGCCATCCGTAAAGTAGGTATTGGGCGATGTTCAGGACGAAGTGCAAGTTTTCGAAAACCAGAACGCAATTACATATCATAACTATGAATACTACATCGAAAATAAATTGAAGATGAATTTAACTTAAACAATATTTTGAACTTAACTAGAAAAGGCGGTTAATGTAAGTCTAAGATAGTTTACATGTTCTTAAATTGGCAGATGTAAAGGTATCCTTAAACAAGATCAAGAACAAGGAAAACATTAACATTGTTTGGAATATTATGCCGAACAGAAGAAAAAACAATACAAAACATTAGAGCTACTGAAAGAAGACAGCTACACACGTATTTCTTGAATTATGTTAATTACTTGATCGCCGCTGCAGTAGGTGTCGCTAGAGTACTTGTTATAAGATAAGAATAAGAATTCTATATTTCAGACTACAAAGTCCATACTTCTAAATTAAAATATAAAGTTAAAAAAAAACAATTTAAACATAAAAGTACACACACACACACACACACACACACACACACACACACACATATATATATATATATATATATATATATATATATATATATATATATATATATATATATATATATATATATATATATATCAAACATACAAATATACAGCAATATCTACAACTATTAACTGTACCATGCATTATTAAGAGTACAAATTAAATGACACATTTAAAGATTTAAAGAGTAATTTGTTCCATCTACTAATAATATGAGAATTTACATACATTACATATATATATATATATATATATATATATATATATATATATATATATATATATATATATATATATATATATATATATATATATATTACATAATATTCCATATATATTTTATTTATTAAACAACCTAAAAGAGTCCGTGACGAAGAATCATGTTAACCCGTCCTCCAAAGAGTCAAAGTGAAATTCATTTCTAGATATGTTGCAATAGAATCATGAATTCAACAAAACATAAATTAAAATCGATATTAATAAATGACAAGCGAAATGAACAACATGCATAGTGAACGGATAACATACAAATTTATTTTTTACAGTACGAGACAGCATGTTTTCGAAAATTATGTTTAATTGGTAAGTGAAACAAGCAAAATGGAAATTTAAAAGAACATCGAAAATGTAATTTTCATTTAGCATGCAGCATCAAATTAAATTCTGGCAGTAAGAAACACAGTTTTCCATCTTCAATTCTTTGAATCTGAATATATGTGTATAACGTAAATCTTGCTGCCCGATATTTATCAACTTGTTAAGTTAAATTACGCCTTTCAAAATAAAACTATGTATTAATAAGTGCTTATCATTCAGGTTTTGACCATGTTTAATGATATTGTTATGAAAGAATTCTGAGCATAACTTAAGAAAATGTGTCACTCCTAACGGTGTAACTAAGTCTACATTCTTGATAAGGCTGAACGAGAGGTAACGGCACTATTCTAAGGAAACAGAGAGCATTCTGTCTCTCAATGAACAAATTTTATTTAAAAATTTATATTTTTAGAGATACTTCGAAAAAATCTTTTATTTAAATACACGAATTACACATAAAATTACACTTTTCCTTCGAGCTTGCTCTCTATTCATACGCAGTACTTGTGATCGTTCATTTCGAATCAAAATAAGCATCTCGTCCTTTCCCACGGGAAACGCGTGAATCATCTAGCTTACTCGTCTTTATGGGATTTAGAAATTTGCCTGTTCAGCAGCTTCCCAAGATGTCTAAATTGTTGACCTGTGGATACACGAAAAATATATTGTATGGGTTTTGCACTTGCTTGTAAAGAGGAATCTTTATTACAATAGTATACAGTTGTAGTATAGAAATAGGTCAAATTAATCTGAATATATTTTAGTAAATAAATTACTTTCAATATAATCTACTGAAATGTTACTTTTAATTCAATTTAGAGAAAATTTCAATCTTTATACTTTTACTCAAAACTTCTGTCCTAATAATATTTATAAATAATATAAATCTACACTAGCTTCATATACTGTACTGAATCGCTAAATCTGGCTGGACCTGTACTGAAAAAATATGTATAATTTTATATTTTCCAAAGTTTGGTTCAACTACTTCTCTGATTTGAAAGTGTTTTATCCATGAAATAATGAAGATAGCTTTAGCACACAAATATTTATATTTTGAGCTATTAACTTCTTAAACAATTTTAAATCCCAATGCCTTTATTGTAAGATATTCAAATAAATGAATCCATACTTTACATCTACTATCATCCTTGTTTCCTGCAATTGGATACATGCTTATAGATTGATAGTCTGATTTTGTTATATCTACCAATAAGCTTCTGTAATTAAATGGCATTTACGTTATAATATTGCCTGGTATTAACATTATAATATTGTCGGTAATTAAATCTCATTTACGTTTTAATATTGCGTGGTATAATAGTGTATGTAGTTAAATGACAGTTACGTTATAATATTGCCTGGTATTAACATTATAATATTGCCTGTAATTAAATGGTATTTACGTTTTAATATCGCCTGGTATTAACATTATAATATTGTCGGTAATTAAATGACAGTTACGTTATAATATTGCCTGGCATTAACATTATAATAGTGTCTGTAAATAAATGACAGTTACATTATAATATTGCCTGGTATTAACATTATAATATTGCCGGTAATTAAATGGCATTTACGTTTTAATATTGCGTGGTATAATAGTGTATGTAATTAAATGACAGTTACGTTATAATATTGCCTGGTATTAACATTATAATATTTCCTGTAATTAAATGGTATTTACGTTTTAATATCGCCTGGTATTAACATTATAATAGTGTCTGTAGTTAAATGACAGTTACGTTATAATATTGCCTGGTATTAACATTATAATATTGCCGGTAATTAAATGGTATTTACGTTTTAATATTGCCTGGTATTAACATTATAATAGTGTCTTTAATTAAATGACAGTTACGTTATAATATTGCCTGGTATTAACATTATAATATGGCCGGTAATTAAATGGCATTTACGTTTTAATATTGCCTGGTATTAAATTATAATAGTGTCTTTAATTAAATGACAGTTACGTTATAATATTGCCTGGTATTAACATTATAATATGGCCGGTAATTAAATGGCATTTACGTTTTAATATTGCCTGGTATTAACATTATAATAGTGTCTTTAATTAAATGACAGTTACGTTATAATATTGCCTGGTATTAACATTATAATATGGCCGGTAATTAAATGGCATTTACGTTTTAATATTGCCTGGTATTAACATTATAATAGTGTCTTTAATTAAATGTTAGTTACGTTATAATATTGCCTGGTATTAACATTATAATATGGCCGGTAATTAAATGGCATTTACGTTTTAATATTGCCTGGTATTAACATTATAATATTGTCGGTAATTAAATGACAGTTACGTTATAATATTGCCTGGTATTAACATTATAATATGGCCGGTAATTAAATGGCATTTACGTTTTAATATTGCCTGGTATTAACATTATAATAGTGTCTTTAATTAAATGACAGTTACGTTATAATATTGCCTGGTATTAACATTATAATATGGCCGGTAATTAAATGGCATTTACGTTTTAATATTGCCTGGTATTAACATTATAATAGTGTCTTTAATTAAATGACAGTTACGTTATAATATTGTCTGTAAATAAATGACAGTTACGTTATGATATTGTCTTCCTTCATTTAATTATGTGTGTCTCATTAAGGCTTTCTCTTGATTATTTATTTCCTAAAATATTTATATTGCCTTTATCACTATATTCTTTGTATTGCCTTTTTCTTTTGCTTGTTTTAGCATATGGATGTTTGGAAAGATTTATATCATTCAAAATATCTTTATTTGGGTTTTTGGTACTGTATAAGTAGACAGTTTCATATGTCAGCCTTGATCAGTATTGTAAATATTTCTTAATAGATGGCACATAAACGGTAGAAATTTATGAAGATGGGTAACCTTTTGTATGGATTGGTATTAAACCCACGAAGCATTTTTCTTTGTTAGATGCAGCAAAACAAGACAAAGTGTATAGATCAAGATATTTTATTATAGTATGGGGGTCGGGACAGATATTATAGTATGGGGGTCGGGACAGATATTATAGTATGGGGGTCGGGACAGATATTATAGTATGGGGGTCGGGAAAGATACGTTAATCCGTGGGTACTTCTTCTCAGCCGATATTAAATATAATATTAACATCATTTGTCTACGTTAGCAAATATGCTGAAATTGTATTTAGTCTTTTTACAGGATATGACGAATTGTTTTCAGAACTAAATTATATAGCTAATGGCTTTTGAGCATCAAATGTTATGGGGTCTTGAACACTTCGCATATGCAACTGAGTATCACGTTACTCCCCTCCCCTCATAACAGCAGATAAAAATAACTCAGCAGAAATATACTAAAAACAAATATCCCCACTAATTATTTCAAAAAGAAATTATACGGCTAAAATATGATGACGCATAAAGAAAATATTTACAATGAAAGAAAAAATAACACAAAGAATATACAGTATTAATGTATGATGGAGCATTACAAACAATATCATGATTGCCAAAAGGCAACACAACTTATACTGCTGATGTACAATGTCCAATTAGAAAGATACATAGATATGCAAACATGGGCCATCACATTTCGATAATGGACAGAAGAAGAAAAAATCAGCACCGAATGCAAAGAAATAATTGCAGAGAGACATAATGCAGTACGGCTGGGATTTTGTAAACATGTATCATAATTAATTTTATAGTTGGCAAAATTCTGGGATAAGAGATGACTTCTATTTATGATAAAATTGTTGGTTTGTCTTTGGGGTAGTGACTGTGTTAGAGGAAGTATTTTGGTGACCAACGAGCCATGTCGGTGCTAAAACTTTAACGAGTACCGATACAAAAAATTATGTCATAGATAGTTTACATCAGCGATACAGGTAGCTCATAAACTATTTGACGACCACAGAACCAGCAGTTTCACTTACAAAAACTACAATCACAACAAATCTGGTAATTAGTGGCCTAGAACGCTCATGTTTTTATCAAGAGTCATTACAATATTATTTTTGTGATTATTTTGCATGGATTTTGTCTTGCTTAAAATGACTAAAATTCGCAAGATGTCTTCCAAATGAATCAAAAGAGTATTATCATTCCTCCTAAGGTAATTAATTCTTTGGAAACCATGATTTTTTACACAGACCTTATGCAGACTAGTAATACGATCTTCATTGCTAGATCACATCTTCGTGTCAGCGTCCACAATCACAGAGAGAGAGAGAGAGAGAGAGAGAGACAGAGAGAGACAGAGAGAGAAGTAGATGGTTATCTTAAGCATAATCTATTATTTTGCAACTCGATTAGTGGGCAGATGTGAACTATGCCATAAGCATTTAATTAAATTGAATTGAATTCAACTCGTTGTTGCCAATATATCACACAATCAAATAAACATGACATTTTAAGTACAACAATCTTATTTAGGGCCAAAATGTGGGAATTTAGAGGCAGTTCTTTGCTAAGTATAGACTCTAGGGTGGGTGTACAAATAACGTTTACCACCTGACATAAGCTTGCACGCATTTCTAGTCCTTTAATTATGTTAACTTGACAGAAAGAGCGAACAAAATGAATACTGAAAAGTTTGCAAAATGATAGGTATATAATCTTCCCAAGAGAGCATCAAAACTCAGAGTGTATAAAGAATATCTTTGTAAGCGTCACCTTCCTAATTCGCAGGACGGTATCAATACCTAAGTACGCCTGATAAATCAATCGGTTGGCATTTACTCTGTTACACTAAGACACAAGTCTCATTTCGTTTCAGAATTCATTTAGATTGGTGTAGTCGCTTCCTATAGCCAGGTTTACACATGCGTATTCCACTACGATGCTATGAAGTATAATGAAAAATCACTAGACGTGGCAATACAAACAAGTCGTATAACCTTCTGAGATAAAATATAGTCCCTGCCCATGAACCGCTGCTTAAGAAGCCGGTAAAATCAATTTACTATCTTCTGGCTTATTTGATGAATTGACTTGTACGCAAGTGCGTAGGCTTAAGCAGAGAGTGAATATTTCAAAATGAGAATAAACAGAAGTAATATTTCAAGACACATAACCCAAAAGACCATTTTTCTCCTTTTTAATCAAGCAGATGATACAGAATCGGCATTCACCCCACTCTCTCTGTCACAAAAATAATTAAATTCGTGATTGACTGACAAAATATCGATAAATTACTTCAAACTTAATATAAATTGCCAAATGCCCAAATTAGGAGATGGAATCAGTCTGGATCACCACTATATGTATTTAACAAAGGCTCAAGTAAAAGAGTGGGATATTTTATTAACCGTAACGTTCACATCGACATTATTACACAATGTGTGAGTGTGCAACCTGTATGTATCTTCAGTAAATATTGTGCATCTTTTGAATCCCACTCATGACACGTGCATAATTATAGTTATTACTAACATTCATTTAGGTTATTTTATTTCATCAATTTTCTGATCCGAACCATCTAACTTGGCATCATTGATAACTAACGGAACTTGGATAGATTGTGGTTCCCTTGCATACCTTTCTATTGATAGCAGTTTATAAAGATGTCATGCTAAAAGGATTCCAAAATATCGGCTAAATCCTTAAAACCTTTCCACCCCCAAGCCCGGTTTCCTTAATTGGCCCGCTGTTGAATGACAATAAAGTTTCTCGAATGTGTCAAGTCATTAATTAGTATCCACCTGCGTGTCGTATTCGTCGTTTCGCCATATATTTGTCCCCGACATTTTATCCGGAATATTTTGTTCCTCAACAAAGATTCTGTTCTCACTCTAAACTATATAAATTCTGCCTTTTCTGAATTCCATTATAGCTTCTTTTGTAAACATTCGGGTTCAAAGTTCCTGGATTGAAGTTGAGTTACTGATCAATATAAACTATTAAGAAAGTCCATACACATTTGATGGGGCACTGCCTAAGTGTTATGTACGTGTTTTGATCATTACACAATGCATTTGGCTATATATCTTTCATGTCGAGGCGACAGAGGGTACACATTGTAATTAATTCTAACTGTAATGCTTACTTATTACATTATTGTAAATAACAATAGGTAAACATATTAAACAACTGCAACTTTACAAACAATTTAATATTTAATTTTTCCAAAACTTCACCAAACATTTATTAAATCCCAAGGATTCATTTTTTATCTAATTTACACTTAACCCCCAATGACACATTTTTTTCCTAAATTCATAAATCTTCCAATCTAACTCTAGTTTGATAGGAAGGAAAGGATTTGTTTTTTAAAAATAAAAAAGAAACTATGGTACCTTCACATTTCTTTGAAGAAAAAAAACAATCAAGATGTTCGGCTTAAACGATATTAAAATTCTCACTTTAGAATTAAGAGGTGCCTCCCTTTTATTCAATCACCGAAGTTGCTCATATTTCCGTTTTATAATTAGTGACCCAAAAGTACTTATGTGATATATTCCTCAAAATCCATTACTGACTAATCTAGTAACAATATTAGCAATTGTCGTAAAGATTGTTTATAGAGGGAATGAAGAGAAGCAGACCCGCTTTTAAATCGAATCTTAGAATAAGCAGCGTGCATTAAATTAAACAAAAAGACTATGGTGAATATTGGTGATCAGCCGCACCGTTTGAATACTTTAAAGGGTGAATTTCAAATTAAGCTGTTGCAGACGTCCATATCAATTGGTAAGCATTCAATATGAACTTGCATAAAATAATATATTTCAGTTATGGCTTTCAAGAAAAAATGCAAGAGCGACAACTGCATAATGCCAAGCCCAACATGAGAACAGCGTAACATAAAAGGATCGCATACATTATCCGACTGAACATTCTTCGCCTCTTCTGTGTACACGGTGACGTTATCAAATGCTGTGTTCCGGCTTTCGAATCCAACTGGTTAATTCACAGAATGTCGCTGATCAAAATGTGCATGTGCAAAATGGCCTGGGTTTCTTAGTTCGAAAATAAAATCCATGGCTCTTAATAATCTTGTAATATGGCACCCAACAATGTTTGTGGCCAATATATTTTGTGACGGAAGCTTACATTACCCCAATGAGTAATGCCTTTATTCGAACATCCTTTAAATTTAATTGGTTAAGTTGCTCAAAGACATTCTGTAAAATGTCAATGTGATACGTCAAGCAAGACAGCTAACACTTCAGTATATTGGTACATAAACACATCCAAAACCTTGAATACTTTCGAAATACCTGTCTTTTGAAATAATGATAGAAATTGTAAGGAATATTTGGATTTAATTCACAATATTGTATGTTCGTGTAAATATTTTAGAACTTAGAAAATTAAATGTTAAGTTTTACAAAAGCTATTGGTTGTGTTTCTTTCAGTTACTTAGTTTAAGAGATTGGAGTCGTAACTATGCCAGTTGTGGGGAGATCTTAATCACTTCTTACTTCTTCAAGAAACCTTGCAGAGCGGAGCTTTGTAAAGCGAAATGTACTGGATTTACACCATTTGAAAATCTAAGATTTGTATTTCTTGCACCATTGAATAGCTTTTGTCGTTTTTGAAAAGCTGCATGTCGGATCAAAATGTTGGTAACCTTAGCATATTTTTATACAAACTATATTTTCCCAGTGGTGGACGATACAGTATAAACACTGAATTAAGAGGGCAAGCGGCCTGTGTTGACATAACAGAGCTCCTCACGTCCATGAATAAACAGTTTAGGAACACTAAAAACATTAAAATGTACTGCTAACACCTCGACAATGCAAACTGTATTTTCTTTGAAACTATGCCGGATGTGCGCAAGGCAGACATTGTGCGTATGGTGGACTTACTTGGATTTTGAATATAGTAAGTAGCCACTACTTTTCCAAACGAAATCCTTAACAAAAGGCCAGACTCGAACGTAGCTATAAAAAAACACAACCGAAAGATTGAATGAGAATTATTTCGCCTGGTTAATGCATAGGTTTCCATCAGCTACGTGCATCGCTCAGCTACAACATGCTTTATTTTCCAAGGCGAAGATCTATCCAAAGAGAAAGTTCGTATTCACTCGAAATCCTGTACAGATACTGGAGAATATTGCCCTCAACATAGGCCCTACACAGTATGTTATGAAAGTTCTTCAATGCATAGATGCAGTTTTGCAACGTGGTCCATACAGTGAAAACAAACTATTCAAAATTCGCTCAATATAAGTTTTTTTTACGGCTTCGCCATGAAATGTATCGTTGTATTGATGTTGATATATCGTGAGAGTGATATTACTTAACTATTAGAGTATGGCTGCAGACTGCGTATGCAACAAAAGGCTTTGTCTTCTCTTGAAATATTTATTATCAAAAACAAATTATATTAGAGGGGGACTTTGAAGTTTACTACGGAATAGTTCAGTAGATTATTTTGGGGTAATAATATAAACCCAGCACAGTGAGCAGCCACCATCTTTTTACTTTGGCCAGCCACCTATCCTTTCAACAATTGTATGCTTCTGGTCTATTATTAAACAATCTGGTTAAAAACAGTTTTAAAGACTTAAGACTAAAACAAAATGTCAACTGCTTTCCAAACTCTCTAACTATTGGGCCAACCGTCTAATTATGTGCACGAAATCATAGATCAACCATCTTCGCATCATTACTAATTATTTTTAAACCTCCATGCCGCTGGTCACTAGCCGAGTCTACTGGCTTGCAAAACTTATATTTAACGACCACCACATAACCACTGAAATTGTACGATTTGCTAAGCACAACTATGCTACTGGACATCAAATTAGGTGGATGGCTCACACCTGGTTTAGTGATCTTCAACATATTATGAAAAAAACAACGGACATTCAAGTTACCATTGGTCTCACCCACTTTATATATACTAAAAAGGGGCCCCGAGTGGCAGAGTGGTCTAAAGCGCTGTCCGTTACGAATCACTGCCATCTCACCTCTGTCTGCGTAGGTTCGAATCTAAGATTCGGCTAATGTAGTTATGTGAGAAAGCTTGCCAGTAGCTTCTCGTGGGTGGGTGGTTCTTTCCGGGGGCTCTCCCGGGTTCTTCCTCCACCAATAATACTGGCCGCCATGTATAGCCTATCGTGTGCTGAAAAATGGCGTTAAACCCTACAACAACAACAACAACAACATATAATTAAACATGAATTACAGTGCCAACTCATATCTCTTAATGTTATTACTTCAACTTCGGACTGGACAGTATTTACTAGATGTTATATATTGGATACTATCTTTTGTATTTTATATTATTTATATTATCTGGAGATTATTATGGTTTATTTTAAATATTGTCTATTGAAATCATCTTCTGTTGAATATTATTGTCTGGATACATTGTTTTTAGATTTTTTGACAGCTCCAGAATACCAGAACATCTTAGAAAATATGGTTTACTGAGAACGATGTGCGTTTCCTTGATATGGCTTGCCAGTAGGTTTGCATTGAAAAATATTTATCGTGTCTAATTAGGATATGCAGCCAATTTGTATCATCGTTGTTATTTTTACTAGTTCTACACAGACTCGCTTTTATATATTTCTTAATCATTCTGTCAAATACTAAAAAAAGTAATGTCTATAAAAGTCGTTGATGGCATCATTTTCTTCATTATGTAAAACCAGTGTGCTTGTTTGAATTTGTTTACACAATAAACTCTAACCAGGTTAATACCCATATTGAGATAGTGTCTAGGATTCCTGGAGTGAATCACCTACCGCGTCTTACGTAGTAATTCCTCTCTACGCCTCGAAATTAGGATGGTCGCCAAAATATCCTGCGGTATGTATACATACTTGACTGTCCTTCACTAACTTATCAAGCAAATCGGCATCAAACTGATAGCTGTCCATAACGCGCATATGGCAACATGAAAATGACATTTAACACGTCATATTTATTTGGATCGCATTTTATTCCTCGGTAACATTTTCCAAAGTATTTTACAATCAGTTACGAGTCATAGCCACGCAAATTATGAAACAAGGCTTGAATGAACTCATTTCACCTTAAATGTAGATTATACATTGCATGAGGAACACAGCGATACTTTCAAGTACAACGACAATGATCTCGACTTCGATCGAAACCAAGCGACTCTCTGCATATCCAGCCCTTGTCACATGTCATAAAGGTGTTTCTGTGCGGGATAAGTCATATGCGCAGATGGATGGGTGTTAGTGTGTCATACTTTCTTGACGTAGATTCTTTATGAATTTATCAACACAATCAAAACTGTGATTCAATTTTATGGGCTTGCTAAAGATTTCGTTAGCTCAGACCAGTTTGAACTCGTTGCGCAAGAAACATGCTCTTGATATTATCTCATGAAAGACATGTTAGAATTTTTAGACAACATCAAAGGGAACGGAAAGAGGTTCAGTCAGCATAAATGATAATATGCAATCTCATCTTGTGATTTAACTTATTGAATGCGAACCTATTTTCTACTGTGCTTGATATAAAATCTTATCCAGATATTGCTGCACGAGTACATCCTTTATGGTAAATCCGTGAAGATATGTTCTGCTGTACAACACTGACGTTTTGCCCCATGCATTGACAACTCATTAGCACAATGCTGTTTTAGATCCAGCAATAGTGACTCGTGCAGACGCGTATCAGCTGATATAGCCTTTTTTGATAAAATTGGACAACAATTTTGCTAGAACATGAAAAAGGGTGTTATTGTTTGCATCCATGCAAATTGCTCAAAAAACTAGCACCATCTGCCTGAAATGTATGTATGTATGTATGTATGTATATATATATATATATATATATATATATATATATATATATATATATATATATATATATATATATATATATATATATATATCTGTGTGTGTGTGTGTGTGTGTGTGTGTTTCAATCGGCTATTTTTAAAAAATTGGTGTCTACTTTACCCTCTAGAAATGATACCAATATCAAGGTAAATATCAAAAAGAGTTTAGTGGTAAAAGCACGGATGTGCGTATTAACCTGTGCATCAGCATAAATAACGGCAACAGTAATATTATAAGCATTCCTCTCCTTGATTATAATTCATACTCACTGCATGATCACTATTGTCAATTTGTTTATATTTTTAAAATGATCATCGCCTTTCACAATCGGATACATGCACATATGTGTTAATGTCTTTCATTTCCTGATTATTACGTTGATACCTTAACAGGTTCCATCACTTATTGCTCTATCGCATATTAGCTAGAAAGGTTTTACGTGGCAGCAAGTAAACGTTTTCATCGCGCGTGTCAGTAATTATTCTGCCAGACTTATCAATCTGAGGCGAGTCCTTTTCCGGGTAATAAACATTATCTTATTCTGTAGATGACACCGCGATGGCTGCCCTTTCAAAACGCTTAAAGTATTCTGGTGTAAAGCCTGACTGCATTCTTATACGTCCTTTTTAAACAAATTTATGTTCTTTAAATCGGATCTTGCCTTCCTATTAGAAATTGATATTTTCGTATTGTACTTTGTTATGCGATGACTTATATCAGTTAGCATTTATTCAACACCCACCCCCGGATAATATGTTTTTGGCAACTCTAGTCATCAAACGTACGCTTTTGTTAGTAGGTGAAATATCTTTAATGACTTATTTAGTAGATTATCTTGCAAAAGCCAGGCGGATGTAGCATCAAATGTAGCTGTAACGTATCGGTTGGCTACAGTATGGCAGATTACTGCACTGGTGTACCTCTGATATTGATTGCAATATGTTGTCCAATTGCTATTTCTATGGCTGATGCGACACCTCTTCCAAAGCATGTCCAGCAACTCGTTTGACTATGCCTGGCACTGCCTTTAGCGATCGTTGAAAATGGCGTTGATAAAAAAAATCTTTCTTCAATCTTTTACGCCTAACAGGTATTGGATTTATTTATACAACCCGGTTATAGAGTTTTGTCTACAGCTTTTAATAGCAGATAAAATATCACTCAGTTGGCTCGTTATAGAGGTTTGCATAATTTCTTCTCTGATACGTCATTGTCATTGTATTGTCTAGTATGCTGTAGACGTTTTTATTTTTAAATTTGCAGATACGTGGCGATGGTTTTACCGTCATAAGCGATCCTGGAGGAGTATTTGGACTAAAGCTGTACGATCCTTTGTCAGTGGAACAGCTGATGAGCAGGCTGCTTAAATCATTCCTTTTGACAGGACAATAGCGAGCCTAGCATGTTTCTTAAGCTGTTGGTGATATTAACGTCATTCATGTAGCCACCACCAAGCGTCATCTATGTCTTCAAAGTAGATTAGATGGATACGATTTCGATATTCTCGCTCGTCCTTGCTTCCTTAAGCGATTCCCGCACCATTGTAGACTCCTGTAGTAATGGTGAGCACTCTTTGGACATCGGTAGCAACAGAAACAAATTTTCATTCCATATTTAGGCAAAGATCAAAGTTATGTCATGACAGTATCCTATGACGAATATGTAGGTATGTCAAGTCTTACAGTAAACTATTTCTATTTGCTGTTTACTTAGGGTCTAAGAGAAATGTTTGCGATATGCTACCTAACTAAATTCTTTATAAAACAAAGTGTCATCCACTTTATTATGCGCTTTTTGTTGTTGCTAGTGATCTAGTATGTATGTGATCTCGTTATCTATTTCAGTGCCAACATTACCTGCTTTATCTGCTGCTGGCAAGCATCTGTAGACAATTAACAAGCTCTACTGAATTTTAGTACCTTATTCATTTACCTTTGACCTTTTATTCAGAATTTGATTTAACTGGAATCCTCAATCGAGGCAGTTTGCGATGTCAAAGCGGGTTGTATCAATACTGTTTGTAGTTGATACAATGCAGAAAGATTTATCAACGGAAAATTAGCTTGCTGTGAAGAGGGGGTTCGGAACATCAAGATCAGAAATATCTTGTTAAAACATTGGATCATAGGTTTTAAAAATGAATGTTCATGTTATCCTTTATTTTGTCAACATTCTTTCGACTTTTTAACGTTCTCATGCAGCATTTCGCAAAGCAGCACCAAAAAGAGTTTTCCTTTCCATAAGTGGTACAGTCATATTATGTTAAATGTGTCTACTTTCTCATGTCTCCTCCTGTATCGCTGCAAACGTTGTATTCGTTGGATGCCCGTTTCAAGTTCGCAGATAACTATTTTTGCTAAAGAAATTGCCCACTCGTCTTTTTTTCATTTAAATAAATACCCTGAGTTTTTCATCAGCCATATCTTTTAATGCAGTAATGGTCAGATCTAATATTTGAACAAGCTGTCCTGTCATAGCTCGTTGCGTTGTTTGGCCTTCTATCAACGTTCCTTTCACTTCTTTCAGCGTTTTAATGAATTTATATTGATTACCATTGTCAGCTGTCGCATCCTGTAATGTTTTGTATCTTTATGGTTTAAAAAGCGTTTGTGCCTTATCCCGCCGTAAATGCCTGTTTTTCTAAGCGTAGGCGTCCAAGTAAGTGCTGTTGCGGCTCTACATACATGCATGTCTCCAGCTCTTGCAGCGTATTTATTTCGTGCAAATAGCATTGTATACAAAATATTACATTAACATCTTGATGAAACGCTGCCATCAAAAACATATTTGTTTATCAGGTAGGTATACGTCACCAAAGCCTATAAGACCAATTTCAGGAACGGTTCTACATCTCGATGAAACGTCATAAGATCGCGTTTGCTCCCGATAGTCACTTGTTGATGACGTGATTGGAACTCTTCGTGACTGTATGATTTGAACCTGAATACATTTATGCAACGGCAATGATCACGAGCGATATAATCTACCTCTGGAATATCTAAACCAAAACAAACAATACAAAACAGCCCAGCCAATATTGCGACGAATATATATTTTTTCTTCGTAATTAGATTGTGCTAATTAGAAAGAAAAATTATGCCTTGACTTTATATGCATTTTGAGTCGATATTCAAGATTCGCAGTTTTTGTTCAGCAGATCATAGGACTTCGGTCGTTATACAGCTTTTGGTAAGTTTATTAGTTTCTAGCAACACCCGCAGCAACGTAATCTCTGATGCTGAGCTTGTAAAACGTGCGAATAAAGACCGACAACATGACAGGACATCTAAACATGTACATGTACATCACGAAGATTACACCTTTTGTAATGCCAGTAGATAATTCAGACAAGTCGAAAGAAAAGCTATTTTGCGGCATGTGTTCTTCTGACCACCGATCAGGCTGATTATCCCAGTGAGAGTTGCTTTCTGTCGCATCATTCCCCGAGTTATATTGCCATCCAGTGCACTATTTCGGCATCAGAAGTTTTACTGAAAACGGGCAGAAACATGACTGGCAATATGTATTCCATTCAAAGTCAAAACTTGCCACATCAATCACAGATAATGTTGGTCACAAAAGGTATGTGGATAACATATATAATATCAAGTTTGGTGAGGCTAACGACATGGTCCTTAATGCGTCACACACAGATGCCAACATATCAGGATATTGGCAATATTCCATAATATAACTCATTATTGGTAGATTTTGGTAGGCGTAGTTTTAGTTCACATGGCATCCTTAGTGGCATATTCACCTATCATTATTCAGGCTTATGAAGCCTTACAAATTATCAAAAATGTGAACGTTTGAACGTATTGGCCATGAGTCAATGTTATGAAAAAAAATGTAGACGTGCCAGCGGTCAAAAAGCTGCAAAGCAAAGTTGTATTTGGATTCCACGCTAAATTAGAATATAAAAGAGCACACTCTGCCGATGTTCTCCAACTCTCAGACTCACACTATTCAGATGTTTTGCTTTTGCGGGCCGCAAAGCTGCAATCTCGCCATGCAATGAATGGTCTACGGCAGGCATTTACTCAGATTTTTGGATTTAAATTAGTTTTTTCCGCGGCTGTTAAATTCTTTGTCTCCCATCTTAGAACTAGAATACTGTAGATAGAGTATCATAAACCTTGGTATCGTGAAGCATCCAAGGACAACGACAGCTGGACGGAGCTTTATAAAAGACCCCGACAATACGTACCGTCTAATATGTTTTTTTTTACCTGTGTATTAATGCGACAGGAGATCTAGCTCTGTGCAGTTTACAGTTAAACGTCTCTTATGAAAGGGTACATACGGTTAATAACAATTAGTTGTCAGCTCGAGGAAAAGATTACACATCTTCTTTCCAGTTTTAAAAATAATTTAAAAAAAGAAAACTAAATCATTTAGGAAAGAGGATTTTGTACAGAGAGAAAATATTTTATCAGCTATACTGTATGTGCTCAATGGGAAAGTAATTATTTAAATCACAGTAGAAGCCGACAGTAGATATATTTTTCTGGCAAAAGAAATCCATATGGCATTACGTTCAGTGTTTGACCGTAGAAACCAAAACGTCATCTCCAGTGAATTGTAAAACAAAAGTACCAAATTATGGATTAGTTAATATGATTTATCTTTTTAAGCTTCACTTTTAATTTGCCACTCGCTTGTCTGTTATACACTTCTTATCAATGCAACGTTCACTCAAAATTAGGAGTGGGAAAGGATTTCATGAGTTAAATACGGTACTGTTTTAGAAGCATGTATCGATTGCGCATAAAGATATTAGGTCTGGGCACAGAATTGTAGCAGGGAAGGTATTGATTTTCGAACTAAGATGTTCCACACCCTTTGTTTCGTGCTGACGCGGCGATTCATTTACAGGGGTTAGCTGTATCTGTGCGCAGTTGCGATTCTGCTCATTTTCTCATGTGATATTCCTTTCCTTTTTTGTATCGAGGTACTTCGAGAATGAAATATACATGCATACATACATACATACATACATACATACATACATACATACATACATACATACATACATACATACATACATACATACATACATACATACATACGATGTCTGCAAAATGGCAGGTTATAGCGATGTCTGGCTCTGGAGCATCATGACACAGACATGTGGCACCATGTCCCACCAAGTCACATTATTCTGATACCCGGCCGACCAGTCCTAACACTAACTTCTTAATACTGAGCGCCAAGCGAGCAGTTGTAAGTACCAATTTTTAAGTCATTCGTATGACTCAGCATTGGTTTGAACCCGCAACCTAAGGCATTTGAGGCTGACGTTCTAATTAGACTAGCGGAGCGATCAAAGAGGGGCGCCTTTAATTCTTTCTAACGTCAATGCTTCCATTGTTTTGTAAAAGGTCGCATTTGGAAACTTTAAGTCTATGATTTTTAACTACTTATCATCGCATGTTTTCCTTTGTGACCCATACCTAAAGTTGGAACTCTTTGGTCAAGACGTGTCTTAACGTCAAATGTTGTATGCGTGTGTTCCTTGTAAGGGCAATGTTCGTATGTGTGTGTTCGTTTGTCTTTTCATATCCAGTATGTACCTGATTATATGGCGTTGATTTCGGCAGTCTCCATTATATCGTCTATCGACTTCGACTTGTGGATTTAAACGTGGCTTCGAGTGCCAATATTATTTACATGCACGCTTTCTTCATTCATGCCCAGGAAGTGTATGCATGGTTATAGGATAGGAAGCCCAAAACGTTCGAAGGTATGGCCCTGGAACTACATATTTGGTGTAGGTAACCTCACATCCTTTAGCTCTGTTACGTGCTTAGGCTCGAATAAGCAGCAACACAGAAAGAGTGAAAACTAACAAGCTTGTATAACTTGAACAAAGAATTTATTAAGTACAATTATTTTCATAAAGTAAATAAACTTACGGTTTTAGAGAATCAAATCCAACATTAATCCAATATAGAATTCACAAAAATAATTCACTAATGGAATTGCAAGAGTCCTGATAAATAAATGTTCCAGGTTCGAATCTTGCCGATGTAATCCAAAATGGCTGACAATGTCACGTGATGCAGTTCTTGTTTTATTATCATCCAAATGAAATTATGAACACATGTCCTTTTCCAGATAAATGGAATAAATTCTCTTGCTCCAACAAATTGACACAATTCCCTGTACAAGGTAATTAAAACTCAAACAGAAAACACAACATAACATCATAAAAGCCCAACATCTACTGAACTGTTCTATCCCAAACAACAATTTATATAACTGTTTTTCTTAAGTAAACAAGTGATCGCGTGATTTTATGGAAGTTCATGGAAGGTGACAGAAAGAGGCTGCCTTCACTAAATCACGTACTCAAAGAAAGATCTAGATATTTCCTACCCCCAAGAACTAAAAATAAAAAGTTGTCCTTGAAATTAACCAATAGTTTTAGAAGCTTGTAAACAATGTCTAAAGCAGGGTCAGGAATTAGGTCAACAAGCCAAGGTCAACCTATGTTTCCAGCTAGAGTCTAGGTCAGCCTGAATTTTCCAGAAAAATCTCCCAATTAATGAATATTAAACCCTAAATGACAAATTTGGATTTAACAATTAAAAAAGAAATAATTTAAATCCAATAGACGTAACAGCTCAAAAAATAAATATCAGCAACACCAACATTAAACTCACACAGTCAGTACGCAACCTAGGTGTTACTCCGGACAGTACTCTCACATTGTACCAACATGTCATGACCATATGCAAGGCCGCATATCATGAGCTAAGTTCCATTCTCAAATATCGTTCTCGTGTGTTCATTAGTACTTTCAAGACTGGACTATTGTAACTAAATTATGTCTGGCTCTTTTCAATATCTACTCCAGAAACTTCAAAATGTTTAAAACACAGACGCTCGGACCATGCTTAGAGTACCAATATAAGAGCGCACATCCCCGCTGCCCTTTACCCAACACTGGCTATCCATTCGTTCCAGAATCAAACACAATATTTGTTCTCTGTGCTACGTTTCACTGACGAACTACAGTCCAACATTCTTATCTGGCCTCGCCCAACCAGCAAGATACTTTCTCTCCTCTTCTGGCAATCGTATACTCATTATTCCCACTATGAACACGAAATCATATGGACAACGTTAGTTTGCATACCAGGCCCAGCAATGTAAAACAAATTGCCCATTGAAATCATACACAAAGACCCAGTTATCCCTTTCAAGTGTGCTCTTAAAACTCGTCTCTTTTTACTGCAAGACATCTTAAAGACCTAATAATGTTTTATACCTTAAATCTTTTCAGCGTGTTTTTATGTTTTCTAATTTTATTTGATTTTTTTTGTTTGTTTTTAGTCATATTATTATATAATGTTGTAAAGTGCTTACAGCTTCTAATGATTAGGCGCTATACAAAGTCCTCATTATTATAATTTTTATTTATTTTACGATACTGCACTCGAACCCACTTCATATCGCATTCATAAAGGAACATCTTTATATTGTAAATAAAAAATGGACGCTGACGCCAGCACTTTTGATTTATTTTATTATTATGTGAATAAGTAAACCAACTGAATGAACTAAAGCAGATGTTTCGTGGACTGCCATATACCAGCCGCCTTGCCAAATTCGGTGTTAACGTTTATGATACAATATTTTGGATTTATTCTTTCGTGAACACTCACAAGCAATAAGCAAATAAAAGCTTGACTTGGAAGCTAATGAGTTAGTAAATAAAAGTAAATATTTTAATAGTAAATCGTATATGATGTAGAATGACCCAAAACGTTGATTACATAATTGGCTAGCTTTTGCAGACTTTCCTCTAATACATATAATTCATCGCGCGAATTGTCAATTTGTTGAACGGCGCCTATTGCACTAATACATTTTTACTCAGACTTCAGTAGGGCGCCTTTCAGGACACAGTTTGATCGATAAAACATAAAGGTTAGTTACCGTATAGCATCACCATTTTTTTCAAACATTGTAGAATGTCAACAGCAATTCCGTCATGTCCCAAAAGTAACACCGTCATTACCCAAAGACTATGCATGAATTACCCAAAAGCAAAGCCGTCATTACTCGAAAATGGTGTGCGGTCTTTACCCAAAGACTATGCATGCGTGTACATGAATCTAATGCGAAGATATTCATACACATAAATGTTACGCAGAAGCTAAGATACATGTGAAAGTCAAGAATATTTACAGTTAGGTAACAATGAATACCACTTAAAATTCGAAATCGGACTATGAAATTATACGATATAGAAAGTTCAATTCTGGAAGCAATAAGTGACAAGACAGTAAAGATCACATCGCATCCGCAATGATGGTTGTTCATTTATAATGCATTGGCCCAGTTTCAAATATCATTGATTAAACCATGCTATCTTATAGACCAGAGCATAGAGAATCAATTCCAGAGAACACAGTTTTCACCGTTTTTAGTTTCTTAGGGCAACATATGGGTTATCCAGGCCTTAAAAGTTTAGAATATCAGAATGCTTAATAATTTGTATATATGGAAGCATTTCAAATTGATACCTATATTAACGAAAATAAAAATCTAGAAAATCAATTCACAACCCACACCAATACCAAAATTTAGAAACCGTGCGATGAATCGAACAGTCAAAAGGTTCGTGAAGACCAGTTCAGGGCCATGTGCGCACGCGTTCTCTTGCTCTACATGGGGAGAACTTTTCACGGTCGATTTCATCAATTGATAAAATTTACTCCTGGATAAGATAAGGGAATAAAAAAATACTCGCAACGACAATCGAAAACTTAAATATGTAGAATCTTTTAAAATCTTCAAGGTGGCTCCCTACCGCTATAACCTACTTATAAGAGAATGTCACGTGTGTAATGTGAAGCTGATCGGATATGCAACGTACAGTATAAAACGAATGTTAGCATATATCTGAGCTACTTTTATTTACTGCATCTGAAACTTTCTTCTGATATTGCACATGTGGAATTGTATATGTTCTTACAACAAAACTAACCAAAATGGTAGATTTCATTTGCATGAAAAATTAGCCTGAATTAGTCTAAAATGTACAATATTTAACAGTTCTAAAACCAAGTATAACTACTTTTCAAAGACTAGACAATACTAGCTTCTAAAATTGCAACGAATGAATAAAAAAAATACATAGAATGTGAAAATATATTGAAAGCTCCTCTTTACACAATTTTTCTTTAAATACAGGAAGTGACAATAACCACACGGAGCTACCAGTTTTGTATAAGTGCACATTTAAGTTAGACCAAGTTTTCCTTATTCTATTACCCAAAATACACTCAGCAATCATACATCATAAAGTTAATTAAACGTTCTGTTAATAATATGTAAGATATGCAAGTTTTGGGGGGTTTTTTTACAGCCAGGACAACCAATGAGGAAATCATGGAAAACTATGATTCTTTTCAAAATCTAACCCTATGCAAGATACAAAACTGTAGAGCGCCATCTGCAAACAAAAAGGAAACATTCTGCATTCTTCACATCGTCCTGTATGATGTTGTCAGCCATATGATACATCAAAATTTATATTATGCATGATTACAGGATAATTATTCTTGCTCACACCAAATGGCTTGTGGTAGTATCATGTTTGCAATTACCTTAATTATGGGGATGTTAAAAGATTTTGAACAAAAGAGTAAAGTCCACTTAAATTTAAAAATGTTGCATTAATAGAAAGAAACGCATAGCGAAATGCTTCTTTGTATTTATTTCTAATAATAATAAAAATTAAGGAAAGACTCATGGCAAAGCAGATTCGCTTTCTTTCGTGTAATATGGTTAGAAGAAAAAGCAAAACTTGTACCCTTTGAAATTTGACCCCCACAATTTTTTTCTGTTCCATTCCTGTTCAAAGTGTAAATTTGTTTATTTACATCACGTGCATAATCCAAGCAAGTGTCATAGCCATGCCTTTCAACATAACAATAGTTGCGCAAAAGCAATGCGCAATGTGCATTTTAAACATAATGCACTTTTCAGCATGGAGGATGGTCTAGGCCTATGTGGAACCTTTCTGCCAATGAATTCTGTTCTGTGGGAAAAACTAAATTATTCAAAATTACTGTTTTGCTGGTTTCAATTTAAATGTTTCAACAATATAATCAAACTTAAATAATGTGATCTTTATGTGGGCACTATAGATGTCATGAACTTCTGAGAGAGTGGAAGATGTAAGGTGAAGGTAGTGGCATTTCCCACATAAAGGTGATATAATTATTTGGTGTACCTCATTGCTACTTTCATGAACTGTGGGTGAAATTTCTTGGGATATTGTACTTGTGTAAATTGTGTATGATCTAACCAAACACCTAACCAAAATGGCTGATCCCGTGTTTGACAATTCATCCTAATTTACTCTAAAGAACAATATCCGTAGCAGACATTAAGCCATGGAATATTAATGTTGCCAAATTAGAAAATACCATTTTAAAGTGCTAAAGAATGAAACACACAAAAAATATTTATTAATTTTAAACCTTTTTTTTGCAATTTATATTTATATCTTTGAAGTTGTAATAACGACGTCAGGAGGCTTAAGATAACGTACACGGAAATGAATCGATTCATGCTAACGAAAACGGCATCGGATATATTCAAATGTTTCCAGCTGTAGCAGGACAATAATGGAAAGAGATGTTCGTCTGGTGAAGGAAATCTTAGTATCCAGAAAACGTCACCATACTGCTACAATTGAAGTGATTCGGTTTCTTTGATGCCAACATATTACGTGATGTATTAGTTTTTGTGTTAGTTGAAAGGTACCATATAAACATGACGGATGTCTTCCTCGCATGAATGCTCTATAAATAATGTCAGTTATGATATTGTTTATAACCACGGGACAAAATTTAAGAAAAACACAGGAAAGAAAGGATGAAATCTATCAGCGATTAGTCAGAGTGTACTTTAAAGTGAAAAGGGAATCATTCGTGCCATAAAATATGTTTGCCTATCACGCGACTGGGTTATTTAGATTTATATTGAATGGAACGTAGTAACTTCGACTTTTATATTTCCAGCTATGCATCGACATTTTGCCATTTTGAATCATAACATGGGTATTTTCGAAGACTTTTAGGTACTTATATGTTCTTGTATACATGTGATGGCAACATAATGAGCATCGCAACCTTAATTAGCCTTCCAAAAATTAACATTATGATTGACCACATGCATTATAGACCATGAGATCTTGCGGTTACGTCATCATTATAAGATAACATATATAATTTTTGTACAAGACATCACACATGTTTAGATAAAATTAATATTTCCCACTTGTTATCCGGCAAGAAAATGATGGTTAATTTACGTTTTTAAGTTAGTTTCCATTTTGAAAATTTAGTACCTTTAAACCAGCCACAATACCTGATTAGTTTACAACACATTGCACAATCATTATTTATCGTACCACATTTTATGACTTTTGTGGACGTGGATACTAGAAACCATGAAAATCTCAAAGAAAGATTATTGTGGAAATGTGGAAACGAGCATAACCCTTTCCGAATCCATGACTTTAAATTAAGGATGTGAACGTCATTTTCGCACAAACATTAGTATATACTCGCTAATAAGACCAATCCATTTTCATTCCATAAAGGCCTATATCGGTCGTTGCATAATGCGCCTAGAGACCTAGGGCTATGCAATTTGTTCGCGGTTGGAATCTTAATACATCTGAGTATGAACGGTAGTACGTATATAGTAATCTAACTAGCAGTATTTCATTTAGAGTCTAGCATAAATATTAATAAATGATTGTCACGGCTATAATTTCTCTATAATGTCTTCGGTGTCCAGCGAGCTTAACTGAAACAGCCATAAAACTCAAGACGCGCGGTTTATTTTGCCAAAGTCAGTTACGTAACCTTGTTCACAGGTAAGTGGCGATTTCTTGATCAAACAAGGCATCGTCCAAATATTTTATCGTAAACATCTTTGACAGAAGGTTATGAGGGGCGATGTCGATTCATTAGGAACCAACTTCCAATCTGAATTGAGTTAGGCGTGCCAGACATTAGAATCTTAAGTTTAAATATATCATCTTAAGACTCAAAAGTTTGTAGTGTTTCAAATCTGGCGGACAAAGCAAATAATTACCTACTCCGTGACCATTCGTAATGGCGGATTGATTTGATGAATAATAGAAAAGCTTCGGAACAGGTCAGTTATTATTTGCTCGATTGTTGTGAAATATTACTGCAAAGTAAGTGTACTTTAATTATTGCAGTATATCTATATATTTGAGTATACAGAAAATCACCATTGTAGTTTGATTCATTCGTAGTATTTGATATTTTGAGATATGAGCATTGTGATGTGTAGAATTAATATTGTAATTCGCTATTGGGTTAATTCGTGTTAACCTCATGTATTCATTTGAATTATAAATTTGCAAATGTTGAATTGAATAATAAACTTTGTATAATGTTACGATGTGCAACTTTAGTATAGGAATTTGTCTATTTGTGTATACTTGTAGGAGTATCATGTGTATGGATATAACAGAGCATGAATGTGCATATCTGTGTACATTTGTAGAAGTGCAACGTACAGAAATGCGTCTGAGTATATAATATTGTTTTGTATATAATAAGATTCAGAATTTATATTTATATATTTACGGTGTACACTTAGCAGGGAGAATGTGTATTTCGATGGGCACGAATGCGTCACCAGAAAACGGCAATGGTATATCTGATCATAAAAATGTTAGTGTGTATTACATAGCAAAATGTATATCCTTTGCAAATGTCCGTGTATGTTTTCTTTAGAAGCTTTTAGGGACCAGAGGAAATACTGCTAGATGTATCATGTGGTCCGAGTCTCTGGGAGACAAAGAGAAGATAGATGGAATTTTGAGGGACCAGAGGGAATTACCCCAGCTGTGACCCGAGTCTCTGGGAGACAAAAGAGAGAAAAAAAGACAGAGGAGAAGTAGAAGGGGTAACGGAAGAAGACAAAGGAAGAGGAAAACATACAGATAAGAAGGAATCAGGACAGAAGGGAAAATTGCACACTGATTCAAAGGATGAACTAGGCCGTCACTTGGTGGAGTGTTATGATATTAGCTTAATTGTATTTGAGAGATTATTATTTGAATAATATTAAATTGTTGTTATTTAAAATATAAATTTGTCTGTTCATTAATTTAACCGTCGGCAACGCTGACTGGGGTCTCAGAGCTTTGCATCTCTCTATCACTACTCCAGTTTCTAACTAAAACGAGCCAGGGTGGGTATTCTATATTAATTTAAATAAATTGGAAGTACCCCACCCCAAAAGGGAATCAACTAAACCTTTACAATATTAATATCTGTCTTGCCTGCGAAGCACAGACCGTACATACATATGACCGGAATGGCGCTTTTGGTGTTGGTGTCGATTTTATTTTTTTACAGATAGCGCAGTCTCTCTAACACTGTTTTCTGTACAGTCATAAACCTTGGTGAATTTTTACAAAGGGATACGGCTCACTACGACAATTCTGGGTGAATGAGACATACTTTTCATGTTCAGTTATTGCTAGGCATCTATGATATGCCAAGTCTGAGCTGCCCGTACATATCATTATACGGATTTCTCAAACAAAAAGTATGTAAAGGCGGATATGTGTTTCTCCCAGACTACCATTTATTATGATATAGACATGTTGTTTTCCTTCGGCGCAATTTTATATGGTGTAATTTTTAACAACTCACTGTTCATAAAGCAGACGTTCATATTAGTATTTGTTAACAACTTGCATTTATTCGTGTATATGTTTGGAATGACCATGTGTAAACTCCCGTCCATCAGTTTATTCTTGTTAATGTGTTGCTTAGATAAATAAATTCTTTAAACAATAGTGTGCATCGTTTCGTCTGTCACTCACATGTGTATGTATATATATGTATGTATATGTATATATATATATATATATATATATATATATATATATATATATATATATATATATATATATATATATATATATATATATATATATATATATATATATATGTGTGTGTGTGTGTGTGTGTCTGTGTGTGTGAGAGAGAGAGAGAGAGAGAGAGAGAGAGAGAGAGAGAGAGAGAGAGTGTGTGTATGTGTATATATGATATGCATATTTATTTAGTCATAATATAGAAGTTATGTTTGATATACATATTTAGGTTGTCATAATACAGAAGTTATATTTCATATGCATATTAATTTGGTCATAATACAGAAGTTATATTTCATATGCATATTAATTTGGTCATAATATAAAACAAATTTATATGCATATTAATTTGGTCATAATATAGAATTTTTTTATATGCATATTAATTTGGTCATAATATAGAACTTATTTTTGATATGCATATGTAAGTGGTCATAATATAGAAGGTTTTTTATATGCATATTTATTTGGTGATAATATAGAAGTTATATTTGATATGCATTTTTAAGTGGTCATAATATAAATGTTATATTTGATATGCATATTTATTTGGTTGCAATATAGAAGTTATTTTTGATATGCATATTAATTTGGTCATAATATAGCAGTTATATTTGATATGCATATTTTATACGTCAAAACATTGTATGTATAATATAGTTGTCATAATAATGAGAGTACAGTTTCTTATGTATATTAAGCTGTCAGGGCACAGAAGTTATATTTTCTATGTAACGTTAGGTTTTGTATGTTTATTGTAGCTGTCAACTTAGACCTCATATTTCGTTGAAAATAAGGTTATTGTTAAGATTTGTGACGGGCATGACTAGAGACTTATCGGTTTATCTTTTCTGATGAATGTTAATAGACATAAACTATAATAATATCTTTTCTTTTTACAACAGACAACCAGGACTTTTAAAGCAGTTGAGCTGTGTAGAAAGGACTTATAAATAGTTGCTAGTTAAGTATGTGTCCAAGGTACCCTATGCAGTTTATCTAGATTCCATGATAGAATTTGGATTCCAACACGCAGTCTCTTAATGAAGTACCCCATGATAAGTGCTGTGAGAACGTAATAGTAAAATAGTTTAGTGAATGCAAATGAGAGAACTGTTTAACGTTTAACACCAGTATACAACATACTCATGAAACCCTTCTCTGTATGCCATATCTGGATTTTTTTTAAAAGCAGATACACAAACCAAGTTCTTAGCAATGGAATATTTCTAAAAGCAGCGGGTGAGACCTTCTTAACTATAATTGTTGAACTTAGCGTCCAGTGGATGATGATGGTTTAACCACATTTTCAAGCGTACTATGAACGTTTGAGTGCAGCTGATGAATGTTATTTTGATCGCATGCTTACATTTCTGACTCGTAAAGCAACGAATTTTTTACTGTTCAATTGAATATTGACTCTCTTGTGTCTTGGAATTATCTTGATTTGTATATAGCCAATTTTAAATATGCAGAAATAATTTTCTTTCATCTCTTTACCAATGTAATCCCTCCTCGGATAAGAGAATAGCCAGAACACTCAGCAATACTATATCCATTTAGTAGATAACAAGTAATTTTAGTTGTTCCCTCAAACCTTGAGCAAACGTGCTCTAAATGAAAAAAACTATTAATTATCTTTTAAATAGTTATAAGGATGCATTCATAAGCACTTCAAAACACAATCATTTAAAGATTACATTTTATCGATGTTTGGCCCCCATGACCCAAAATGTTTAATGATATGTATGTGTATATATCCTAATTCTTTCTATGGTATGTTCTACATCTATATCAGCTTTTTAACTGTTAATTTATTTAATGCTTCAATGCTTCAAAAATTTGAAATACAATCTTCACAAATATAATCTGAATTCTTTTTATTTTACCATACATTGTTTTTTATGAAGGCAATGTTCGTATACATGTGTTTTTCCTCGTAAGGGCAATGTTCGTTTGCGTGTGCTCGTTTGTCTTTTCATACCCAGTATGTACATGATTTTATGGCATTGATCCCATCAGTCTCCGTTATATCATCTATCGACTTCGACTTATGCAACTAATGGTGGCCAAGAGTGTCATATCACTTCCATGCATAATTTCGTTATTCATGCCCAGAAACTGTATGAATTGTTATAGGATAGGAATCTCAAAGGTTTGAAGTTGCGACCCTGAAATTAAGTCTTTGGTGTAGGTATGGACGTCTGGTCAAAACTAGCAGAATGCTGTAACCTAGAGGCTGTCTCTGGAATGGGACGATTCTAGGAATGACTTAGAGGTCCAGATTTATATATATATATATATATATATATATATATATATATATATATATATATATAAATTTTTAACCCAGAATGACCCAGAATTTTACCGTCAAATCCAGGGACGGAAACTATGTTATCCTCGTTCTTACTTGATTGCAACTTGACAAGTGTGAATACCTATCCCGATTACCTCCCTGCAAATACAAATGTAAATACGAAGTATTATCCTTGACAAATATGATTATATCAAGTTCCATTAAATTTGTAAAATTCCGCTGTAAATAAAACTGTCGAAATAATGCTGCCATACCCATGAACAATTCCCATCGGAGCCCCTTACCCTCTCTACAGAAACGGTTCAGGTTTCGTATCGAAATCTTCCTAGTTATTCAGCTGGTGATATAGTTCGTACTGCAAAATTTGACAACTGCACGATAACTGCAAATTAAATATCATCATGAGTATAAGAAGTTTTTTTTTAACAGTGATTAACATTATTATGTTATTAACAGTGACAGCAGTACAATGATTAAATGTTGTTAAACACGCTTCATACATAAAACTGCTATTTACGTGCATATCCGATGCTAAAAACAATTAAATTTGTTATGACTTAAGACGAAATCATATCAGGACGATTGTTTGATGATGTCTTCTTTTCAGCATCAGAAAATCCGGACTTTATATATATATATATATATATATATATATATATATATATATATATATATATATATATATATAGAGAGAGAGAGAGAGAGAGAGAGAGAGAGAGAGAGAGAGAGAGAGCTTTATACCACATACATTATAAATAACATGGCATTTAAAGTGTCGGTGTTAAGCAAATTGATATAGCAATAACAATACCGTCCAAAACAGAGCGAAATAGTCTTTAGAAATGTTACTTAAAGAAGAATAATGACTTATATGAACTGTAAATATATTAAAATATTTCAATTACATCTTGTTGGTTTGTCATTTTGCTTAGTTTCTATTCCACGCTAATTTCGATATGTACGTGAATGTCAAACAGTTCACGTACAGTGTACACGAATCTAACCGCTCTTTGTTGTGTACTGCTTCGTTCATAAAAACCATATTTCATGTTTGAATCATGAGTGTGAATATATTGATTTAATAAATGTGAAAAAAATTGAATCTCAGAAAGAAAATAATCAACTTGCATATATGATTGTGAACAAGAACATAAAGGCGTAGAACTACATTTTGTGGCGGACACTCGCAGGGATGTGAGGAGCTCATTCACTTAGTCAATACACAGTTGCCCGGAGCATGCGGTAACTCCATCTCAAAGGCAAATATGTGCATTTGTATGTCCTATGAACACAATATATTTATAGTATGTATACTGTATCAATGATATGCCACTCGTTGTATAAACGTTTCATTCAACGAAAACTCAACCTTAAATGAAAACTGTGTAGATCTTGTAGTAGATTGTTGATACAGCGCACATTATCCATCCATCCATCCATCCATCCATCCATCCATCCATCCATACATACATACATACATACATACATACATACATACATACATACATACATACATACATTGTAACGTATAGGGATTTTCTTCCCCTCAAGACCAGCTTTGACTAGATGTCAACATTGTCACAAAACAGGAGAGCTTTTCAAGTTTCAACTATTTAATAAGCGATAGTGATAATAATATAAAAGTGTGCAATGTCCATGAATGAATCAATAATGCAATTGTAAACTTCCAGTCCAAACTCTATTGCTGTGAAACATATTCCAATTGATTGATGTTTTATGTTTTCTTTCCCTTATAAATCACATAGAATTCTTCAATTATATAAATGAAGTCACATGTTTGCTCAAAATAAAGTTAAGAATGCACATAACAATGTAATCACTGAAAATACAATCAATGTAATTCTCGGTATAAAAAATACAACCAGAAACAAACTGAATAATGAAACACATGGAAAATAAAACCACTCAAAAGTGTTTCTTAATGAATATTGTAATGTTATTTTCCAGAACCCGCTAATACTTTCAAATATACATTTAGAATCGTTTTGTTCTCCTTTATAGCTAATTAAATGTTAATGCAATGTACTATGCAGATAATAAATAATCCGTGTAGGACCACTACAATGGAATGCTCTCTACTATAAGAATACCGCGTATATATTGGCCCTGTTGTGCCTAAACATGTAAATCTAGTGTACACTCGTTGCCGGTCTGAAACATGCGTCTGAAAAATCACTGCACACGACTGGTATTTATACCCTTGAGACATATTGGTCTTAGGCAGAGATTGATGGGAAACCCTTGCTTCTAGCGCGAGGGAAACACGCGAATAGTTCAAATGACTCTTAACAGTACCTTTGTAATGCTCAAAAGTATAGTTAGTGGCGGGCGAATTGCGATTCTTAATTACAAAAGTAATTTTTCAGTATAATTATTCTATATCTTAAAATATTCGAAACAGAACTTAACTCTGCATTGCAGAAATTAATTTACTACGCTAAATAGTATACGTGGACTTAAAAGAGGACACCCATATCAATACACATCTCGGTCCATTTTATTCTCAGACATCTGCAAGAAGCTAGTACAGCTATTTGAAATTAGATCACAATACTCTGTCCTACCATAGGCCCACTCTCGATGGAAACAAAAATCCAAAAGCGTTTGGTTTAATCTATACCCACAGGTGTCTATCATTGGCGCACGTGTCGTGTATCTAGCCCATATGGTGTGTGATGGGTTTGATGGCATTACACATCGACGAACTCACATCCATGGTGGACGTACAGAATGACTGACTTTATAGCAATAGTATCAGTCTTGGAAAAAGCGGGACATGTAAAAGAAAATCAGGTAACTGTTCGACGACATGTACTTAAATGTATATCACTTTCACGCATTATAATGAAGAATAAGGGTTTAAGAAATTTATAAATTATCATCATATAATACCATCTTTACATATATTTATAGACGTTAGCCCATAAATATTTATGAGCATTCTTCTTTCCATGCAATGTAAATTATTAATTTAGTCTAGTTCAATCCGTTTTCGAATATTCATCCAGGAATAACAAGCTGTATTTTTAAAGTAAGTTTCTACTAATACCTAATTTAATTTTCAAATACAAAAAACATTACTTTTATCCATTTCGTCAATGAACTGTTGGTAGCGCTAATATTCTAAATTTATATTATTTGTTAAACAAACCGCTCCAGTGGCCTAGTGGTTAGAGCGTCCGCTGCGGAAACGGTAGGTTGTGGGTTCGATTAGCATAGACAATAAAATACATTTAATACAAATATACATAGCAATACCGTCATCGGCACATTAATATAAGGCATGTATTATATTAATTCGTCTCCCAATACATTCAATACGAATGACTTACTAACTCTTACAATTATTATTTATCCATATAAAGAGATAGTGAAACAGAAAGATCGAAACGCAAGCGTACGAATTTTTGGGTAAATAAAGGTAAATATTTTAATAGAGAGGAATTATTGATGTTGAATGACCATACAGTCTGATTGCAGAATAGGCTAGCTTTTGCAGACTTTCAGCTAATACACATAATTCATCGCACGAATTGTCAATTTGTTAAACGGCACCCTATTGCGCAAATAGATGTTAACTCTGACGTCAGTAGGCCGCTTCTCATGCCAAAGTCTGATCGATAGATCCTAAAGGATACCGTATAGCTTCACCGTTTTTCCCAACATAGTAGAATATTAAAAGAAATTCCTTCATGACCCAAAAGTAAAGCCGTCATTACCCAAAGACTATGCGTGAATTACCCAAAAGTAAAGCCTTCATTACCCAAAAACTATGCGTGAATTACCCAAAAGTAAAGCCTTCATTACCCAAAGACTATGCGTGAATTACCCAAAAGTAAAGCCGTCATTACCCAAAGACTGTGTGAATTACCCAAAAGTAAAGCCTTCATTACCCAAAGACTATGCGTGAATTACCCAAAAGTAAAGCCTTCATTACCCAAAGACTATGCGTGAATTACCCAAAAGCAAAGCCTTCATTACCCAAAGACTATGCGTGAATTACCCAAAAGCAAAGCCTTCATTACCCAAAGACTATGCGTGAATTACCCAAAAGTAAAGCTTTCATTACCCAAAGACTATGCGTGAATTACCCAAAAGCAAAGCCGTCATACCCAAAGAATATGCATGCGAAGATAGTCATACAAATAAAAAATAATAATAATAATGAGGACTTTGTAAAGCGCCTAATCTTTAGAAGCTCTAAGCGCTTTACAACACATAATAATGATATGATTAAAACATGTGAGTTTTGAGAGTAATCTTGAATGGGATAACTGTCATAATTATGCACATAAATGGTATGTAGACGCTAACATACATGTGAAAGTCAATACTATTCTTTTAAAGTGACGAAATATTAAATACCACTTATAATTCGAAATCGGACTATGAAATAGTACAATATCGAATGTTCATTTCTGGAAACAATTAGTAACAAGACCGTAAAGTTCACATCGCATCTGCAATGATGGTTGTTCATTTATAATGCATTGGCCCAGATTCAAATATCATTGATTAAACCATGCAATCTAATAGACCAGAGCACAGGGAATCAATTCCAGAGAATACATCTTTCAGCTTTGTTATTTTCTTTGCGTGCGTTGATGTTGAACTATCTGGGAGCAACATATGGATAATCCAGGTTTGTAAAATTATAAAATAACAGAATGTTTAATAAAAGATAAAAGGAAGGACACTCAAAAAAACTACTTTTAATTTTTAATATATGGAAACATTTCAAATAGATACCTGTTTTAACGAGGAATAAAGTCTAGAAAAGTTATCCATTCATAAATGCGCCCAAAAATATTTAGAAACTCAGCGAGGAGTCGAATAGCCGAGGGTTCGCAAAGACCTGTTGAGAACCATTTGCACACACGGTATCTTGCTGCAAGTGGGAGAATACTTTCACGGTCGAATTCACCTTCGATAAAATCTATTTCCAGATTTTCTAAGGGAGTAGAACTACTCGCAATGACAATCGAAAACTGAAACATGCAACATTTTCAAAACTCACAAAGAAGGCTCTCTACCGATATTATGTACTTCTTACAGGATGACAGATGTAAGCTGACGTTGTTTGCATTTGCAACATACACAATAAAAAGAACATTCGCATATCTCTGTATTACTTCATATGCAGTGGCTGAAACATTCTTTGGATTTTGTACATGTGAAAATTGTACATGTTCTAGCAACATAACTAGCCAAAATGGTCGATATCATGTGCTTGGAAAATCGGCTGAATCCGTCTAAAATACATTATATTTAGCAGTTCTTAAAATGGTAAAACAAATTTTGCTAGACTAGACAATTACCAGCTTCTAAAATTGCAATGAATGAATTAGAAAATACATATAATGTAAGAAAAGATTGTAGATCATTTGTATGCAATTTTCCTTTAAGTTCAGGAAGTGAAAAAGGCCAGGCGGAGTTACTATTTTGTATGTGTACATTTCAAGATGGAATAACTTCTATATTCTATCACCCCAAATACACTCATCAATCATATACCACAAAAGTGAATTTAACGTTCTGTTAACAATATGTAAGACATACAAGTTTGCTTTTTTAAACTTAAATGCCAGGATAGCCATTGAAGAAGTCATAGAAAATTGTAATTCTTTAAAAAAAAATCTGCCCCTTTGCAAAATAAGAAACTGTAGAGCGCCATCTTAAAACAATATAAAACATGTGCATTTTTTTTATATCTTCGCATCGTTCTGTGTGATGTTCGCAGCAAGCTGGTACATTAAAATTGATATTATGCATGATAAAAGGCTACATATTCTTGCTTACACCATATGTATTGTAGCAGTTTCGCGTTTGCTACTACCTTAATTATGGTGATATTAAACGACTTAGAACACCGGAGTGAAGTCAACTTAAATTTAGAAATGTTGCATTAATAGAAAGAAACGCATAGCGCGATGCTTCTATCCCATAAAAAATAAAGGAAAGTCTCGTGACAAAGCAGATTCGCTTTCTTCAGTACAATATGATTAGAAAAAAAAAGCAAGACTTTTACTTTATGATCCCCGCGAACTTTCTCTGTTCAATCCCTGTTTCAAAGCGTAAAATAAATTATTTACATCACGTGCATAATCCAGGCAAGTTTCCTACCCATGTATTTCAGCATAATATTAATTGCAATGTTGAGAAAATGCGATGTGCATTTTAGCATGGCTCTCTTTTCATCATGAAGGATGGGTCAGTCTTCGGTGGGACTTTTCAACTAATAAATACTGTTATATGGGGCAAAACAAATGACTTATTTTTAAAAGGACTGTTTTGCTGCTTTCCACTTATACGTTTCAGCAAAAGAACTAAATTTAAACCGTCAAATAATGTTACCCATTGGTCTATATGTGGGCACTCTATATCAAGAATTTGAGAGAGTGGGAGGTGTAATGTAAAGTTAGTGGCATTTCCAACATACACGCTGGAAAGAATGTTAGCATACCTCATTGTTACTTGTATGTACTGTGGGTGAAAGTTCTTTGGATATTGTACTTGTAGAAATTGTGTATGATGTAACCACACAGCTAACCAAAATGGCTGCACCCATGTGCTCGACAATTCGTCCTGAGTTAGTCTAAAGAACACTATCTTTAGAAACAATTAAGATATAAAAATTAATATATATATATATATATATATATATATATATATATATATATATATATATATATTAAATTCTCTTTTACAATTTACATTTATTTTTTGGAGTTGTGTTAATGACGTCAGGAGGCTTAAAATAACATACCTAGAAATCAAGCAATTCATGGAAGCGAAAACAACGTCTAATTCATTAAAAATTTTCCAGTTGGAGCAGGTCATTGATGGAAAGACATGGTTGTGTGGTGAATGAAATCATAGTATCCATAAGACCTTTCAGTACTGCTACAATCGAAGTGATTCAAGTGGAAGCTGCAATAATAGAACGTGTTTTATTAGTTTTTGTATACAAGTTGAAAGGTAACAGATGAACAGGAATGAGGTCTTATTTGCATGAGTGTACAATAAATAATGTCAGTTATATTTTTAGTAGCGGAAAATTGCATTGATATTGTTTATAATATTTACAAAATAAAGTGAAGAATGGTCTATACATCCAGAAGTAATTAATGACCTATATATAAAGAATGAGCTATTGACCCAAATTTCGAGAATTAATTATTGTCCTCGCTTTTATGTCAACTTTTATTCAAATAAGCAGTATTTTAAATATAGTATTAAAAATGCTGCAAAAATTAATTCTCATTAGCTTATTAGAATATTCCCCCAGAGGTCAAATTGGAATGTCTATCTATCATAAATATCCTGACGTTACTAATCCAATTAACAAGCCTTGTTCTCCACGTCCATCAAACCATAAAACAACCTTTCAGAAAAGAAAATATAAAACCGATTAGCGATTAGTCATAGTGTGTACTAAAGTGAAAAGATAAACATTCGTGCCTAAAATATGTTTGCATATCATGCGACTGGGCTATTTACAGTTATATTGGCTGGAACGTAGTAACTTTGATGTGTATTTCCAACTGTGCATCGACGCTTTACCATCTTGCATCCGAACATGGGTATTTTCAATGAATTTGAGGTACTTGTATGCTCTCGTGTACATATCACGGTCCTATGTCCTATGATTTATAGTGAATATAAAACTGAACTATTTGTTATATACAAATGTCCGTGCTTCTATCCTTTGCCATACTCACCTACGTGCTCCTATACAATAATTGTGTATATGGACAGGCAGAGAGTGACAGAGAAAGGTTACCAATCTCGACCAGTAAATCAATGTATAGGTTATGACCCAGGCATAGCTATAAGGTTGCATTCATACCCCCATCTGAGTAAAGTTTCTGAAATAGGCTGGTCTCATATTGGTCACAAATATACACCAGAGCAAAGGTGGAGGCTGGGCTTCGTCCATATTAAGTATTGGGTAAACAACAAGAAATGTCATAATGAGCAGCGCAGCCTTAATTAGCCTTCTGATAATTAACATTATGATTGGCCACATATAGTATAGACCAAGAGATCTTGCGGTTCCGTCATCATTATAAGATAACATATACAATTTTTGTACAAGACATCACACATGTTTAGACAAAAAGGTCATTTTTCCCACTTGCTATCTGGCAAGAAATAGATGGCTAATTTACGTTATTAAGTTAGTTTCCATTTTGAAAATTTAGTACCATTACACCAGCCACAATACCTGATTAGTTTGCAAGACACAGCACAATCATTATTTTTCATGCCACTTTCTATTAATTTTGCGGACGTGGATACTAGAAAGAGTGAATTGAAACTCTCAAAAAAGGATCATTGTGTAAATGTGTACCGATCAGAACTCATCCCGCATCCATGACTTTTAAGTAAAGATGTTTCTTTGTTGTCATACAATATATGTCAATTTTTCCATGAATAATGTACTTCTTATAACATAACAGTTATATTTTCAAATTATATATTTGCTGTGATAACATAGCATTTATGATGTCTATGCCTATTTAACTCGTCAGAAAAGAGAAGTCATATTTGTAATGTATATTTAGTCATCTTAAATTAAAGGTAATATTTTATCTGTATATTTTACTTGCCATAGTATAGATGTTATATTTGCTAAATATATATTGCTAACATAGACGTTAGATTTCATATGTATATTTTAGTCGTCATAACAAAAAAGCCATATGTTTATGTATAGTTTAGTTGTCATAACATAGGAATCATATTTGCGATGTATATTTTAGTCTTCGTAGTTTTTAAAGCAGTGGGTGAGACCTACTTAACTGTTATTGTTGAACGTAGCCTCCAGTGGATGAGGATGGTTAAGATAATTTTTCAAGCTTACTCGGAACTTTTGGGTGCAGCTGATGAGTGTTATTTTGATCGCTTGCTTACATTTCTGACTCGTAAAGCAACGATTTTCTTACGGTTCAATATAATATTGACTCTTTTGTCTCTTCGAATTATCTTGATTTGTATATAGCCCATTTTAAATGATTTTCTTTTATCTTTTAGACAATTTAGGCAATCTTCAGATACGATACTAGCATCAATTTTCTTTTGTATCCTTTAATATACTTCTAAATCAGTGTTTGTCAACATCCCAGCCACAATGACACTTAGAAATCTGACTTTGCTATCCAGTCCATTAAAAGGGAGAAAGCATTTTACCATTTACATGCATAAATTGTACCATTTACATGCAAAATATTTACCGGTATCAACGACTAACACTGCAGTATAATTAAGTTTGTATTCTTATTAGCATTGCCAATTTGTATATCGTTAGATGCGATTATGATATAGTTTTTCTAACATATTATATTTTGGTTGGTTATTGTTGATAATATCTAAAATATCCTAATTAGGATATTTAAGTAAAACGTTGAATAATAAGCATGTGTTTCCTTGCTTGGTAGATCCATCATTATGGCAATGATAATCTAGTGGTAAGATGTGAAATAGATCACAAGCAAATACAAAGCAGTCTGTATCATAATCGTAGGCATGGTTTCCAAAAAAAGTGTGATCGTAATCAGTACCGAAAACAGATAATAGTCATCGTAATTGTAATCGAGCACCTGTAATAGGTCCCAATAATTGACCTGGTGGCAATTTTATTGATTTAAATGAACGCTATGTTAAAAGTGGTATCCAATCATTTTTTGATGAACTAAATACTAAGATTCCTCATTATGAAAGTATAAAACAAATAAAGAGGCGCAATGGCAGATGCACAATTATGATTATAAATAAATTTGTGATGCATAGTCCTGAAAAACGAATAATATATTCATTATTGTTTCAAATAACAAACAATATCATTGACTTTACAAAGGCTTTTGATTGTGTAATTATAAATAATCAATGATATAAATAAATGAAACTGTTTATTTGAGGCACAATGTCGAATAATATTAAAGAAAAGTATTAACGCCGAAAGTTAATGGAAAAATGTCGATGGGTTAAAAACATATATGACAACGTCATTTTCATTTTTTTAAGATGAAACAAATTATAGTTTTTCTGACTCATAATTACGTATCATTGGTGTCCTTACTAATGTAAATGATCCGTTGCTTTTAGTCAATTTGTTTTAGAATTTTTGTTTTAAAACCAGGTTTGAAGCACCTTTCGATTACAATTCTACGCTAACTAAACCACCTTAATTAATTACCGAATTTTCCTAAAACTGTTTACTAATTGTTTACCGAGTATGGCTGTAATACGCAGTTTAATGCATTTTCGCCTTTTAGGGTTTACATTTCTGCTGTTTCTATGAAATTTGAGTTTTGTGTTTCGTAGAGTTTTTAAAATGAAAATTGTATTGCAAACCCTAGAAATTAGTCGTCATGCGTTAGTACTCAAAGCCCTCAACTGGTAAACAAAATTTTACTAAAACCCTGTCACCACTAGGCAGCAATTAACTGAAACCATTTTGTTCTTGTTATTGTTGTTGTTGCTTTTTTTGGTTTAACTCTATTTCTAAGAGCAAAATAGAATATGCAAGGCGGTACAGTCGTGCACTTTGTAATTTCAATGAATAGTTTAAATAAATAAACCATAATTAAAAGTCTGATTCCACTACGGATGTTAAGGTAGGAATGAGTAGTTCTGAAGTAAATAAATTTATCTACTCCTCCACTTGACCTATGTCGCAGTTACCATTTTCTCAAATGATTCTTTCATCGTAATGGAATTTTCCATGAATCCGTTAACAAAATTCGTTTCCGGAATTTTCTAGGTCAATAGGAATCAAGCATGCTTACCTCTAAATAATGATGTTCTTAATATATAACCTATCATCATAGACATATATTAGCCATGCATTATGTTGTTTGCAGAATATCAATATAAACATATGTAAGTAGTCAGGTAGTCCGTAGACAGAATTACTGACCTAAGGTAATTCACACAACATAGACATTCATAACACATAATCATAGACAAAAGAATACAAACACAGTACAATTTAAATATACAAAACACTAGTGTATAAAAACCACACTTTCTGAAAAGAAAAGATCCAACCAAACCAAAAAGAGAAGGGCCATAAGCAATTCACTCATAAAATATATCATGGCTAATATATCAAGACCATTTTATCCGGGTTCCCCACCCCACCTCTCATCCCCATATTTGTCAACAACAAAACAGCGGGTTTATTTTATTTTATTACTGCTTGGAAGGGGGTGAAATTCTTCTTTTCAAGAACAATTTTTATCTTAAAAATCCGGTAGGGCCGGGTATTTCCTTATAGTGCAAGACATTCCGGGCGTCTGGAACGGATACCACCTGATCAGCCCTAAAACAACATATGTCTCTGGGGTATGATATATGAAGAGATGATAACAAAACAGCACAGAATGATAAAGCTGGAAGAATAAAGAAATTAAAAGACGGAATTATAAATAAATATTTGTATTCCAAACAAATGCGTATTTCTTGTAGAAAAATACATTGCTAGAATTCTAGGAAAAGATGATATCATAAACCATGATGATGTTTCTCACGACAATCTGAGACTTGATCAGTAAAAGTTTGCCCGTCATTTTGCGTTGTGCCAGATTTTTGAGATTATTAATGAGATTAACAGGTTACTTTAAATTTACGAAAGTAATAATTTTGAATTTTGAATGTGAATATGGCTGATGTGGACTAGATATCAACTCTGGGGAGCCAACATTTTCGATTTTCTCTCTTATAGATTTATTTATTAGCTTCTACTCCTAATTTTAAACATTAATTTTAGCATTTTAGAATTGGACAAACTCTACACAGACGGACATGGATTGTCAAGAACGATTCTGAAATTTAATAATAAAATCGAACGACGATCAAATTTATTTCCCAGACACATTGATAAGTGGACACAAAAATGATGACGCAATTCCTAAATCGCCCATTACTGCAGGGATGGTTTGTAAAAGTATTAAGATATTACAATAAAACAAAGCTCTGCTGATACAATTATTAACGAGTATATTAAGTCAACTCCATATATGCTGATTCCAATTTATTTATTTGTCTTCGACCTAACAGTTGATACTAAGGTTTATTTTAGAGTATTGGGGAATTTGCGGGCGAAAATATTTTTAACTGGAGTCAGGATCCTAATTAACCCGAGACCCACCGCACAGTAACAAGTGTTAGTTGCTTGGGCTACCTATTCACCATTATATTCAGTCTAAAACATAATATTTTTTAAATGAACATGACAATTTAGAACATTAAGCTTTTATACAAGATGTAAATAATTTCTTTAAGCCTAGAATGGAAAACGTTTCAGGACAATTTACGGCGTGTAGCAGCACATAATGACCTGTCTAATGTTGTAGGCGAACTATATTCCGTACAATAAACGTTGATTCAAAGTTTAAATTTATGGTCTTTTTACATGTAGACAATACTGTCAGTCTCGGTATGGATGCGGGCTCGTTTCAGTTTTTTGTATTGTCAACACCTTAAATATCAAATCCATGAATAATATTACTTCAGCAGTTAATCACATAATACCATATATATTTTTACAAATTATTTTCCGAGAACAAGATTGGAATTTTATTTCGCCAATTCTTTTAAAACTTTACTGACTGTCTAGAGACTATTTTGAAACCATATAATTGGTTCCGTCACGAGTACGTGAGAAAGGGGTATGGGTTAGGGGAGGACAGGATAGTCTGGTTCCCTGCTTAGTATGCTCCCACGCATTGCACTACAGCGGCGTGCAACGCATGGGAGGATACAAAGCAGGGAACCAAACTAAGGACAGGACTGCATAATTGCGAGATGAGAGCCTTATATTACCGGTCAACACAACTCATCGCCTAACTTTCATTTCGGAAAAATAAATATTGTGTGTATCAATCTGAAATATATAATAGATTTAGACAATAAATTAGGCGCTTTTTATTTAGATCTAATGACATGTCCTAGTTCCAATGCCAACACCACACCATCCCAAATTCTTAATCAACTCTACTGATTAACAACTTCTCAGATGTGTACAATACAAAAAATGATAATTATTACAGTTATATCAACAACAACAACAAACTCTGACCTGAGTTTTTTTTAAATAAGTGTGTATCTGGTTTACATTCATAAAATTATCAAAAAAAATTAAACCGTTGGACCGCATTTTTTTACTTAAAGAAATATTAATTTTTGCATCAGCTCACAATCTTTTTTGCTTTTGCTATTGCATTTTTCAGAAATTAAAATACAGCCAACCGACGTTTAATATGTTTCCTAACTCCAAACAACATGCAAATGTTCTGCGTGTTGTTTCTCTGTGTGTTTGTTTGTTTGTTTGTATGTTTGTTTTACTGATACAACACAATTTGTCATCGATACAGTCCAGATTAATACCCACTTTTTCCTTAATTCAAACGTATTCAATTTCTAAGCTACCATTGCTGTCTAAAACAAATGTATTTTTACACAAACCAATTTACATTCAAAATGCTGACAGCTTGTGAAAGTTTTAGAAGTTAGGTGAGTGTGCTTAGAAAATGTGTTGCATGTTTAATTTTAGCATGTGAGATATATAATTCCTATTCAGCTTTGCACGGCATGGTGCAGTCATGCAAACTTGCAGCTAATTATTATATGTGCATACTCAGCAATATCTCTTGATTAGGTTTTCTCACAACAAACGTGCCAATCATTTGCATATTTATGAAATTGTAATAAGCTTCATTCTGGCCCCATTATGACACATCGGTGGTTTGGGAGGTGTGACTGTTATCAGACGCTTGCAATAATGTTATTCGCCGCAAGCAAATAATGCTTATTTGCAGAAACAATAGACGCTGCGAAATTGAGGTCTCGTAAATCATGAATAGTTTTTTCAATGACTCAGTGGGCACATATCATCTAAATTATTGGTATGTGTTATATGAAAATTAAATCAGCAATGTTTCCTGCCTACTACTGACTATAATTCCTGCAAAATATCATAGTTTTTCAGGGCATTAATTTGCCATGTGTGGTAAGAGGTTTACAGTAACAATTTGGCTTTTCTTCAAGCATATATACGTTATATATTCGAATCTCTCTCTGTCTCTGTCTGTCTCTCTGTCTGTCTGTCTCTGTCTGTCTGTCTGTCTCTCTCTCCATATATATATATATATATATATATATATATATATATATATATATATATATATATATATATATATATATATATATATATATATATATATATATATATTATCAGTCTGTGTGTCTGTCTCCAATCATCCATTATCCATTCATCTACTATTCTTTAATCTAATTATCTATTTATTCGTTCAGTCATCATTTCATCAATCAGGTTAAGAGTCCATCTAAATTGCATCATCGATATATTTATCTACATTAAATAGGCTTACATGCGTACAACGTTGTAATCCCAATGACGTGTGATATAATTTTTAAATCCTTAAAAAAATAGATTTCGTTACATAATTTATCAAATTATATATACTACTGGGTTAAAGTATTGCTGTGTCTAAAACATAATTTTTAAAAGTATGGTTTCATCGAGGAATTTTTCCTTATCTTAAGCTCAAAAACGACAACAAAAATATCCCATAATGTAACATGGAAAATAATAATAATTATAATAATATTTTTAAAAATTTTAAACTTAAGTCTATAAACAATAAAACCAGAAATTGTGCACAAGATATGCTACACAAATCGGAATACAATTTGCTTAAGCGATCAATCATCAATGAATTATTACAGCAAGCTAACTGAGAGAATAAAATTCATGATTTTGGTATTGCTACTAGCTATTCAACTTCTGTATGAGTACGCTCTCTTTCTTAGCAAAAACACTAAGGCTATTGACACTGTTTTCTACGAACGTTCCAGACAAATATATGTCGCCTATCATAACTCAATAAAAATCAAAATGCATAGTTGCTACAAATAGTTAACTGCCTCATTTTAGAGCGTGAAAATTTGTCCATTCAGACGAACATTATACATTTATAAAAATATGGTTTAAACGGCTAAACGTTTACATTTGCGGATCATATTTTAAAGGAACTTGTATATATTTATATCACTTTCATCTAAAACAATACGTGTGTACCTGTGTGTGTGTGTGTGTGTGTGTGTGAGAGAGAGAGAGAGAGAGAGAGAGAGAGAGAGAGAGAGAGAGAGAGAGAGAGATTTGGATTTTTAACATATCTTTAACATTTTCTGTCATATCGCTACAATGTCTATTTATTGAGATGTTTAATAGAGGGGTATCATGCCACAGACATGTAGCATCATATCCTATCCAGACACATTATCCTGACACCAGGCTGACTGGTCCTAACACTAACCTCTTTATGCTGATCTCCAAACGAGGCAGCTGCTAGTACGTTTTTTTATAAGGCTTTAGTATTACTCGGTCGAGGTTCGAACTCGCAACTACCCGCATCTGAAGAAGGCGTTCATAACCACTTAGGAAGCCAGAGCGGTTTCCAGACAATCAGTGCGATATGTCCTAGGTACACATACTCACAGACAAACAAAAGTTTTTCTCAGCAAAGCCTAGCTACAGGTATTGACACCTTCTTTAGATTTTGAAACCTGAAACACATACATACAGTCTTCTTTGTGATGCACTTAATATCGTTTGCTAATGCTAACCTCTGGCATTCTTAATAGACATCACAATCCGCCAATATATTGACTTAGTACCGACGTGTCATCAGCGAAACTGAAGCTATTCATAGCTAAACCACCGATATTTATCTAAAAGAATGCCTATCGAAATCACGATTAAGTCATCAATCTATGCATTGAACAAAAATAGGGATATAAACCCTCCTTGCCGTAAACCATTACTCACACGGAAAGACAGATTAGTTATCTTACCCTATTGTAAACAAAATTTGTTTTTGTCGTACCAATTAAAAAGCAAACGAATAACATACAGTGGAATATTTATAGCTTTCTTTGATATCACTCATTTATTTCATTATTTAAAAACCTTCATATCATCAAAGAAATGTTCATAAAACTGGACTGCCGTTATCGACTTAATAATCAATGCCTTCCTTGAAGCAAATATACATGTATCGACCGAGAGATGTCGCTTAAAGCCAGCATAGTTGTCTTGTAGCTCTCATGTACGTCTTCGAAGCAAAATTAATTCTAAAACATTGGATATCACAGTAGATATTGCAATAGGTTGATAACTGTTTTCATCATGTATATATTCGGTTTGCAATTTGATTATTGGTATTGGAATTATTCTGATGAGGTAGAAAGGAGTAAAGACATTTCAGGTCCTCAACGATGATAATGTTCTAACAGTCGTGATGTACCACAACATCATTCCCCATGCTTCTTTGAACAAATTCGCAATAATGCCTGAATAAAGTTTAGCCCAGAGTCAATGAATACTTTTAACTCCAATGAATAGTTCAAACAAATGTTTACTCTCAAATTATATCTAAACACAACATGTTAACACATCTGCTGACTGATATTAAACAAGAACATAGGTGATAAGAATGAATTGATTTCTCTCGCCCTAATATACAGCCAAGTCATTTCTTGTTAGTGTAGGTCATGCTTCGTTCAGCTCACTTTTTGTAAAAGACGAAGTATTACAAAACAACAAAACCACCACAACCAGTGGATTCGTAAAATATTGCAGGGTGAGTGCACTTTTTTTATGATGAATACATATCTTCCAGTGGTTATTCGAGATTAATCCATTTCACTTTTTTTCTTGTTGCAATTTACGATATATTCGTTACAAGTTACCTTGGTGACCTGAAATGACTTCCCACGAGCAAGACTAGCATCCTCGCGTGATCATTATATCTGTTTCCTGATTAATTTCCCGATTATTATGGATATTTAATGCCAAATGTTTCCCCAAAATTGTCCAATTTACGACTGTTTAAATTATTATTGTGCGTTGCAATTATGCGTTACGTATAAATTCTTGACAACTGAGAATATTTCCATAAAGGAGCAAATTGTATTCGATGCCTGCGTAATCGTATTTATTTTCTTTCTTAGGCTTCAAAGGACAGATTTTAAGCACAAACTTAATGCCGCATACATCTGCCTGACACAAAATCTAAAATATAAAGTACACGAGTGAAGGCAAAAGGTCCCTAATGTCTGGACACACACACACACACACACACACACACACACACACACACACATATATATATATATATATATATATATATATATATATATATATATATATATATATATATATATATATATATATATATATATATATATATATATATATAATTTGAAAAAATAGATGCAAATTAATTTTTTACGAACAGAAAAAAATATATCATCAGTAAATTTCCGGAAACAATAGAAGGCATGTAACAGTCAGTCATTACGCATCCTCTTGTTGGTCAGGTTCTGTCCCAATAGATATATAAAATAGGGAGAATTGCAGCCTTAGCAATGCAAACAACATTATAAAATCTGTACAATTGTATCCGTAGCCACTAATCATTACAATCATTTAGTTTACGTTTGAAACAGGGGGCCCGCGTGGCCGAGTGGCCTAAAGCTCTCACCGTTACGGATCTTTGTCATCTCACCTCTGCCTGTGTGGATTCGAGTCAATGCTTCGGCAAATGTGGGCCTGTGAGAAAATTGCCTGTAGCTTCTCGTGGGTCGGTGGTTCGTTCCGGTATTTTCCTGGGTTTTTCCTCCACCATTTATACTGGCCGCTTTATATAGCCTATCTTGTGCTGAAACATGGTATTAAACCCTACAAAAAAAGAACTTTTGAAACATCGAAAGTGTTGAACTAGAGTTTACGCCAGACATGGTCTTTTGGAAATGTATTGTCAATAGCACTGCTAAGAAAATGCTCTACACAGCATTTCATTAAGAAATCCCTGGATGCTATTTTTAGATTCTAGTACGATTGAAAATGTGTGCTGTATGTAGAAATACATAAAATTTACACAACAGAAAACTTATTCCTATTTGTTTTTTAAATTCACTCCAACTGAAAAATAGATTTGTGTATATTTTACCCATCCCATGACCATTTCCACTGGGTGTATGTTTTGCTGTAGGGCACGGACAATAAAATCATTTTCCTCGGATTGCGACGTTAATATTGATCAAAGTACTTCAGTTTTGTGGTAATAACGGCAAATCAAGCATGCTTTTTTTAAATGATCTACCCAAGAGGACACTTTCAAGACGATAAAAAAAAACAAATTAAAACGTTTAAAGAACAATTCCCTCTGGACGTGACTGTCAAAATCCAGCCACTGAGATCTCTGCGTTTACAACCAGTATTGCCAGTGCGGCAACAGTGATTACCAAAATATGATGTTTAGTTCCAAGCCTACAAATGCCTACAATGTACCCTTACGTCGGCTTCTTCTGAAAGAGTACAACAATTTGTTTCTTTGTAATTATTTCATTCAGTCAGCTACCGTCACTTTTCAAAAAAGGTATTAAATATATCACAACAAACAAGATGGTTCCGTATCTAGATCAGATTCATTGCTAGCGACCATAAGTTTCATCATTCCAGTTTAGTTATTATACCATTTATTTAATCATATGATTTTAAATCAGCACAGCATAAACTGAACACTGAAAGGAATTAGAAACGATTGTAGTATTTGGATTCTGTCATGGAATTGTATAAACCCTTTTATTTATTAAATACATGCACTCGAGTTTCGTTTCTGTGTAAAACGATACCAGAGGGTGATTAATGTATATTGTGATGTATTTCGAAATAGCGAGTTCGATCCATCCTATGCCGCAAGGGCGAAGTTCTTTTGATGGGAAGAACCGAATGCAGCCAGTGACAGACGAGATATGTGCATTCATACCTCACCATAGATACAGCTCTTTCCATTACGAAACGTCTTGTCAATTAGCGGATCTACTATAATGACTTGCACTTCTCCTTCAAATACGTTCCCCGATCACATCAACATTAGGGATATAAGCATGCTACCTCTCGAATCCATCCCTACTAAAAGACGAAAATCGTCTTTTCTGTCTATCTCATATAGACAAAGGGCAATAACTCTTGCCCCTTACCTCCCCTTGCCATCGCCAGGTGTCGCTAGATTTTAAGCTTCGCTTGTACTGATAACACGTAAATGATACCTCCAAACAATCCAAGCCATCTTAGTGTTAAATTGGACCATCTGAAGTTAACTTTGGATTTATTGTATTGGACAATCATTCTTCTACGGGTTGTATACATTATTTTTACAGTGTTTTTCAACATTTTAGTGACTTTGTCACCTTTTACGGACTTCGTCTATTGAAGACCACATTACAGCACGCTATCGCTGAACTCGTGTTGTCATTTACGAGTTAACGCGACACTGACTAATGTCGCTTACTCCGTTAGTAACGGTTGTGGTATTAGCAAATTTGCTAATTTGTGCTTTGTTTTCTCTTCTTGTGTCGTTTCAGTATTTATGTCAACTAAATGCATGAAATGCAAAGAGGTCAAAGCAAAAGAAGACAACCATGACTCTTGTATTGTATGTACCAAGTGTACATCATCTATACCATGCAGCGTGTGTAATACATGGACAGAGCAAATGTGGGCTGATGTAGTCCAGAAGGCAGCAAAAGGGAGGGATAGACGGAATAAGTCGAAGAAAGATAGCATTGATGTCCTCAGTATACATCCGAAGTCAGCCTCCATTGCGAGTCTTTTGGGGGACGTTGGTGTCCCCCCCCCAAACACACACCTAAAGTTCGTCGTTTGCAACCGTCAGCCACAGTAACATCAGTGGCAATGGAGGAAAATAATGTTGACATGGTACATGGTCCGCCTTTGAACAGATGCATTGTTTGGTCCTTCGAACCGACGCCGAAGCTATTGAGATCAGGCCAGATATTACCATTATTGCCCTCGCTCGCTTCCACAGCTGTTTCCGACCCTTTGGAGGAGTGTTCCCCCAATTTTAGGCTGCCCAGTGGGCGTAAGTCCCCCGCATGTCCGAGCATGGCCTTCTGGCCTGTAAGTCAGGACGCATGGGGTTTTTACCGAACCCATCAGATCTATTTCATTATACAACCATGACGTCGCCGGCTGTCCAGAGGTCCCAGCATGGAGACCATATTGATAAAACGATCCGACTAACTGTGACTTACGGAGATCTTAGTGACAAATCCGTCTGTCAAGCTGTACCGCCGGCAACATACCAATACTCAATACTATGACGGAGATTTTAGTGATAAATCTGTCCGGCCAGCCAGGCCATTGGAGCGGCCGGTACCGGTGATAGCGGAACCATCGCCAACATTCAAGCCGACCACACGCCAGACAAAACAGCCGGCAGTGCCGGCCGTCTCTATATTCACGGCTTATACACAAGGGAGAGTTAGTGACATTGTCAAGGATAACGGAATTGCATCATCTATGCCACCTGGTGTGCTCTATCTAGAGATGCAAGCTGTACCAGAACACGACTCGGCACACAGTGAGTGTTACGAAACTCCTGCATATCAGCCGTACACAAATCCAACCATGGAACGGACTGAGTTTAGCTTCAAGGCCGCAGTGGAAGAAATTTATAGGGTGTTGGCAATTTCAGAATGTCTCCATCCCCTACCGCCATACAATACTAAAAAGTTAAGGCGTCTGCAGATCTTGACGGGAAGGAAGAGACGCCGTTCTTCCGGCTCCTTCCCCAGTCGGCAAAAATTAAGGAGATCAATGATCAGGACAAATAGGTGATCCGGGGAATGATAAGGTGTTCTTTTCAGAAAGCCAAGTATCAGCGACGTTCTCATGTCGCTGATACAAAACTCACTCAGACGTCTTAAGTACTGACCTCGCGGCCCTGGATAAAAATATGGCAGCAGTTCACATGCCTGATCCACTGTTTTATAAAGTGGACAAAAATGTGTTCCAAGCCACGTCAAAGCTAGTCGGGAACGTAGTCGTTACGTCTTCAATGTTAAATTTGGCTTCATTAGCCTTTCCGCCTCGCAGAAAAATCAGACAATGACCACGCTTGGGAAGAGACGGCCCGGATTGCTAGAGTTATTAACATGACAGCTCACCATTCCATGACCAATGCGTTCACTGCTTCTGCCAACTTAGACCTGATGCGACGTTACGCATGTCTGAGGTCCACGTCGCTCAAGCCCCATCATACTCTGGCTTTAAGGATCACTCCGTTTGGGTCAACTTTACTCTTTGGAGGAAAAAATTGAAGAAGTTCGGAGGCAGGCAGCTCAGGAACTGCCCCTCCAACTCGCCGCCCAACCCTCACAGACGTTTCGAAACAATCAGACCCGGCCACAGCGGAGGGATGATAGGCGATCCATGGAAAAGCGATCCTTACAATCAAGTGTACAGAATAGATCCCAACCCAATGACAGGAGACAACAGTCTAATCAAGCTAGGAGACAACCATACAGAGGCGGCAAGAAACCAAGTTTCACCGCCTTCAAGGCTTCTAACTTTAAAACGTTGACCTACCCTCCCCACCGTCCGCGAAAAGCCTACCTGTGGGCGGCCGCCTCGAGCAATTTCAGGACCACTGGATCACTTTATTTCCTCAGAACGATAGGGTGATCCAGGTCATTTCGGAGGGGCTTCTGATTTCATTTATCCCTTGTCCTACTCTCCCCTCTTCACGAATGTACCGTCCGATCGGTAGGAGGATGCCTTTCTACAACAGGAGATACGGTCACTCATAGAAAAACGGGCGGTGGAGATTTTGGGAAAGATAAAAAACCCGGGTTTTATTCCAGGCTGTTTCTTATCCAGAAGGCGAAAGGCAAGTTGAGGCTTATCATCGACCTGAGTCACCTCAACCAATACTATTTACCACCGAAATGCAAGATGGAGACGGCTAGATCAATCCGTCTTTCCACTCGACGGGACGAGTATGCAGTCAGTCTATATATGGCTGACGGATATTTTCACGTCCCTATCCACCCGTGTAACAAACATTTCTCCGATTTGCTTACCTCGACGCTGTTTAGCAGTTCAAGGTCCTATCCTTTGGTCTCAACATCAGCCCTTGGGCTTTTACTAAGGTTATGGTTGGCGTCGTCACCCTGTTCCGCTTGATTTCATCTTCAGGGACGGCAGAGTACTTGGACAACATCCTCCAGAAACATATGGTAAGTTCTATTCTGCTCAAAGGCAAAAACGATCTTCTATCACTTTTAGATCATCTAGGCTTGCTCGTGAACTGGAAAAAGTCCGATCTCCGTCCATCTCAGCGTTTTGTCCATCCGGGTATGGAGTTTCTCACCGATCAGAATCGGGTACAGCTTCCTCGCGTTCGCGTAATCAGGATCGTCGAATTCGTCGAATCCGTTTCCAACATGACGTGGATTTCAGTGAGAGAGTTCTTGAAACTCCTCGGATTATTCAATGCGGCGGGGGACTTAATCCAGCTTGGCTGTCTTTTTATGCACCCCATACAAATGAAGTTACTAGCACAATGGCGCCCTTGTTTTCAAGTCACCTCAATCAAACAATAATGATCACGCCCGAGATACGATCATTCTTGAGTCAGTGCCACAATCCCGGTTGGCTGTCCACGGGGATTCCTCTGGAGATGCCCCAAGCGGAGATAACGGTATGTCCCGACGACAGTACCCACGGTTGGGGTGCCCACCTGTTGCCGGACTTCGCTAGTCAGCGGCACGTGGGAGCCAGGGGAGAGGCCTCTCCACACCAACCTCTTAGAAATAAAGGCTGCCATCAATCCCTTTCATATCTGGAAGGATCAACCCTCAGGCAAAACTGTCCTCATTATGTCAGCCAACTCTGTGGTGGTGACTTACCTCCTCAAACAAGGGGCACCAAATCACCAGACCTGTGTATTCTGATCTGGCAGTTTCTACGTTGGTGCGACAACCTTCACATTAACGTACAAATCAGACACATTCCCGGCAGACTCAATGTCTTGGCCAACACTCTATCCAGGAAAGATCAAGTCATTCACACGGAATGGTCACTCCATCAATCGGTATTTCTTCGTATTTGCACACTTTGGGGGCGTCCGATGATTGATCTTTTTGCGACAAGGTGGAATCGCAAGTTGCCCACCTTCGTCTCTCCGGTTCGAGACCCAGAGGCTTGGGCCATGGATGCTCTGTCAATCAGCTGGGAGGGGTTTCGGGCTCTTGGTACCAAAAATAATCCAGAGGTTCAGGGGTCAGAACTGTCAGATGATTCTGATTGCCCCTCTCAGATGGAACAAGTCCTGGGTCACCGATCTACTCGATCTAGCGATAGACCTACCCACGAAGATTCCAGCCATCCCAAATCTTCTCAATCACCCGCGGCCACGGGTGTTCCACCCCTGCCCGGACCGTCTTCTTCTTCACGCTTGTCTCTTGTCTGGACAGCCTTGCGAGACAAACAATTTAAACCTTCGAGCAAGAAGGCCCTCCTCTCTGAAGTGACGTGTTTTTAGGGACTGGTGCCATATCATTAACATCGTCCCATTGAGTGTCTCAATCTCTCAACTGGCCGACTTTTTTCTCTGGCTTTTCGAGAAGAAACAGTTGGTCCCAATTACTATCAAAGGCTACCGCTCCATGATATCAGACACATTCCGCCATCATGGCATATGTGATATTGGGCATGACAAAGATCTGTCAGATCTTTTAGCCAATTTTGATTTCAATCGACCCAAATTCCTCATCCTGTTTCCAGAATGGAATCTGTCCTGGGTTTTAACATGGCTCAATTCAGACACATCTGAACCTTTAGCCCACACGTCGTTAAAGTTACTATCATACAAAACATGTTTCTTGATAGCCTTAACTTCAGCATGCAGGGTGAGCGAGTTACATGCCCTTTGAAGTGACCCGAACTATCTTCAATTCAGATCAGATGGTTCGGTGGTCCCCTCTTGACACAACCAGATTTTGTAGCTAAAAAATAGTTTACCATCCACTGGCAATCGCACGCTTTCTTCCATAGAAAAGACAAGAGCAGCAGCCATGCAAGATCCTGTTCGTGTACTCAAGCACTATTTAAAATGCACAGAGGCGAGTCGGGACACACGCATGTGCCTCTTTCTTCCGGTGAAAGCTGGGAAATGGGATATCACCCCTCAAGCCCTTGCTTCATGGCTGAAGTGGGTTATACACTCAGCGTACTCTGAGGTCTCACAAGATCAGAGTCGCCTCATGAAGATTACAGCTCATGAGATTAGAGCAATCTCGGCGAGCCTTGCATTCGAACGCAATGTTTCGATCCGAGATATAATAGAAGCTGTTGGCTGGTATGCGGAGTCAACCTTCTCCACTTTTTATCTCAAAGATTTATCTTCGCAGAGGCAAACTTTGAATCTGGTAGGTCCGGTGTCGGCAGCACAGATGACCACCAGATCCATTTAAAACAATCAGCACAGCCTATCAGCTTCGCTGGATTCGCCAGTGAAATTTTGTAGGTAAGAAGATTTCAATAACTATCTTCTTAACTGTATATAGCGGTCACATATCACGTTACCCTAGGCGGTGTTGCTGATGAAATTAGGAGAACGGGTTATCGTTCATATGGGGAATCCAGCCATCATTCCCTAGAGGATACACGGGGTGGAGGTAGGATGCTCAGCATCCCCTCCTCCTATTACCTATTCTCCTAACGTTAATGTGATCGGGAAACGTATTTGAAGGAGAAAGCAAATTTTAAGTAAATTATGTTTCTCCGAGAATACTTACCCGATTACATAGTTTAAAACCCTCCCAACCACCCCGCCATGCGAGCATCCTCGTAAAGTATATATCGCTCAGCTTAAAAACTTGCGACACTTGGCGGTGGCAAGGGGAGGTAAAGGGCAAGAGTTATTGCCCTTTGTGTATATGAGATAGACAGAAAAGACGATTTTCGTCTTTTAGCAGGGCAGGATTCGAGAGGTAGCAAGCTTATATCCCTAACGTTAATGCGATCGGGTGCGTATTCTCCGAGAAACATAATTTACTTAAAATTTGCTATCTTCAGCTTTAGAGTAATATAAGTTTAATAATTTATTGTATATAAGATATAAATATTGTAATACCACGTCCATTTTGTATGTTTACTATGTAGGTTTGGTTTACGCAGTATAACGCACATATTCTTGTTTGCGACTTGGCACGGGATTTATATTAGTAATATCAGGCTACATTTTTAAGAAATGTTTTGGATTCTTACAGAGCAAGGTTTGGTTTTCTTCTGAAGTTGTTTTGTAAGTATTTTGCCGGTAATTTAATATGTATAACATATCGTGTACAACTTTATTACGTTTTTATCCCCGTGTCATGTATAGTACACGGTGTTTGGTATGTTTTCAGAGCTGGGTAGAGCTTTTTAGAGTTGTTGGGAGTGTCCGGAGTGTGTAGAGCTGTGTATAGCTGTCTGGAGTGTCCGGAGTGGCTAGAGTTTAACCAAGCGATCACAAATATTGGAGTATTCGAGGTCGACGTGGTGGATGCTGTAAAGCCAACCACAGGAATTAACTGTAGCAGGTGAGAAGCTGAACTGTAGGATCAGTGGAGCTGAAATAAAATGTGTTGATGACGAAGTGTATCACTTTACATATAATCTTGTAGCCGTGGGATAATTTGTAGATCGTAAAACTCGTTGTATCTTTCGGGACTGTAACAATAAGTTGTATATCTATCCCTTTTTGTTCGCATAATTTCACTATCTGAGTGAATTCATTTTAATACACGAGTAAAAGTTTACATTGTTTACTCGCTGAGTACACTATCTCTTCTTCGTGGAATCATTCACCTCTTTACTTTGTATTTTGTAAAGTAATTTATTTGTATTTTCCATTATTAAGTTTATGCGTGCTTATGAAAATTAATATAAATATATAGATTACATATACGCACACATTATTCATAACTAATTGCGCATTCAAGTCATTTATTATTAAACATTATATTTATATCATCGTCAAAAGTGTTATGTTGTGAGTCCGGAAATCCCACCCAGTTATCTTTTTACAGATTACATTCAAGGTTGGATTATCCAATTGGCATAAAAGGTTGTTGCCTAAAGCCCACATAATTTGTCGGCCCTACTTTAGACCCTAAAATATCCCTTGACCCTTCTTTCTCATTAGCATTAGTCCCTTCATAATTATAACCGGTCAAGATTACAGTATGGTCCTTACTAATATGCAAATATATTTATGAAATTCTCATTGGCGAAAAAAATCATTTCTCAGCTAGTTTTTAAAGCTTGACAAAAAATTGACCAACTCCAAATATGTTTGAAGTTGTTTTGAAATATATAACTGGATGAGCTAAACTGAATATGACCAAATACTGGAAACGAAGTGTTCTCGACTAAAAGGCAGTTAAATGACGTTGATCCGGCATTGCATCTGACAGTCGTTACTAAAACTAAACATTACGTCAACGACCTTTTTAACATTCATTCAACCGAAAGCATTCTAGCATAAATTGTTTCCAAATTCGTACAGCTAATGCCGATCTAAAATGAAATATGGCCAGCATTATTTAAAACGGAAAAGAAATGTTACTATTAAAAAAAAACGCTTACAGCAACAAGGGCACAAACTACGATAAATATAACAAAAAGCACACAACATTTAAAGTTGTAAAACTAATGTCAATCTGCCTTTTTTAATTATGGCTAACTTAACTCTGCCATTTGTAATTATGGCTAACGTAACTAAATTTAATTCTTAAAAAAATCAAACTGCTTCTTGTTGATAATAGCACTGATTGTTCCCTACGAATATTGCAGTTCTACTTAATGATCGACAATAATGGCACTCATTTATCACTACGAAGAATGCGGTTCTACTCATCAAAGATCGACAAAGATGACGAGTTGTATATAATAGATTCATAAAGTCATTTTTTAGTATCCCAAAGAAACCTTTTAAAATTAAATAATTCAACATTCTGAAACCAGAGATTGGTGGAATAAATGTATATAAACTATTCCGTATCAAATTAATTTGGATATAAAATTATAGCGGCTTTCTTTTATAATTCACCACAATGTACAAATAATTTCTTTTTAAAACTGATTTTGTACAGTTTAGAATTCGACACAACATAATGACGACAAATAGTTTCTTTTTCAAAATTGACAACGGTGTTTTTTCTGTAATAATGAGAAATAAACGAGGAAACATTTATTTTGCAACAGTGTTATTGTGAAACATTTTTTTACTATTGGGTTTTACTTTTTGTAGTACAGGGATTGGAGTGGATTTCGAGATTTCTGAAATCGTTTATGTTTATTTTCGAGATATAAATACATGTTGCCTGACATGTTTTGTCATTCTAGAATTAGTACTAGCAAAATATATTATATCTAAATCTAAACTTGGTAACAAATCAAAACAAAAGAAGCAAGTCTGGGAGATTGAAAAGCACAAAAGTTATTAATTGATGAAATATTATAACATGTTTTAGGTAAAGTAGTGACGGTTATGAAATAAAGTAGAGATAATTATGAAAATAAACATCCGTTCAAACTATTCTTTGCAGAATGTGTGAGGGGTCATTTGTTATAACCCATACAATCCAGTTTCATTTTTCCATTGCAAATAACATGTATATGCCTCAAAGAAAATCAATATAGTTTAAGTCAATTATTTTATTTAAAATCATTGCGTGATTGTATATATTTTGTCATTTCATTATTGACACGTCACAAAGCATGTTTTTTTTTTTTAATCAATAAATGTATTCTAATGTATAAGTACATAATAGCTTTACTACCATGTATATTTGGTCGTATTTTTTAAGTTTTAAAAAAAAAACAGATTACGTTGTATATATCTAGAATGAAGCACTTTTCCTGAATAAAACCCAGTACAAATCCTGTTTTGGAGTGGTATGCAATGAGTAGTTTTTAATATATTATGCAAGGCATAATTTACTTGATATCAGCAGTAAAAACATATTGATGTGAGTCAATCGTAGCATCACATAGCTTTAGTTGTAAGATGTTACTTATTAGGTATTTTCTCCATTGCTAATTTATAGTCTTGCATTAGTCATATAGCAGCATATCTTGCTGCATGTACGTTATGGCGATTGTTGACAATCAAGTCAACAAACACAAATTAGTCAGCAAAACAATGACTGACCATAAACTATAGCAAAAATAAAAAGCAAACATACTAACTTACGTACATTTATGTTCATATGAAAATTGCATTCAACAGAATAAAAGTATGAAGTAAAATTTCTACACAATCACGAATTCTAATTTTATTATGATTTTTGTAATGAATTTATTAAATGTTATATCGTAGGACGCAGGGTTTACAAAAACCTTAATTCATGCATCGATGCATCGAGTTTCAGACATTTTCTTTATCATACACATTTCAGGTTCATAATACAATAATGATTTTTAAAAGCAAAAACTATGTTTGAAATAGAGTGTAACCATTGACAACTAAATGCATTCGGATGCCTCAAACATTATGCTGTTTCTCCCATACTCGTCATTGTCTCATCCGCGTGAACAATGAAGAGACAAATTCAAATGATAGATTATGAATTGAGCTAGACCACGATTACTGGCAACAAGCACATTCCAGAAGTTGAGGTATCCCGTGGTTTGCTGAGTTTATTAATATCAAGTCGCCTATGCAATGTGGTTGAAATACAATAATAGTTACTGTGCAGAAATGAAAGTGGTGTATATGACAATCAAAGGCTATACACAATGTTAACCAGTGCAGAACTATATAACAACAAAGCAGTTCTAAGGTCTTATAAAATTCAAGCTGCATAACATATTTGACTGAAATTCTAAGTGTCGAGTTGGAGGGGGGGGGGGGGGGCTCATGTTCAGGATCTTTAACTTCACTGAACGAAGATGCCGAACCTGACAATTGAACAAAGCCAAAATCGGATCAATATCAAATACAATACCAAGATTGGTTGCAATGATAAAAGTGAGTGGCTTTGACCATCATGGTTTATACTCCAACACTGTTTATCGCGACAAGCGGGATTTTCCGATTAATTTCGGACACACGCTGTCTAGCAGTTGTTTACATGTGTAGCCAAAGAAGACACAAATATCTTACAGCACAATTCCTTTAATATATAAACATTTTGTATAAGTTTAAATTGAAAACGAATGACATCACTTTTTCGTCAAGTGTGTGCCTAACCGTTTATCGTCAAATACAAAAAGTCGAACCGCTCCGGTGGCCTAGTGGTTAGAGCGTCCGCGGAAGCGGGAGGTCATGGGTTCGATCCCCGGCCGAGTCATACCAAAGACTTACAAAAATGGTACTAACAGCTGCCTCGCTTGACGTTCAGCATTAAGAGGTTAGTGTTAGGACTGGTCGGCCTGGTGTCAGGATAATGTGACTGGGTGGGACATCATGCTACATGTCTGCGGCATGATGCCCCAGTGGTAGACATCACTATAAACTGCCTCACTGCAGACATCGTAGCGATATGACTGAAACTTGTTAAAGCTACGTTAAAAATCCTAATCAAACAAACAAACAAACAAAAAAGTCAAACTTGCCATTGGTTTTGATTACGAATATATTCAATGTATTTTCAAATGTTTGAGGATTATGTCATAACCTGATGGTGAGATAACACGTCCTAACAAATTTTAAGCCTGCAATTTCATTCCATGGTAGCAAATATGAACAAAAATTTACAACATACTGCTTACATACTTCTTGTACGTAAATAAGAACTTTCTTGAAATCAATAATAATAATAATAATAATCATAATCATAATCATAATAATAACAATTTATATACTTATATTTATTTGCCTACATTACATTTGTAATTCGTATGAAGTTAATTAATAATTGGTTTTAATTTGTAATGTTGTTATTCTTGGATATCCGCTTTAATTACATTTGTGTGTTCGATTTGATTTGATTTCCCTTACTGTTGAAATATTCAGCCAGTGCAAGCGTGGATATTCCTTCTCATAGGTTAGTTGCAACTTATTTTTATTATAATACCTGCCTGTCACCATATGTAAGTTAAGCAAATACCGCGATAATATAGTTGTCCTCCCTTGGTACCTTAATCTGGGTCAGCAACCATGTGCACTTTTATTTACATGTAAACGCTTAGATCAACAAATATTTTGATTAGAAGTAGAAAGAGGGAAAGTCATTGAAACTTTGCAAATTATAAGTAAGCAGCATAGGCAAAACAGTTTAAATTTGCACCAATAAGAACATTAAGTACCGCGACAATACAGCGTTCCTAGCTCTAACCCTGCAACACGATGACACAGCAGACCAACATCTCAAATGATCTTGTCACCATCAGGCTGCGTTCTAAAATTTGATTAAATCCAATGATTTGATTAAGGGACGTGTTATGCAAACATAGGTAAGTATGAGAATCAGAAACTATAATTCGACTAAATGTCGACTCGTAGTGCAGGCTATCATTCTAAGAAACGTAAGAAATTTGCTTTAAATTTAATAAGTATTAATGACACTCAGTCCAAATATCAGGGGTAATAACTCGCTAAACAATGATAAATATAGATATATAGGTGTGTGTGTGTGTGTGTGTGTGTGTGTGTGTGTGTGTGTTTAGCAAAACTTGGTTCAGAATCGATAATTAATTTAGTTATTATGCACGAACGAAACTTGAAGAAAAAGTATGATGAAATGCAAATGATACTTTAATTACATTGTTTTGGAGAGAAATGTATTGCAAATTGCTTACAATGAAGTTTGATTTTAACTCCAAAACCTTTCAGATGTTCATTTATATGTTTTAAATACAGCCAATATCTAAAACAGATATGGTAAACTCTTTAAAATCTTTAAAATGTCCAATATGGATTTGTCTTAATTCAGCAAGTCATACAAATTCGTTCAAGACAGGATGCTAATGTTGACTGTTTGGAGAAAAAGAAACTGTCAAACAACCCGAAAACATTAATAATACCATAGAATAAAAAGGCGACAAAAAGAACCCCTTAAGGACAAAAAGTCAACTGTAGGCAACGTTAGTGACATAATAAAGAGTCCTTGAGTCACACGTATTAACTGTGGCCAACGTTAGTGACATAATAAAGAGTCCTTGAGTCACACGTATTAACTGTGTCCAACGTTAGTGACATAATAAAGTGTCCTTGAGTCACACGTATTAACTGTGACCAACGTTAGTGACATAATAAAGAGTCCTTGAGTCACACGTATTAACTGTGTCCAACGTTAGTGACATAATAAAGAGTCCTTGAGTCACACGTATTAACTGTAGGCAACGTTAGTGACATAATAAAGAGTCCTTGAGTCACACGTATTAACTGTAGGCAACTTTAGTGACATAATAAAGAGTCCTTGAGTCACACGTATTAACTGTAGGCAACGTTAGTACCAAGATAAGTCATAATCATTTTTGAAAATCTTCATATGACAACGATGAATAAAACGCTTAGATGGATGGCTACTGAGTTTCTGCAAATTTGTTCAAGTAATTCATATACTTGTATAAATGCACAACTGCACTGGTTGGACAGAATACACGAGTGATTTTAAAGTTATCTACTTTCAGATTGGGTACTAACCTGTCCAAGGACGAATACATTCGATAAACTGATTTTGATACCGTGGCTACCGCTTGCGTCAATAAGTAGTCATCATACCCACGCAAGCTATGAAGCACCACAGGGATTTTGGTTTTGTTTGGGTACATTCTGAACTGCAAATAATTACATATGTTTTTGTTGCAGGTCTTCGTTATCACTCGCCGGATATAGCACAGACAAAATTGCCATTCTAAACTTGTGTAGCAACGTCTTTTACGTTTATAACTAACTTTGTCTGCTCCCAAACTGGTTTTACGATATAAACGAATCTACGAAAGGGTTGACACGATGGGAAATGTACTCGACTTTCGTACATCTTTCGAAAAACCATCCCGATTCTGCATTGGTTTTTTTTTTCTTTCTAACGCGTTTATATAATCTTTTCAATGCCTCTGAATTTCATCATTGATGACACTGCAATCTTTGCGGTTCGTGATTGCGCGGACAGCACTGGGAATCTACGGTGTAGTAGTTTTAAATTAATTACTGTCCCGGCTATATGGTATTTAAAAAAAAAACTGCGCGCTAAGAACAATGTCTGATTTAACGCCAGCGTGACCAAAGTTTGCAACACCTCAACTATTTCATGAATCATATTTGTTAATAATTGTCTAGCGTCTTTACCTGGTGTGCAAAGGAAACAAATAATTGCCTGCACGTTATTTAAAATAGATCTATGGTACTTATATTTACTCTTTTTAGCAATATTTTGGCATGAACATACTCAACCGCTTTAATAGCGATAACAGAAGTCGACAGTTTTCTTCATACTCGTCTAATACCGCAAAAGGTCAGCTTTTCTTCCACCTCTAGGTATTAAGATGTTATGCTCACGTTTAGATTGTTTTAGCTGGTGTTCCGTTGTTCTAGTTTTAATTGTTATTGATGTTGTTGTAGTTGCTGCAGTGACAACCGGTGGTGGTAGGTTTCGGTACAAATATGGGTCTCAATAAATGCCTTTAAAATAGGACTTGGAATGTATACCCGATGATGCCGTGTGATTTCTTCTAGCTGTGATGTAGTAGCCATGCATATACTAAGGGGAGGATGAAACATTTTCTAATTGGAAATGTCTGTCTATGGCTGTTTTTTAAAAAAAATATATATATATTTTCTCAGGATTAGAAACTAAACTCGCTTCAATCCTGGTGATCGTTTCATTTATTTATGTTTTTTATATCTGTCTGTGCTTGCGTATCCACTGTAGTGTTTGGTTTATATTATTTATTTGTGCTTCATAGTATTCACGAACAGATCCACAAGCTAGCAAAGTTAATAAGACTCCGATGCCACACGTAACACCTGCGTATGTGGTTTTTTATAAGAATATTAATGGCATATTATGCCATAGAGTTCGTATCTTTAAAAGGCAGATAGTTTGCATCGTTCGAATGCCATGGAGCTTTCTATACATGCACAAGCGTTTTATCCACTTGGTAAAAACACTTCTACATTTAATTTGACCCGTTGCAGATTTTACTATTTCTTCCTCCTTATCAAATGGTACACTGATTTCATGTTAAAGTGTATAAAAGGCCTTACAGAGTCCATTCATTGATTTGATGGAAACTATAGCTTATAATGAATTATCCGATAAAATAGCTCCTTACTGTTATTATTAAAAACCTCCATAAATTATTTCAGTATACTTGGAGATCAGTGTCCTGGCTACGAAACAGCAATTGCAATTAACCAACCACAAGCATATCTTCAATTAAAAGTGTAAAAAAAAATTGTACCGTGGTATAAACTGTAAGTTGCCGAATTTCAAAGACAATAACGCTGTGTGAGTCGGCAACTGACAAGTTATACCACGATAAACGAAGATACAACTACATAAACACTTAAAATTATAATTCTTTATATTTTTATCTATTTTTATCCATTTATGTTTTAAGAGATTTCCTATCGGTTTTTGAGCTTTATTTAATCATTTGAATTCTTGATGAGGGTATAATATCTGACACGTAGCTATTCACAGAATAGTATATTCTTTATCTACAGCGTAATAGCTACCATGACAAATTACGATAGGGGGAGTAGTGGGATTTATACCCACCCTCATATTGTAACTATCATTATAATTATGATGTTAGTATTCGAACCCCTTCCCTAATCCTTATATCCATTTATATATATATACATATATATATATATATATATATATATATATATATATATATATATATATATATATATATATATATATATATATATATATATATATATATATATATATATATATATATATATATATATATATATATATATATATATAGTTTTAAATTCATTAAAGAGCCGCAATAAAAGTTCTTGTACAACAGCCACACTGCTTTTCTTGGCAGATTTGTAGTTTGCCACCGTTTTATTTTTTCGAACCTACTCAAAGAAAGAGTTATTTATATTAATAAAAATAATAAAGATTTGTTATTTATTATGTCAAATCAATTTATTAAATTTTCTAAATTCAATATAAACTCGCTTATTTTTATTTTATTTTAAAGGCATGTAGTGTGTATGCTCCCCGATTCAGTTTTTGTATATTACTAACTTTGCACATAACAATTTATACAGTTTATACAGAAATAAACGCAGCTGGGTCTGATCAACGGAAATCTTTCCTACATGTATCAAATAATGCAACTTCAAGTATTAAGAAAATATTCACAACTTAACTAATATATTTATATTTATGCCAGCATAAAGCCATGATAAAGAGACTGCAAGCGATGCTACAAAGAAAATTCGACAAAAAGCTTTCTTGATATAGTGTGGTTACAATCAGTAATAAAAGATGTCTGTATGCAGTATTGTGTGTATTGATCACCAGCATATGCTTGTCTGAATAAGTACAGTCTGCGGTACTTGTTCCTACAATCTCACTGAGCGTTTTGACCTTTTTTGAAACCCTTTGGGGCACAATCAACCATCCAAGAATATAACATGGCTGGTTCACTCACGTAACGTGTGTATGTGTGTGCACAATTAAAAGCGATCATCATGCAACGGTCTCTTATGGGCTAACTTGTCATAGGGGTAGAGGATATGGCGGGTGGAAGGGCCACAAAGGGGACAAAAAGGCAAAACGTTTAGGTTGATAATACTCATTATCATGCATCAATACTGTTAGTACATAAACATTTTCAAAACTATCGAAATATCAGCATAATAGCGAGTATTGAAAATAATTCGGAACGTTCTTTACTTTTAGCATCGTAATAAAACATGTTGGAGTATTTTTTCTTTTTCTTAAATACTGTGTGGGTTATAAAATTTCACATTGTAACTTGTAGCAATAAATGTTTGGTTGACTTCAATAACATTGTTGGTTTCTCTTTTTTCTGTTACTGGGTTCAAAACCATAGAGTCATAACAACTGATATTGTAGCGAACACCAGTTTGTTAACATATTCCAAATATCGTGTCTATTGGGACCACCTTAACACAATTGTTAAGGACAGGAATATATTATATTCCAAGTAAAACCAGTTAGGAATGAAACACTAAAGCTGAGACTTTTTTTCGCTATCGTGTTACGATTACTATCAGTGGTTGTATTGATGTAGAAACGTTTCGCGTTTGGTGTGACGTTAGTAGTCTGTTACATTAATCCAACGATTGTACGAAAAGTAATTACAAATCAGCTGATCCGTTTCAACCTATGTGTTCCTTTGACAGATCAAACTTAAGGTGAAACTGAAACGAAAGATATGCAATAATCCGAGTTTGACAGTTAGAAAGCTAATCAGAGATGGAAAGTATGTAGAAACAACGTTCTCTCTGCGATAAGGCAAAAAAAGAGACACAAGTTCCCCGTGAAAAATTATACTAAATAGCATGGTCATGGAAAATGACGCATGGCCAACACTTTCATCTAACAATAATTTGTCCATTCAACTGGTTCCGACGAACGAGTAAAACATTGGTGCTAAAGCAAGACTTAAGCTCTTTGGGAGAAGTGTATAACAAAAAATTCTTTTTTTAATTCTGATAGAATAAATATAACTGTACATAAAATGGATGAAAACTGTATTGACAAAATTAAGATTGTATGGTATAATAAACTTTGTTGGATATATGCCTATCATTCTCATCCAAGCATATAAATGTACACTATTTATTAATAACAAAGAGAATTAGTGACATACCAGTGTTAAAATATTCAATATATACGAGCGTTATTCTCATTTTATAACTTTGTTCAATAGCCTTAGAAATTGTGACTGTCCTTTTATATTTCTTAATTTCATCGAATAGTCCTTCCATATAATCATTATAAGTCTTGATGTATCCATTGGGTACAATGATTAAATAATCCTCAGTCGATGACTTAACAAAGTTTGCACGTTGTACAGCAGACATTCTGAAGTGAGTGTCAGGATTCACACGACTTGGACATTTTCCAATATTCTTTGAGATTTTAATTTCGGGTCTTAAACAACTTATACGTGTTTCTCGAGGCATTGTTTTCCACATTTTCTGACAGTTTTCTGAACTATAATCGAGATTCGCACATAGTAAGACTGTGTACTCCCGTTGGAACAGGTCTGTAATAATGAATAATTAATACATAAATTCCATTGTAGTTTCAGCAACCCGAAACCTACAGTAAAACGATTTTTCGAAATATCAGAAACATTTTCTTTTTTATACAGTCTATAAATTCTGAATTATTTGTTATCATAGATTAAGATCAAATCGCACAGAAGTTTGTGAGAGGTAATAATGAATCAAAATCAAACAGAATATGTATTTTTAACACTAAACTTTATTAATATTATATTTTCTCTATGCAGAGATAAGATTCCATCGCACAAAACCGTTAAGAGAACTTTCTTAGAATAGCAGGTTGCATATGAGTATTTATCGATAAAACAACATTTAAATAGATGAGTCTCGTTGAAAAGGAATCGAAATATGCTATATAAGTGAGTAAAGAGAATTGTTCAAGGAAAACGTTAAGGCATATTTGAATTTGTTTATTATCGACAGGTGAATTTTAAATTCATCATTGTTGAGGATGTCGAGTTGTTTGATGCAGATGATACGTGCATGTGTATTCATTTTGAATAAATGTATTTATTTGTTGACGACAGTGATCCTTTGTGGTGATTATGTACATTTTCACAGATAATGTCAATTTTCTTGCTAAACATATTCAACTAGAGGATGATATGGTGGATTTTTGCGAGAAAATTGATTTATTGAAATCTTTTGGTCTTAGTAAGAACCAAGTGTTCCAAGATGAGTATTATTATTATTATTATTATTATTATTATTATTATTATTATTATTATTATTATTATTATTAAGAAGAAGAAGAAGAAGAAGAAGAAGAGAAACCGATTTTATGACTGCTTAATAGCAATCATATGTTTATAAATAATGGTGGATGTTGTCTAGATACAGAAACCGGTGCAAATGTTTTTTTTATTTTCGATTATGCAATGTCACGTTTGGAGTGTTAGAAATCTACTGATAATTTTTGTATAACTCAATTCAGTTCATTTTTAATTTTGATCGAAACTCATTACGTGCGGCTGTTCTTGCCTTTAGAAACTTCACTGAAATGCTAAATCATAACACTTTCTATAGACGCCCCTAAATGGCTAGAATGCAATGCTAATGCTTCATTATGAATGTTGAGATTGCTTTGGTTGGCAAAGCGAGGGTTCACAGCGTTAGTTTGACAATAAATATTAAAGTTTTGATGTTTCATGCACTAAATTTCCAACATAGTTACTAACACAAGCAAAAAATGGTTTATGCAAAGGCATCTAATAACTACTATTACCACAATGATGTGGCATGGCTTGGAAGTCAATGCCAGAAAGCCGGAGGCGACATTGCGTTCAGAAAGCTCCTACTGCCTCTCTACAAGGTCAAGAGACAGACACTAAATAGAGCCAACAAAAATTATAGAAGGAGAATGAATAAATATATATCCAGTTATGGATTATTATTCGAGATTACAGATCAAAAATAAATTATAGCATAGCAAAACTGATTATTTGGAGGCAGGAAGTACATCAAAGTACTTAACTAGTAAAGCGCATTCATCCCTTGACGGTTTTTGGTGTTTTATTATTTAAACATTGTTTGAGGGGTTTTCTCTTAATTTAGTAAAACGTATGTACCATTAAAGATCTAAATCGGACGTTCAGGTTTTGATTGTCAATCGTTGTTGTGTACCTTTAACCTGTCTTTATATTAGCATGATAATATTATAGCAGGTGCTACCTTGATTATCGGTAATTGCAAAATATTTAAGTTACAATCGTAATGGTTAACACATATGGTGACATTGCAGATAGAGTCTCCTGTATATACACTTCGGATTCCTTTCCAAGAAAGCAAGATATGTTTAATACATATGGTGACATTGCAGGCAGAGTCGCCTGTATAGACACTTTTGATTCCTTTTCCAATAAAGCAAGACATGCTTAACACATATGGTGACATTGTAGGCAACGTATTCTTTATAGACACTTCGGATTCCTTTCCAATAAAGCAAGAGATGTTCAACACATATGGTGACATTGTAGGCAGCGTCTCCTGTATAGACACTTCGGATTCCTTTCCAAGAAAGCAAGAAACTGTGTTGTTCTGCATGTATAATTTGGATTCCTTTCCAAGAAAGCAAGACATTGTTATTATGTTCTATACAATTCTGAAGACAACTTTATTTTTGCAATTAATTTAACATTCCTTTCTATAAATCACACTTGAATGAGCAGAGAACTGTCCTAGCTTTTGCATAATTATTTTCGTATACAATGAATATTAAGCATTTCTTAGAAAATGGTATGCTCCAGGTGACCTCTTCAAAATAAAACAAATAAGCAGGAGCTTATCATTCGACTCACTTCATGGTGTTTGATAATTAACAACTTATTGATGTATTCAGTTATCGAGTGTTTATTAATTAGACAAAGTGCCTATTCAAATTATCTGAAACTGATATCGGAAGTTTAGTTTTAGCGTTTAGACAATTTCGTGCGGTACGTTTACAACTTTCAAAGAAATAAGAGATTTAATAGTGTGACTATCAAACAGAGAACATGGATGCCAGCAGTAAAGTGAAACTTCTATAATAAACAACGCCTATGAATAAAATTTCTTAAAATTAATATCTTCTGATTTATAGCTGGAAACAGTAGTATATATTTAGCCTTAATAATAATAATTGGCACCTAATAATATGTAGGTACATATTTGTGTCTATATTCCACATAACATCAACAGTAAGTTGGAAGCTGTTTTATCAATCTGGCAATATCGGATGCCTCTACAAATATTTGGGTACATACTTGTGTCTATGTTCCATGTAAAACCTACATTATCATGCAGAGTAAAATTAGTTTACAATCGAGTTACAAAACGACATGTTCCACGTTCATAGGGTACCGCTCGCGTGTTTTACCCATTTATTTGTTCCAATATGGACTTGCTGCGATGATACTCGTAAGTTAGTTAGTTATATACTAAAATCTTTAATAGCAATAAAAGTCAGATATGTGTTATGTTAAGAAATTATTTGCAAGACAATATAACATATTGCTCTACTTAAAGATTTAAGTCTATAATAACATTATTTTAAGGCCTTGTGGTATTAGGAATATATCAACATTACCTACATCTTCTGGAAAAAGTAGGTGACCAAAACCAAATCGTTCTAAGTTCCATAATTCTTCCTCTCATAAAATATTCTTTTGTTTCACTAAAAGTCTGCATATAAAAGGGTCATACTTAATATTTTTATATTTCCATCCTGGACAAATTTAACATTTTAACAAATATTTAACCATATCAATGAGTATGTGGACTCTTAAATGAAACTTCGAGCCAATTCACCATATACAGCCATTCTTTCTAGATTATTTAACACAAAATACTTTTGCAAAAACGCAGAAGAACTCTTTGAGGAATATTGGCTAGTTTCAGTACCCACTCTTCTACACCATATGACAGAACTAGAGCATTAGTAAAATCAAAATAAATTGCATGAAATGAGGTATGTTCAATTTTAGAACTACAACAATTTCTTGCAGAAGGGTCTGGGTTTCTTTTGCACATTTCAACTTGAATTTGATCTTATCTGCATTCAAGTTAGGAAGATAACATAGCTAGCTACGATTCCAGATCTATTTTGTCCAACATAAAGCTTGGCATAACTAATTAGCCGAAATAAGAATTTTACGGCCTTGTTATCAGACTGGATGCAGCCGAAAGACACCATACCATTGCTACATATAGTTTCGAATTGTAGACTCTTTCTCTCTCTCTCTCTCTCTCTCTCTCTCTCTCTCTCTCTCTCTCTCTCTCTCACAGACAGACACACACACACACACACACACACAGATAGCATGGTAGTTACTCCAATTTAAACCTTTCAAACAGGGTTTTCTTACGAGACAAACCATGTGAACACCATGACTTTAGAATACATCTATTACTTCTGAATAGCCCCCGTTGTATCTAGTTTCCACTCTTATTTTTCGTGATGATCATTGGCTTAAAGTTAAATAGTTGTGGTATTGATTTAAAGGATATTGTTTATTCTAACAAGAGTCTTCTCTCCAGTAGACCTTCCGGACCTATTTGCAAATTTTTCCGTCACAAAGTACAAACCATTAGACATTCGCTTGACAACACAATTTTAATTGACTCGTCACCATACAGTTTTAATGCAGAATTTCACAGACAACCTTAGGGAGCATTTGAACCTGTCTCTATGGATTTGGTACGGACAATCGTGATGACTGCACCAAAATCATGTGAACTTGATCCAGTTCCAACATCACTGCTGCTTGAGTACTTATACCCAATATTGCCTTCACTAACTAGTGTTATTAATATATATAAATATATATATATATATATATATATATATATATATATATATATATATATATATATATATATATATATATATATATATATATATATATATATAATACGCAGCTGTTAGCTTAGATTTACTGGTTGCGGAAAGGGTGGTGCAGATTAAGAATAAATCATTATATAACATGTCTGTAAAGGTATAACCGATACCAAACGATTTCAATAACTTACTCCAATCGCAAATGATGTCATTATCTCTCTCTCTCTCTCTCTCTCTCTCTCTCTCTCTCTCTCTCTCTCTCTCTCTCTCTCTCTCTCTGTCTCTCTCTCTCTCTCTCTCTCTCTCTCTCTCTCTCTCTCTCTCTCTCTCTCTCTCTCTCTCTCTCTCTCTCTCTCTCATCGAGGCAATTCCCATCATATTTCAAAACTGCCATCGCAACGCCTCTGCTGAAGAAGCTGACACTTGACCATAACTATTTAAAGAATTGCCGCCCAAGCTTCTAATATTCCGTTCATAAAATCATTTGAATTCAAACAGTCTTTTTAGCAATGTACAGTCTGCATATCGCCCTTGCCACGGTACTGAAACTACTCTTCTGAAAGTATGTAATGACATTCACACTGCTTTGGAAAGTGGAAAGATTACAGTCCTCACCCTCCCTGATTTGCCTGCAGTATTTGACACAATAGACCATGATATACTACTTCACCGTCTCCAGCATGTATTTGCCATTCAGAATACAGCCTTACAGTGGTTCAAATTTAGTCAACAGGACACAAATAGTATCTGCAAATGGAATACTTTCCAGCCCAGTTGATCTATGTTGTAGTATTCCACAGGGGTGTGTTCTTGGATTTGTTCTCTTCATTCTATACACTCAGCCGCTCTCAAGTGTCATTGATCATCACCGCGTGTCTCACTAATTGTGCGCTGATGACACCCAAATATACAAGTCTAGCCACCCAACTGAAGTTGATACTACTATCCAAGGAATAGAGAGGTGCATTTCTGATGTGAAATCATGGATGACATGTAACAAGCTGTAGATGAATAATGATAAAACTGAGGCCATTCTGATCACAAAACAAAGACTTTCTCATTCACATCCTTTACCTCAGATAATAAATATCAGCAACACCAACATCGAATTCACACAGTCAGTACGAAACTCAGGTGTTACTCTATACAGTACTCTGACATTGCACCAACATGTCATGAACATATACAAGACTGCATATCTTGAGCTGAGCCGCATCAGTTCCATTCGCAAATATCTTTCAGTTGATGCCATTTAAACTCTTGTGTGTTCATTAGTACTTTCAAGACTAGACTATTGTAACTAAATTCTGTCTGGTTCGTCACAACATCTACTCCAGAAACTTAAAAAATTTCAAAACATAGCTTCTCGGATCATCTTTAGAGTATCTCGATCAGGGCAAACCTCACCACTGCTCTGTACCCTACACTTACTTTCCATTCGATACAGAATCAAACACAAACTTTGTTGTCTGTGCTACGTTTTACTGACGGACTCCAGTCCAACATACCTATCCGGCTTCACCCATGTGTATACACCAGCAAGATACTTACGCTCCTCTTCTGACAATCGTATATTCTTTTTTCTTACCATGAAAACGACATCAAATGGACAGCGTTCTTTTGCATACTTTTGCGATGTGGAACGAATTGCCCATTAAAATTAGACACAAAGGCAATGTGGTCCCTTTTTAAGAGTGCTCTTAAAACTCACCTTTTTAGACTGCAAAAACAAAAGTAGGGACCTAATAATGTTATGTACCTTATATGTTTTTAGAATGATTTATGTTTTCCAATTTCATGGTTTATGTTTTTTGTTTTTCTATTGTGTAATCATATCATTATGTATGTTGTAAAGCTCTTAGAGCTTATTAAGATTAGACGCTGTACAAAGTGCTCATTATTTTTATTATTATTAGTTGTAGTAGTAGTATCATCATCATCATCATCATCATCATCATCATCATCATCATCATCTGTGATTTGGCTGTGTATTTATTTACAATGAGCACACCAGCACAGATGTTGATCCTAAATTGAAATGCATTACTCCTGGCATGATTTGCTAATATATAAGCTTCTTAAAGTAATGTAACACATAATTACTTCAATGTCAGGTTATCTTATAATATACTGTCGAATATCATGTGACACAGGTTCAGCGCTGACAAACAGGGACTATATAGCGAAATAATTGTGTTCTGTTAGTGTTGATACTTTCAACGTTTAATGTTATACTTATTGGCATGGTATATATATATATATATATATATATATATATATATATATATATATATATATATATATATATATATATATATATATATATATATACACATATATACATATATATATACACATATATATACACACATATATATATGTGTGTGTGTGTGTGTGTGTGTGTGTGTGTGTGTGTGTTGGTTTTCCAAATTGAGCTACGAAATTAAACCATTGTTATTTAAACGTTTCTTTGCAAATTTAAATTGTACAAAATTTCAAATTCAGTTTGTAACGTTCTGCAATAAACATATCATAATTTGTGTATTATTGTACTATATAAAAGTTACATGGTGGATAATATCAAATTCTATTAGAGAGAAGATGTCTGTTCAGGTCAAAATTGGGCATTTATCCTTCACACACGCAGACATATTTCCATCTGATATTTTCACTGCAAGTCTTGAACACTATTCAGTATGGATCCAATTAATTTCTATGATGGTGTCACATACACGTACCAGACATCTGCTTATATGGCAAACCATAATGGCTTGTGAAAATAGTTCAATAGTTCCTAATGAGTTGATGGAGATGAAATACGGCCCACTCAGTCTGTCTGCTAAAGTCATGTTAAACTGTCAGAGAATGAGAAATTGGAAAGAAATATGGGTGGAAGGGATAATATGTACCGTCCTAGATCGTATTACTTACGATGCAGGAAACCGACACAATTAAATAAGCCTACCACAAAGTGTTTTCCTTTTATTTGTAATTTTTCCTAATTGAATAAACGCAACACTGACGCAAGCCGATATCACATTGAACCATTATACTTAATAATTGGTAACTGTCAAAATTAAAATAAAACAGAAATGTTCAATATTTAAAAAAAAAACATTATATATTTGATCTTAATATGTACATTGTCAAATATCTCACTTGAACCAATGTTTATCATATTTTGATCTTTTGGGCGTCGAATTTCCACATTTAGTTGATGATTTAAAATCAAATTTTACCCATCGTTTATCTATCAGGCTATATGTACTTTAAATTTCTAATGATGTTTATTTCCATCAAGAATTAGTTTAGAGTATTATCATTTAATGCAGCAGTTCTACACTAAACTTCCTTTGTTACTGGTATGTTCTAACTGTTGTGCAAATGATCAAAACTCACCTCCCCATAATGTGATAGCTCGTGTGCATATTTTGTTATTTAGTCTGTAAATCACTAAACATACTCTGATCAACATATATTTGGAAACCTATATTTTAGGGACGAATAGTCACTGCATGACAAGTATGTTGCTTCACGTTTCTGAATGTCAATACGTACAGCTTTGTGTATTGTCCAATGCAAACTTAACGTCATCTTCAAATCTCCAATTTTCTCTTCATTTACCTACATCATTATCTCTTTGCAAAAACTGCCACAGAATTTGGAAAATATCGGCAGAGTTAAATTAGCATAGATGTTGCCCGCCAGTCAGGTTGTGTTAACCAAGTCCAGTGTATCCGGCAAAATTTAAAAGGCTTAGTACAAACTATCACAATGGTTTACCATTCCAGGGTAAATGTTAGCTTTCCTTTGTGGCACACCAGGCCTATTATAAACCCCTGATCCTTCTTGTGCTGCAAATATGTACAAAACTAAAGAAAATATACACATCCCCAACAGAAGAAAATCGTAGTAGTATATTATAACATATTATAGTATGTGTTGCTGTGTAGCTTTTAAGGGTAGGGGGCTACATATTTCTTCTGAACAAACCCCTCAGAACGGCAATAGAGAACGTGTCACCCTCGTCGCTGTTCCCTCAACGAATTCAGGATTCTGAAAACACGTATCATTTCGGGAAGACGTCCTACGCTGTTTGATTCAAAATACTTGCATAGACTGCGATGCACACTTTTATTCAACACCATTCAAAACCCATTTTTAATTGTTAATTAAATAATATGTGCAATCACTAAGGGAAAAAATAGTTATTATGCCTGTATCGAATATTAGCTTTGAACTCGTTAATAATTTATTAAATGAGGTATTCGTATTCGGCCGAATAGGACAGTTAGGTCAACCTTCGTGAACAAAAGACTGATTGTAATACGAAAAGAGTTTTTCAATTCCTATCGACAGCCATTTTAACAAATTTCTGAATGAGCCTTGTATCCAGAGAGATATTGATCCAGTGTCATGGTGACAGTTTCCTATACTCCGTTCTTGCGGCAAACGTTATCTAGCATTGCCTCCAACAAGCGTCCCAAGTGAATGTCTATTCAGCGCTGCTGGCAACACCTTGTCAGACAACAGATGTTGTCTAATTGCAGACATTGTCCAGAGATTCTGGTTTCTTTGGTTGCTTTTGGGCTTTTTTTAAAGCTAATGTATTCTTCATGCAGCAGTAACTGTTTGACTGCTTTTGAAAATTTAAATGTTGCTATTCATTAGTTAACCTATAAAGTATTATCAAGATGTTTAACTGTAACACTTAAATATGTTGGTAATGCCTTATTTACCTTGAACCTTCATATATTCGTGGTTAGTTACTTTTCAATAATTGAAATGTCATTTTACCTGCTGAAAAAAATGATTTTGAAGCATTCAGTCAATATTCGTATTCGTATTCGGCCAAATAGTTAAATGCGCTATTCGGTACAGCTCTAATAGTTGTGGGTCAATATTTTTATTCGGCCGAATAGTTAAATGCACTATTCTGTATAGCCATTGTCACAGTATAAGCCGGGTCGGGACTGGATTAGTGAAGACACTGAAAGCAACTACGTTAATAAGATGTTTATTTATAAACGCAATTTAAATATAATCAATTCTGACACAATTATAAACAAAAGATAAGGAAATTTAAAATGTTCCTAACATGGAACTATCAATAATAAGTAACTATGACAAAAAACCTAAAAGGATGAATTCAACGAAAGGTATTTGAAATTGATGTAAAATACGTCTGATCAACAGACAGACAAATACAAGTACACGTATGAATTTACAAATATATATATATAACACGTATAACGAGACATGTAAACGCCGGTAATTTTAGTTATATTCGTTCATATAACTAGTTACCAAAGCAAAGGCAAGTATGTAATGATTTTATCGTTCATGTAACGAAACTGCGATGTAAATATGAATTTATGAAGTTATGAAGCTATCATTCACGTAAATATGATGTAAATATGAAATTATGAATATTATCGTTCATATAACGAGACTGCAATGAAAAAGTGAAATTATGAATTTATCGTTCAGATAACGAAACTTGATACATAGATGTGAACTACTTGCTCAGGTGGTAATAGCAATATTAGGAATTGATTTTTTAGTAAATTAATAAGATTACTATTTTCTTTAAATTGTATTAAAGTAATGTTTTATTCATTTATATTAATTAAGTTCTAAAGTGTGTTAAGATTAATTTCATTTATTTCCAAAGCACAACTATATATTAATTGAAGGAAAATAGTTGATGTGCAAAGCATAAGTTGGCAACGTAAATCACTAGCTATACGAATGTACATTATTGTGTGGAAATAGGTTATAAAGCAAAAATCTTACTGGGTCAGTCAGCCCCTAAGTCTTATCAGTAAAACATAGAACAAACTTCCGTGCTGACGTAGAAACAGAATGGTTCTTATTTAATGATGGACAGTCGTCGCTACAAAATGGTTCTTATCTAATGATGGACAGACATTGCTGCTGGCTTAGTATGTTAAACATGTTGCTGGTTTAGAATATTAAGGAGTTATCATGTTTGGACCTAACTAATGCCAAACGAATATAGATAAACTACACATCTGAGTTGTACCTTATGTCAAATGACGTAAATTAAGCCGGTTTTGACCGGGAGAAACTAATTCTTACCTGAAAAGAGCGGACATATTTTCTCGTCGATGCCTTAAACCCTGACACAAGATGCGTATAAATAGACCACGCATTAAAGGGTCAGGTCAGTTCCTATCGACGAGGAAATAGATCTTCGCCTTATCATTTCAGGTAAAACAATTGTATATGTCGTAACTTCTTTAGGAATAAGTACTTTTAATGTTTGAGATTTTGGTGGTAACATTGTTATGTTAGCAACATTGTTCACTTAATACTTTTATTTATAATATATTGTAACGGAATGTTTAAATGTTCTAAAGAATTATTATTTAATTATATTTATGTAATTTTTATTGTAAAGGTTGAATTCGCTACCAACTTCATGTTTAGATTTAATGTTGAAATAAAGTATTCTTTAAGTAAGAAAGAATATTATCTAGCAATATATTTTAAATCTATATTCTATTTTAAAATAAGTAAAATGCATTTCTTTAAATTATTTCTTACATTAACTATAGTTATTACATCTTACACTTTTTACTATCTTGAAACTGCTTGAGAATTAACTATTTGTATAATATTCTAAAATGCAGAAGTTATACGAATAAATGAAGTTGGAAAGCTTGAAAAAGGAAAATATAATATGTATTGCATGAATTTTTATTATAAACTTTTTAGATGTGTTTCTAGAATGTAGTCAATATATGTGTGTTGATTAATTAAATAAAGTCAGTTCCTATCGACGAGGAAATAGATCTTCGCCTTATCATTTCAGATGTAGTGTAGCTGTGTTTTATCATCGTGGCGGCACGCTTTTAAGAGAGCCTTCTCTCTTCCTTCTTCTCTCTCTCTCTCTCTTCCCTCTTGTGATGACTACAACTTCATTTTTTTTACATAACAGCAATAATGTAGAACACGTATTTTACAACTATCGTGGTGTCCATTTGACGCCCAAGATGTACATCCGGTCAATGGTGGTGGAGTCGCCACGCATGGTCCACTCCCCGTCTGTTTGAAGGATCACTCGAGAGCCCTTACATTCAATACAGACACGATGGTCGCGAAGCCATGGTCACTCGATTTGAGAACACCAGTACCCTCTTCCGAACCAACGTCACCAAAACACAGCGTATACGTCACAAGATACCCTACAGGTTCTGCTACTTCACATGACCCAATTATATATAACATATCTAACGCAGCATACACACATGACCCAATTATATATAACACATATCTAACGCAGCATACACAAAGGCAGCATACAAAAGCACCATACACAGGCACCACACACGGGCATCACACGGTCAGCCTAGACAAGCCCACACACACGGTCCCCCACGGTCACCCCAACATGGCACCGCACACGGGCACCACCGGATCCCAAGTCACCACACCCGGACACCACCGGACCCCACGGTCAGCCCCGGACCATAGTCAGCTAAAATTAAAACAACCAAACCGTGTAATACATATGACACGGTAAAATACTTTTACATTCATATATGTTGCGCATGCGCGCACATTAAATAGTTATCCATGTACATTTAAACGTTCAAGGAATGCAGCGTGTAATTAAACTCAATTTGCCTGTTCAGTTAGAATCTATCTCGAAACAGACTAGAGTATTACTAATATAATGGCGCTGCATAACCTAGGTATTTACTCTGTAGAATTTAGAATAAATACTAAAACTTCTGATATGTGAAACAATTATGTCATATAAACAAATAATTTTTTTCATAATGAAATAGAAAAAAGACAATAATGTGATTTAATGAGAGCAATTTTTCTCTACCTTAAAGATTTGGGGTCAGAAAGGCTATTCAAATTTGTAACAATTAGATTACAAAAATAATAATTTTAAATGAAATGAAAAACAAACAATTTCCGGTAAGAACAAGCGATTGTCTTCTTTAAAGAGTTCGTTAAATATTAAACTTCAAATGAATTAAAATGCAAAGGCAGAGTCTCAAGAAACACCTTAAATGATTTACACTTGCTATTCAGCATCAGTTTCATAAATCGTTCGCAAATACACTTTATTTATTCTCCGTACCTCAACATTTCTGTTTAAGCAGAACCTGTCAGCACTAGACACATACCATAAAATTAATGAAGAGACAAAACAAACCTTTACAATGAGTCGCTGATTCTATGTTTAGGAAATATTTTGTAATAATATATAACGGCAAGAAAATAAGTAATTCAAAAATTACTAAGTCTTTTGAATTAATCCAACTTTCGCAAATTATAAATAAATGCATAAACATTAGCATTTGCGTATGCTTTGAAGTACTAAACTATATGTGCAGGCATGTTTGTATGTACAGACAGAAATGCAGAGATAAGAGTTATACAATGTGAACTTGATGCATGCACGAAGAGAGAGAGAGAGAGAGAGAGAGAGAGAGAGAGAGAGAGAGAGAGAGAGAGAGAGAGAGAGAGAAGAAAGGAGTGATTCATATATTTGTGCTATGCAACATACTATTCAGATGTCATTATCTCAGTATGTACCGTTGCGTATATTTTGATGATTATACGCGTTACTCAAATATTAAGCATTATATAAATATATTCCACGTTAGCAATTACGATACAATTGATATCACTCCTTATTCTACATTACCAATTACAGTACTAATGATATCACTCTTTATTATACATTACCAATTACCGTACTATTGATATCATTCTTTATTCTACATTACCAATTACAGTACTAATGATATCACTCTTTATTATACATTACCAATTACCGTACTATTGATATCATTCTTTATTCTACATTACCAACTACAATACTAATGATATCACTCTTTATTATACATTACCAATTACCGTACTATTGATATCATTCTTTATTCTACATTACCAATTACGGTACTAATGATATCACTCTTTATTCTACATTACCAATTACCGTACTATTGATATCATTCTTTATTAAACATTACCAATTACGGTACTATTGATATCACTATTTATTATACATTAATAAATGCAATACAATTGATATCAGTCTTTATTATACATCACCAATTACGATAATAATGATATATTTGATATCACTCTTTAATCTACATTACCAATTACGGTACTGGATAATGCGTTCTCAGCTCAAATGTTTTGCTTTATTCTTGCTATAAAAAAAAGTGTGATTCCATTATATTCATTACTTCAATTATTGCATGTATTTGATATTGATGATTTCTGATGAAACTGACAATTTAGCTGCAGAAGACATAATATATGTGTAAAAATGTGTCATTGTATGCAAATAAAAAGCAAGTTTGTCACAACTAGCCGATATTAAATTGCATTTTGTCAGGTCTATAAAATGTGTTGTCACTTTTCCTCTTGCATTTCAGTTCTATTTTAAAGTATTGGAGGCTTCTTATTTGTTATTTAAATTACTGTCCTATTTCAAAGTTGCGGAGTGTTTAAATTAAGAGCGCCGCAACATTTATCATCATCGGTTTAGATCACACATATCAATATGGTTCGGTATCTGTATACACCGGGGAGTTAAAATGCGGACTATGCCGTGCAATTTACCCCGTGTGATATGTCGATGCATTTAAATTCTCAAACCGTATTGACATTCCTTATCAACCAACGCGTTACCATCTGGCGTCATTGGACAAATAAGCGGAAAAGCATACTATTAAGGCATTCGCATGAGATGATTTACAAGTCGTTCCACTAATTTACAATCACCTTACCGATTTATTGTACTCCGATCTGCGCGTGCCTGTGAGTATTGATTCCATCCGGAACAATCCACTACTTATTCTCAAACGAAGGAACATGTTAATCTGCTAAATATAGATATTAATGATTCTTTGAAACAATTTACCTCTTTGTATCAGGATAAGCTGTCCAACTATGAAGACAAGAAAGTAAAAGAGTAAATTTCAACCAAAAACGCAATTACAACCACCATGGGCTACAAGAGAATGTTAAAAGTCGAAACATGAAATATTTACGATTACGTAGATGCAGGATTATTAGTTCCAATAATGATCTGAGGGATTACAGGCAGTACGAAGAAACTTTAATATTATTGTGAAGATAAAAGAAAACCTATTATGAGATCAGTAAAAAGGAGAAACTACCATAGTACAGAACATACACGTTTACTTTGGAAACATTTAAAAATAACCGCCTTCAAAAAGGACAAAGAAAACAACAACCCTTAAAATGAATAGAAATTATCTCAGAAAACCGTTTGGCACGAGTATTTTTGAAAGCTCCTACAAAATGAAAACACTGTGAAGTGTAATCTTGACACTAATGATGATGTAACTGATAATATCTTTGATGGCATAAATCTTGATGGCAATATCTTTGATGGCATCTTTGATCCAGAGATCATAATCAGTTTAAACTTAATGAAAAAAAGTTCCTGGACCAAATACGGTTATATGTTATTAATTGACTATTAAGAGTTTTGTTACCACTCCTAAATTATCTGTTTAATAGAATATTTGATTCTGGAAACTTTTCCAATAAATGCGGTATAATTATTTGCCCAATGAATAGGAATGGAATCTGAGATGACACCAATAATTATCCAAGTATATCCCTAATTAATACGCTATGCAAGGTTTTCACAAATGTTTTGAGCAAAGGAATTTTCTTTTGGCAGAGACAAATAATCTAATTGATGAGACACAAGCAGGTTTTAGAAATAAATATAACACAATAACATGTTTAATTTACAACCCTCAGTGCAAAAGTACTTATCCAAAAGAAAGGGAAGATTTTATTGCCTCTTGGTGATTTTAAGAAAGCGTTGGACAAGGTTGAACATGGAAAACTATGAGCATCATTTACCTGTAAAGGTCTCTAAGGTAAAATGATAAATATACTAAGAAAATGCATGATACCTTAAACAGCGGTGTTATACCTATTACTGGTTTGACAACCTATTTTAACAGTACTCTTGGGACAAGACATGGTTGCGTGCTGAGCTAAGTTTTATTTAGTTTGTACATAAATAATCTGATCTCAGAGTTCGGAAACAAATATTGCAAAGGCATACTTATCGTCCAAGACATTGAAGATCTTAAATGTACGCAATTGATATGGTAAACTACTTTGATACTGTTAGATGAGTACAACAACAACAATTATTATTATTATTATTATTATTATTATTATATTTATATATATATATATATATATATATATATATATATATATATATATATATATATATATATAATATTTTGTGTTGCAGTAATCGTGTATGTGTGTGCGTGCGTGCGTGCGTCCGTGTGTGTGATATGGGCTCTCGAACTGGCATGGATGGAGGCAACCCTCAAAAGGACAAATATAGTGGTACTCGGGAATGGATGAAATGTGAAGAGAACAGCAACATGGTATTTTAATCAAGAACGAAAGAAGTGGTGCCTTATTATAAATATATGGGATTATTTTTACACCGAAGTTCAAATGGTATATGGCGTAACAAATGTTAGCTGCACAAGTAAAAATGTGAGTGACGCGAATATTTTATTTTCAAAAGCGGTTCAGAGATGTGTTTATTTTTTGTGACTTAGTGATTAAACCAATATTATGTAATCGAGCTGAACTAAAGAGAATTGAATACCTTCTCTCAGATTCTGCAAATAATTGGGTGTATCTATAGGAAAGTGCGGTGAAGTTACCTCTCTTTACTTCTTATATGTTAAGATGTATCAACTTTTGGATTAACATTATGCAATTATCGGATGTAAGATATCCAACAACGATTCATTACATTTTGGGACGAAGTCCAACGTTGACTCGTTACATTTTGAGAGGAGTCCAGCGAAGATCATCATTAACTTTCCGAATTATCTTTTTTTTATTGCTAAACATCGGATCATTAACTTTCCGAATTATCTTTTTTTTTATTGCTAAACATCGGATCGTTTTTTGGATATTGACTGTTAACAAATTCAGAATTAAACTTTGGTCAGGCATGTTCGCCTAAACGTCGTGGGTGGAAATGTGTATTACTAGCAATTCCGTACACTTATACAGTATCCGTATAGTACCACCGTACCGCGGTTTAAACGTTTTGTAACTTATACATAAACAGTTTTCAAAGCTCTAACACATATGCGGAAACATAAATTGACTATTTCAACTTTATCTGACAATGGCTGTGAAAAGCATATAATCGTGATGCCTGATTCTAAGAAAAGGGAGTAAAGTCAATAGACTTTGAGAAATTACCTTTTGGGGTTCAAAGCTAAGTAATTTATTTATTGGAATATTTAATTGTGCTAGGCTATACAAAAGAATCACCAGAAAACTACATTTAGGAACAGGGCACAACGACGAGCTAGATGTGGGGGAAACTACTCTTACAATCCTATTATCAGTCTTTTAAAGTTTGTTTCCCTTATAATGCGTATGCACCTGCTCAAGATAAACAAAGTTATTTGATCTCGACATAATTAGACCACGAGATCTAGTTGATGTGAAATATTGAGATGAAATGTCTATTGGAGGACTTACGATACTAATTCGATTCCCGTAGTAAAGATATGCAAACACTATGATATAAAAAATTCAATAACTTTACATTTCTGACGGGCCTAGTGGTTAGAGCGTCAGTATCGGATGCGGAGAGTTGTGGGTTCGATCCCCGGCTGAGTCATACCAAAGACTTTTTAAAATGGTACTAACAGATGCCTCGCTTGACGCTCAGCATTAAGAGGTTAGTGTTATGACTGGTCTGCCTGGTGTCAGGATAATGTGACTGGGAGGGACATCATGCTACTTGTCTGTTGCATGATGCCCCCGTGTAATACATCACTATAAACTGTCACACTGCAGACATCGTAGCGATATGACTGAAAAAGATATTAACGTTAGGTTAAACATCGAGATCACACACACACACACACACACACACACACACACACACACAAACATTTATGAAGCCTCATAAACAATCATTTATTACATTTACTCAGTACAAACACATCCTAGATCCTAGAGATGTGACAATTTTTTTGTACGGCATGGATTTGAAATATATGCTTTCAATACCACACCAAAGAGTTGGGTGCTGATTTCAGTCATGAGTCCTCCAAACTCAAGTCTATAAAGAGACTGATACTATAGAAACAAAACAATGTCTGTGGGTGGGTTGTTTATTCATTGGCAGCTTGGATAAACTCTTAAAAGTGTCTTATTACTAAAATCTCTAAGTATCAATCAATCATGGCCAGCCTCACTTGTATATATACTATTTTATTTTCATGAATGGTTCCTATTCTTACATATCTTTAGTTCGGTGAGTCCTACAAGGCATTGTAGAAGATTTAACTATTCCATTGTTTGTTTAAAAATTGTTACTATTAAAAACAATATGGCTGCTGCTCTCTTTCGGATTTTGCAGATTGGCAACCAACGAATGACTGCGAGTACTAATTATGTCTACATATATCGAAAGGTACAAACCAGTTTGGTATTGTTGGGTTTCTTTCACATGAACAGATCTTCAAATCCAGTCACTAACCATATCAACTGAAGTTGCAAAACGTTTCCATGAAAATTTGCATGTTTACCCTACCACCAAGGCTACTTTTAACGAGGGTTAGGTAATCTCGACCCACATAAATTAAATACCATGACAGCCAGAGTTCAAACCGTTTAGACGTTTGCAAAATAGCTTATCAAAAACGTATACTTGTTACCTCCTCATAATATTAATTTTAATATAAGATTTCCCGTGCGTATCTACTGTCATGTTCAGGTCAACTCGAACAAGATGACTATACGATCCCAACTGAGGTCCATTGAAGTAAGACACTTTTAATAATACGGGGACTCTGACCTATCACCAACGTTGACTTTGAGAGGATGTAAAACAACTCGGTTATGCGGGCATCCTGAGAAAATGAGTTAGGTCATTCTTTCCAATTCATGATGTAACTTGTTTTATCGATATAACAGAACGGCTAATTGCGTTTCTTCTAAATGTTGTAATTTCATTTCTAAGAAAAAGTGTTTCATTCCAATGTCATGTTCAATTTCATTTTGTTTATGTAATTGATTAAATTGCTATATGTACATTTGTTCTGTTCTTTATTTCTGATCAGGTTCCTGTTATTCCAGCCATTAGTTTCATATTTTATGTTATTGTTTACTCGGCCCAGCCGCCTCTCCCACGCCTGCAAGGAGTTCGGACTGACCATCAGTCTGAAGAAGACGAATGTAATGGTGCAGGACGCAGACTCCTCTCCCACCATCGCCATTGATGGGTACAACCTGGAAGTTGTTGAGGACTACACATACCTTGGGTCCACCATCTCCAACTCGCTCTCCGTTGATACTGATGTAAATGGCCGGATTGCCAAGGCATCAGCAGTTATGGCGAGACTGAACCAGAGGGTCTGGGACAATCACAACCTCACCGAGAAGACCAAACTGCGCGTCTACCAGGCATGCGTGCTCAACACACTCCTTTACAGCAGCGAGGCATGGACCCAGTCCCGGATTAACCATTAGCAGAGTAGGCAACTGCCTATGGGCCCCGCGACTTTTATGGGCCCCATCAGGGGCCCCCATGAGACCGTGACCGTGGGTCTGGGACCCCAAAAGTTTGACTGCCTATGGGCCTCCACGGTGCTTAATCCGGCGATGCATGGACCACGTATGCGAGTCGCGTGAGGAAACTTAACAGCTTCCACCTGAGATGCTTGCGGCGCATTCTGCGTATCCAGTGGCAGGACAAAGTTCCCAACACAAAGGTTCTGAAATGCACCGGCATGAACAGCATGTTCTCCATTCTCAGCGAGAGGCGCCTTCGCTGGCTAGGCCATGTTAGGAGAATGGACCCAGGCCGCATACCCAAGGACCTGCTGTACGGCGAGCTAGTAGAAGGTGCACGAACGACTGGAAGGCCACGTCTGCGCCACAAAGATGTCTGCAAAAAGGTCATGAAGACAGCCAACATCAACATAAACAATTGGGAGAGCTGTGCTGACGACCGCTCCGCGTGGCATCTTGCTGTCAGACAGGGCACTCAGAAAGCTGAGGAGATGAGAAACACAAACCTCGCTGCAAAGAGAGCCAGGAGGAAGGCGAACCAAAAACATCCTCAGCAAGCATCAGCATATACCTGCAGCAAGTGCAACAGAGACTGTCACTCAAGGGTCGGACTCTTCAGCCACTCGCTAAGGTGCAGATAGGACACCCAAATCGGAAGCTACACCATCGTCTCTCGAAGACGGACGGATGCCGACGACTCGACCCTGGCAATAATACAATGGTCTGTCATCTCTCAGCAAAGACAACCAACCAAAGACCACGTAACAAGTGGGTATCACTCGTACACCCGGAAAGTGTGATTTACATAGGTTGCCAATTATAAAACCAATCTTTCTATATTAGCGTAGTAGCGTCGCAAAAAAATTAAAGATGCATTGTTAAACAAAGGTATTATTATTTTCATAAAAACTTTCTTTTTATAAGACTCAATCAGGATTCCTTCCTAGTCACTCCACTGCTTTTTTTAACTTATTAAAGTTGTATCACAGTATATGCAAATCAGTGGAACAATAGCAAAATTCCTATATTGTATTTTGTGATGTATCAAAAGGTTTTAAACGGGTCTGCCACATAGGCTTATTATTTCAACTGAATGAATTTGGTGTTTCGTGTAATCTGATAAAATGGTTTGAAAATGATGTATGTATAAGAGAACAAAATTACGGTCCTTTCGCACAATATTTATTCACGAGAAACGATTATAATTGTGGGTGTGTCACAGGGATCCGTACTTGGGCATCTCTTATTTCTAATTTATCTATGCGATATTGCCGAAGTTATGAGTTCTCCTATCCATCTCTTTCCAGAGGGCGCATTATCCATTCCTTAATTGTGTTAAAATAGAACTTGTTATGAATACTGATAAAAAGCTGCATTAATGGTCCAAGCAGTGGCTCCTAAAGCTTAATCCACAAGAAACAGTGGGTATGTTTATTACGAGATACCAAACGATTTCAATAACTTACTCCAATCGTAAATGATGTAATTATGCCTCTCTCTCTCTCTCTCTCTCTCTCTCTCTCTCTCTCTCTCTCTCTCTCATCTTGTTTTATTATTAGTGACTGTTATAGTGTTTAAATATCTTGCAGTGCCTGAATTAAGGGGGTGGGGTTACTTTAAGTAGTTAGAAATTATGCCCAATCCCATATTGTCACCATACAATATATTTCAGCTAACATTACCCATAGGTTTAAAGTGTGGATATATTATAAGGTAAAAAGTGTTTATGATTCAGTACGGAATATACTATGTTAGACAGATCGATACCATTAAAAATGGGAATGGTCTCATGGGGTCAAAGGTGCTTATTGTGTAAAACATGTACATAGGGACAAAGGAATATGCAATATCAAAGTTGTGATTGGGCCATTTCTGTGTTGAAAACTGAATGGATAAAATTTTTAGATACCATCCAAAAACACTTTTAAAATACTATTTAGCACTCGCTTATTAATTACAATCCAATACACCACAATACAATTGAGCGCTCACTTTTTTTATTACAGTGCAAACACACACCTTACAATCGAGCTCCCGCTGTTTGATTAGAATCCAACACAACATATACAACACAGCACACCATTTTTTATTCCTATCCAAACACACATCCCTAAAATCCACAACCTTTTTGGGGGTTGGGTATCTAAACACACTACATACACAGTCCAGTACCCGCATTTTGATTACCATCCAACACTTATAGGGTATAATGGAAATTAAAATGGAAAATAGAGTTGAAGGTGTATAGTTTCAAAGATCGAAAGTTTATAGGGTCTACTTGAATTTAAGATGGGGATAGTTATCTATTGTCCAATTACTTATTTAGATACCATCAATCATTTTGTTATCTACAATCAAAATAGTTATCTACTATCAACAGCCCTATTCACACTATCAAAAACACCTTGTATAGTGTCTAAAATCCCCACACCTATTATCAGACGATAAGGGTATGATGTAAAGAAGTGGATGAAATCGATAAAACATACTATCCAGTACACCGCCTATAATATCAAACACCCCATACAAATTATATAAAAATCCTTGTGTGATGTCTAAAATCTCCACGCCTACTATCAGCTGAAAAAGGTATGATGTAAATAAATAGGGTGAATCACACAAAACTTCAATCCAACACACCACCTATATTATCCATCATCTCGTAAACACACACCAAAAATGCCATGTGTAGTGTCTAAGAAAATTCCACGCCAACAATACAAAAAAAAAAAAATGCATGAGGTCAATAGAATGGATTAAATCACACAAACATAATATCCAAAAGACCACTTATATTATCCAACATCTCATACATACTATCCGAACCGCCTATATTAAACGAACACGGACGTTTCGGAAATATCTTTTTGATTTTACACGTAGACGTAAAGGAAAATATGAAATAGACTGATAAAGTCAACTATGAAAAGTTATATTCAAACCATTTGTTTCAATCAAGAAAGAGCACAACACAATCTATTTTCCAATTTTTCAATAATAATAATAATAATAATAATAAGAAGAAGAAGAAGAAGAAGAAGAAGAAGAAGAAGAAGAAGAAGAAGAAGAAGAAGAAAGAAAGAAAGAAATGATGAAGAAAAAGAGGATGGGAGGAGGAGGAGAAGAAGAAAATTTATCTAACACAAATACGAACAAAACATTTAAATAATGAAAATATTTACCAAGTCATTGGGAAGTTATAATTGACTTCCAATTATAATCAAAAGACACTTGTCATTCTGTCGTCGATGCACTCTATGTTTCTGAGATAAAGACAAAAGATACCCACAATATTCACAAAACTATCTTTCTAGTTTATCACCATGATGCCCCAGTGCTAGACATCACTATAATCTGCCCCAGTGAAAGCATTGAACATAGCCATATGACTAAAATAAAAGTTAAAGCTACGTTAACAACACACACACACACACACACACACACACACTACCTGTAATGACTCATATTGACGTCTACTCTAAGAATGTTACTATGTAACCCCAGCTGAGGGCATCAACTTGTAATGTATTTTAACCCCATTGTTAAACATATGGGCTCCTTTATATGACCCCATGGGCTCGTATTGTTGCTTATAATAAGATTTTCAGTTACATTATGGTTATCTAATTAGTGCATGTACGAGTTGTCGTAAGCAACGATATGAGCTCCTGTGCCCGCCCACGTATTTTAACCTATAGAGGTGTCAATATAGTATGAACCCACCTCCGACCCTGCGTGTTACCATATGGACAAATGAGTAATTGATATTATGGAAATGAACAATTTAACAATCGTTTTATCCTCTGACGATCAAGTATCTAGTTTTCAAGAGTGTTACTATGTAATTCACTAACTGCTAATTTGGAATCCGAAAGCAATACCTTCGGGACAGCAACATGTGTGTGTGTGTGTGTGAGAGAGAGAGAGCCAGACAGACAAAGACAGTGCAGGAGGAAATAAAAGCAAGTGGTTAATTTGTGAAGTTTGCAATTGTTTTCAAGAAAAAGTTTGGTTGTTTCAATTTGTTTTTCTTTCTTTTTATAAATATTTTTGCATTATTATTATTATTATTATTATTATTATTATTATTATTATTATTATTATTATTATTATTGGCAATAGGATGGTTCCGGAACGATGGCATTCCTCATAGTAGGTAAGAATTTGTACGATATAGACAGAACGTATCCGAAACATCTACTGGAATTTACAGAAGGTAATTTTGCTATGCATTTTTTTTCTCATATTTCTTAACTAACATATCGAATGTTATTTGTACGTGTTTTATTAAAAATAGTTTCTTCCAATGAGGCCTATAAAACTAAATATTACATGTTCAGAATGACGCAGAGAGGCCACTGGGTTACATGGGTGTTGTTGCTAGCTACAATTTACTTTTAATTTAGTTACATGTACGCTGTGCCTTGAGGATGGCCCTTTAACAAGGCCGGCGCTTCCGCTAGGCGAACTAGGCAGTCGCCTAGGGCGTGGGGCTAAGGGTTTATTTCATGATGGGCTGGTGGGAGAGGGCGTGAGTGGAAGGGGGGCGCCAGATATCTCTCGCCTAGGGCACCAAAATGCCATGCATCGGCGCGGCCCTTTAAGTAGTCGACTCAAGACAGTAAAGCAGTAAAACGATGTAACCACAAAAAAATGCTTCCCTGGTGTGAAGAAAAAAAAATAATCGCGTTGTTAAGCTATAGTAAAGTGTTAGTTTTTGAGCCGGCGGCCAGCATTTGTAGAACAGCAAATAAGTAATAGGGCATACCAGTATAGCATTTATATTTATGAGACGTGATGATAGCAATCTACATTACTAACGGAAATTTCAAATCGACCATTGTGTCCTGGTTCTTAAACCCATGAAATCCACAAGCTCTGCGTTATGAAATTCTGTCAAAAACAGTAGTGTGTCAATAATGCTGGTGTGTGTGTGCGCGCGCGCGGAAGGCAGCAGCTTGCGTTAGTTCAAGCCTGTCCAATTATAGGTCATATACCACTAACCCTAACCCTTATCCTAAATGTTGTCTCAAAAAAAGAAGAAAAATGTAAAAAGTTTACAAATTTGTTATTTTACTACGATTTACCAATTTTTCCTAGATGCATATAGAGAAATACAAAAAACATGATGGTGCTTTAATGAAGTTACAAGCCCATTACATGGCCCTCCTTTTTTTTTTTAAAATGCATTAATAGTGGTTCTAGAAGTGTTTTTTTATACCTCACATGGACACATTATCAAAATTCCGTACAGGAGTTAATTCCATAATTGCATTTAATTGGGAACTTCTCCCTCAAAGTGAAAAAGATAGGTATTTTCGGAATATAGGAGATTTATTATGAAGAAATAAAAGGGGGACTGACATACAATATGTGCTATTTATGCTATCTCAGGTTTTTGGTGTGTAGTTTGAGAAATTATCCCAAAATCCAAAATCACACATCCAGGAAACAACATGCATTATTATAACAGTTTATCAGTATGTAGACAAATTTGAAGCACATAATCCAGGCTTTGTTAAATACTGAGAAACAAACTAAGCAACATTTTCTGAAAGCCTTGTTACATCATACCAAAAGCGTATGTATGTGTCTGCAAATTAACCTTCATCTTCTTTACTTTGTAAAATTGTATCACAAGTAATGAAATCCATGTGCTGATATTTCGTGACATTGTGATTTCCTCAGACTTTAAAATCCAGTTATGGCCAATAAGGACAAGACAAATAATATCCTGCCTTAAAGTTATCCCATGCTTACAAACCTGCCATAACATCTCCCAACAAGAGAATTTTCATCAGAACTCTTATATGTCCCTAATATATAGTCTGTTGTTGTTGTTGTTGTAGGGTTTCACGCCTTTTTTTAGCACAGGATAGGCTATACATGGTGGCCAGTATTATTAGTGGAGGAAGAACCCGGGAAAACCCACGGAAAGAACCACCGACCCACGAGAAGCTACTGGCAAGCTTTCTCGCATAACTACATTAGCTGAATCTTAGACTCAAACCCACGCAGACAGAGATGAGATGGCAGTGATCCTTAACGGAGAGCGCTTTAGATCACTTAGCCACTCGGGACCCCCATGTAGTCTGTATTAACAGTTAAGCTGGTAGGCCATGTAAAACCATCATCAGACCAGTTTATACAATTTGCATTTACTATCTTATATGCATTTAAAATGTAAGGATTTCACTCCAGATATAAAATGCAAATTATGATCTTTTTGGTAGTCAGAATAGTATGCAAGTGTGATTAGTTTTTAATGGCAAAAGTACACCTGTAATAGAATAGTTGTACCACTTACAAAGTGAACAAAGTCCAGCAAAAATAAATGTTCAGAACAAGTCTGACTTTGCAAAGCATAGCAACAAGGGTGAAGAATTCAACTTTTGGGTGCACAATGCAAACATCATTATGACATTAGTCATTTTGGAGTACATGACATCTGTGGATATAGCATCACCACCCAGCATATTTGAGAACCCTCTAAGTGATGCCAATGCAAAAATAAATCATCCCATTCCATTACATTTAATCCCTTCAACTTAACTTTTGCAAGCAGCATAGATTGCATATAATTAAGACAAGATTCCACTGTCCAATTGTTTATAAAGACAGAAACTTGGTATTTCTTTTATTTATTTAATGTCTTGTAATTATTTGAGTGTTGGCATTAGTGTTGTTCTGATTATCGATTATAATCGATCATCAGTTGGTTGAGCAAACCGATAAGATAATCGATTGTGAAACTCCATAATCGATTGTGTGTAAAGGGAGACAACTTTTTAGGTGCATGCAAAGCACAAAGGTTAGTAAAACTCCCAGCCACTAAAGTTGACCTGAAATTTATTAATCGCTTCACAACTACAAATAAAAAGTCTTACAATTCATTATTAGGAACATATAGTCATTATTACATGTTCAAGTTGTTAAATTGTTAAGTTAATAAAATTTAAACACATTTTGTTGATTTGTTTAAGTTAAATTGCAACATCTTTTGTAGTATTTATAAACAATTACAACAAGAAAATCATGTCCTTCTATACTTTAAATTACATCACATATGAACAAAAGAATTTCGGGGAATTGTAGCAGTATTTCAGTTACATATGACTGATCAGCCATAATAAGTTGCATTCATTTAACAAAGTTGTAGAACAAAAGTAACACAATGTATTTTTGTAATATTATTGTCAGGATAAAGTATACATGTCATTAAAATAGATTACTCCTGTATATTTATAAACATTGAATTCTTGATCAAAGATATAACTGTGTAACAAAAATTAAAATTTGCTCTTAGTAACCGATTATAATCGATGATCAGTTGGTTAAGGGGAACCGATTATCGATTATAAATTTCTGACCGATTCCCATCACTAGTTGACATGTGTAGTAAATCTATTGACTATTTTTGTTAGCATGTGTATTGAGTGCTTCAGAGAAAATGCACATTATTTTCATTTTTCGTGTATCATTATTTCCCAGTAACTTTTTCTAAGCTTATATGAAAAGTTACTTTTTCTCAATTGGATGATTTTACATTTTGCTTTTTTGCACCCCCACCCCCTTCAGTCATGAAAACACTTTTTGAGTTTCTGAACCTCTCCCCAACAACAACTTCTGCTCAACATGTCAAGAATATGGAAGCTTCTAATAGACTATTAACCAGTTAACCTACTTTTTCTGCCTTTTGCCTCCCAGCCCCCAATTTGTTTATCGAAAGTTTCTTTCCTAACCAAATACAGAATTAAAATATAACTGCATCTCAGTTTGTAAAGGAAAACATAGGGACCAGCCATTTAATTTGCTAAAAGGGTTGAGGGGTTTATAAAACAAATGTCCAGCCTCAAATAATTTTGAAACAGATACATATTATATCCATCATATTAGCAGGAAAAAACATCATCTTGAGAAAAAACAGAATATACTGGTTGGAAAGAAAATTTGAACCCTCTTTCCTTTTCTGAAATTAAATGGTATACCTAAAGCCTTTACAGCGTCTGGCTGGTTGATCTTTTGGTCTTGTTTAATAGGTTATATTGAATGTGCTGTTTACATGTTAAGAAGGTATATTAATAAATGAAAGCAATAAATTGTCATTAGGCAGCAGCAAAAATTAAATTAAACTGTTCAACATCTGGTATTTGTTTAGAGTATGGCTGATTATAACTGTTTGTGTCCTGGCTGTTAATAATATCTGCAGGGAACATGTTCCTAGGAATCAATCACTCTTAAAACATTGACTCAACCTGCATTTATTTTGCAATATTTTATCTGAACTGTGAACATTTTTTGCCTTTGATGTTTTCTGAGACATGGTATACATTTTTGTTAGTAAATTTTGTCTGTGATTTTAATATTTTTTAAGAGTACCGGTAATATTAAAGTTGGTTTTGTTTCTTTTTTATTTTGAGTGTTATTAGTGCTAATTCTGTTAACTGGTTTTTAATATTTGTTTAGGAGACTCTAGACACATCTGGTGATTTTTGTTTTTTCAATGCACACTTTTAGTTGCAACAGTATCCATTTAATATTAAGGCAGCCAGATGCACTATGTATACCAATGTACAAAACTCACCAAAAAATCCAGCAGGTCTCGCTGTACTAATTCAGTTCCCATAGTAAATTAATGCAAACACCATGATATAAAAAAAATTCAATAACTTTAAATGTCTGAGTGCTCATGATCAAACTTATATTTCGCAATATATAATAGATGCATCCTGGATGACAGCTTCTTTGTTTTGAAAAGGATATAAACTGCTGCATTTACTGGACTTAACATATTTTGAACATGTGCTTTCAATTCTGCACCAAAGAGTCGGGTGTTAATTGCAGCAAAGACTGTACCAAACTGATAAATGACTGAAATTCAATAAATTAAACAATATCTCTAAAAACAAATCAGTTACAAATAAGAAATGCTCTCAAAAGATTAATCTTTTTTTCATTATCAACCAATCCTGGCCAGACACACACACACACATATATATATATTCTGTTTTATCATTGCTCGTTTCCAGACACATTTCCATTTTTCCATAAAATTAGTACCATGTGTCCTGCAAGCTACGTGGAAATGCTATTTGTCCAGTCCATAACCAACTGGTCTTATATCATACAAGACACAATGTAGCGGATGTTAAATGCAACTGGGTGTGAATATAAGCATTTACATTTTAGCATATGAAACATAGAACATAAAGAAAAACACTATTGGATATTCAGATCAGTGTAATTCTTAATATGGCAACTGTTGAATGACAAACATAACTCGTCTAGAGTCGGGATATCAGAATATGTTGCTGCTTTTGATGACCTGCCTGAATAATAATAATAATAATAATAATAATAATAATAATAATAAAATTAATAATAATAATAATAAATAGTAATAATAATAACCGGGTAGATTATAATAGACTCGTTAAGTTTCACATTTTCAAGGCAGTTATTCTTTTGTTGCACAGATTTATCCATTGCATTGGGTTTCTCTTTGGCCTTAAATGGTTTGAGGTTGTCCTTGATCTTGGGTGAGTTGAAAATGTTGAAAATGTCCAACAGTATTTTATCAGACGTTATTATGTATTTGCAATGAATTTTTGGTCAGTTCGTTGTATAATTTCACTTTCGACAATATTGTGCTGATATGTACATAGATGTGGCGCATGTTTTCGTTCCACTATTGTTGGTATAACTTCCTAAAGTCCCCCTTTACAGCACGTACATATATCCATAATGAAAGAACTTAGTTTGTTAATACCGACCACTCCGGCTACGGGAGGTCGTGGGTTCGATAATCAGCATACCAAAGACTTATACAAATGGTACTACCAGCTGCCTCGCTTGGCATTCGACATTAAGAGGTTAGTTTTAGGACTGGTCGGCCTAATGTCAGGATAATGTGACTGGGTGGGACAGCATGCTATATATCATGATACCCTATTGCTAGAGAACACTATAAACTGCCACACTGCAGACATCGTAGCAATATGACGGATTTTTTTTTGTTGTAAAGCTAAAGTTAAAGTTAAAACTCGAAATCACATCGCACACACAAAACCGCGTTTCTTTAGTCCTCCTTGTTATGTTTTTTTTTTTTTTTACTGTTTCCTATAATAGTCAATATAACAACCGTTTTCATCTGAACCGATTACAAACTGGCTGCACATAAAATCACAATGCAGATCTGCAGCGCGTAATCCAAATAACTTTCATTTGTAGAAAACTACAGTACACTGGAGTGATAACGAGGAATTCGATCCAAAACTGTCCTTTCCCACATTTAAAATCGTCCGATTCACTATCTGGCTTTGCCTCTCGTTGCGATCGTGCTTTGCTTTTCGGTTCATTTGAATGTCTGGTACTTCCTGAAATTCGGCCAAATTGTCGTTTTTTGGGAGAAAAAAATGTATTGTCGTTCATCTCACTGTGGAAGAGTGAACTTGGTGGATACATACATACATACATCTACGGATAGGGTTATCATATCGGAACCTTAGCTAGCGAAGATGGAATACGTATCATCATTTTCTTTTCGCTTTTCGACCACAAATCGACATATCTCTATTAATACAGTCAGGAGACATTTCAGGAAAGCCAGGAAGGAGCCAAAAAGATATTTACTTTTTCCTGACCTAGTTACGTTCTCTCTCTCTCTCTCTCTCTCTCTCTCACACACACACATACACACAGAGATTTGGTTACCAAATAAGCCGGCCGAATCAGTGTTCACGTGGAGTCTTTCAGACTGTCCAGAATCAAAGTCACTCTTGGAAACTTGTTACATTTCCATATAATCGTAGGTTATTCTGAACGTTCCCACCCGATTGATATATTTTGACATTTATATTGGAGTTGAGGTTCATACCCCGAGGCCTATCGAAAAATTTAAATTAAGGATAATAGCTTACTAGAGGGCCAAGTAAATTTAAACGATCTTACAACTAGTCATACCTGCATGAAATCGATAGCAAAATAATTAATTCTCTCAGAAACTGCGAGTATACAATTCATTATATATTTGATCTGTGGACAGAGGAGACGAAATAGCATTGAGGAACTTTCTCATGGTAGGCAGATTTTTACCTTTCCATAGACAATGGGCTCTGGACCCACTACCAAACATAGATGTCAAAATATCTTAAATGGGATAGAAAGGGTAATAGGAAACATGGACGAATTTCCAAAGTATATTCAATAAATGTAGCCACGTTACTATTGTCTTTTATAGCTTGAAACTGATTGCTTACAGGGTCAAAAGGAACATCCTTACTAATGTCTAACACCACATTTTAGGGTTTAAATCAATGCTTCTGTTGTACCGATATACATATCGTTGCAAATGGTGGGAAATCGATACAGAACAAGGCTTACCCGTATGCGAATTATTTGAATCTTCAGCTGTTGTCAAAGATTTTAAATTGAGAATTCATCTGACACATATGTTGCAGGCACATACACTCATTTTTGTTATTTTGAATAAAACTTACTTTACAAACGCTCACTCGCCATGTACAAAGTAACACCAAGGAACGTTGTTAGTACTATGCCTCCCCCCCCCCCTTCCCGGCCTCTCGCAAATTCCTTGGTAACTATTGTATTGCAACAGCTTGTTCGGCAATAAAGTAGCCCGAGTTTCCTCTGACCCATACCACTCCATTTTTCATATTTGAACATTTGTATAGGGGTGCAGGGTCAGAGCCAATTGTCTATTAAAATAAGATGGAATTCGCCGACGCCGTGCGGTGTCGTCATAGGGTAGCAGCTAACTAGCCGACCTAGCAAACTTAAACGCTCTATCACTGGGTAATACCTGTAAGAAATGGATGGGAAATCATTTGTTTTCTCAGAAATTACGAGTATAATATTCAGTGTGTCTTTATTCTCTCTCTCCGATCCTCTTCTCACTGGCCATTGACTGGATCATGCGCAGCACAACAGAGGGCAAGAGACAAGGAATAAAGTGGACATTGACCTCAATGCTGGATGACCTGGACTATGCCGACGACATCGGGTTGCAGGCAAGCAGACACCAGGATATCCAACAGAAGACACAACAGTTGGTACAGACAGCAAGCACCAAAGGTCTTTGAGTCAACATAGGGAAGACAAAAGTCTTGAGGAAGAGCACTAGAGTGGGCAACCCAATCACCATCAACGACCAGCCTCTGCAAGAAGTAGACGATTTAAAGTACCTGGGCAGTAAGGTCGCCACGGATGGATTTTGCACAAGGGTAGTCACCACAAGAATCAGCAAGGCCAATCAGGCCTTCGCAATGCTGTAGCCCATCTGGAGGTCAAGAAACCTCAGCGTCCACACGAAGATCCGTATCTTCAAGAACAACGTGTTGAGCGTCCTTTTGTACGGGTCAGAGTGTTGGAAGACCACTGCTAACATAGAATGCATGTTCGAAGTTTTCCAAACCATTTGCCTGCGACGGATCATGAGGATCTTATGGCCAAACATGATCTCGAACGAGAAACTCCGGCACAGCGCGGGCGCAAGCACAATCGCTGAGATTGTTGCAACTCGTCGATGGAGATGGCTCGGTCATGTCTGCAAAATGCCCCCTGACTCACTACCAAGGATGGCACTGAGATGGACACCACAGGGGGAAAGGAACCGTGGCAGACCCAAAGAGACCTGGCGACGAACCGTGGAGCGAGAACTTAAGACCAGAGGCCTCACCCTGCAGACCGCCCCATCAACAGCAGCCGATAGCCCAAAATGGTGCTCCCTTGCTGTCTCTTGATGTCGCCACCAGACGGCGCAGAGAGGATTGATGATGTCTTTATTCTGTTAACAGACGAGACAAAACTATATCGTCGATGAATTTTACCTGGAACTCTCCATTTGTATTGCTAGTCACATGACGCAAATGGCTCTTGAGCTAAATTTGATTAGCGCATTGTGCCTTGGAACACGCATTATGGTGTATGTAGTTCGCACTTGCATCAAGGAAGTTTTAAAAATAACAATAATAATGAGGACTTTCTATATGACGAAAAAAAAGAGAAGAAAAGCCATGAAATTAGAAAACAAAATATGCTGAAAATATTTAAGGTAGGAAACACTATTAGGTCTTTAAGTTTGTTCTTGTAGTCGAAAAAGGTGAGTTTTAAGAGCACTCTTGAAAGGGATCACTGTCTTTGTGTCTACTTTCACTGGGCAATTCGTTCAACATTACTGACTGATGGTGGTATTAATTACAATAACTTTGAAAGTTATGAAGTATATTAGATCATTGGAGCTAGAAAGTGTTAATCGAGATACCAATGGGTGATTTTGAGCCCGAAAATATTGTTAAATATGAGTCCGGTGAACATTTTGGATGGATAAAAATAGTCAACATGCCGGTCGATAACCCTTTCACCAAAAACAGAAAAGGTAGAATACCAAGCCAAATTGAAGTGCAGACAGTTCAAAGGCAGTTTTCATTTCGTTTATCAAACAATTTAGCCCTGCGGGATCATGTGCTACAAAACTATATCCTCCTGTTGGGGTGAAGATAAACGCGATAAGAATGGGGAAAAAATGAAATTTATATATATATATATATATATATATATATATATATATATATATATATATATATATATAATGATCAAAATACATGTCTGATGGCTAAAACGAGTCATACAGCGGATCAGCGGATTAGATGGAGCAACCAATAATAATATTATTATTAATTACTTTATTTAAAGAGTGTTGAATATAATAATAATAATAATAATAATAATAATAATAATGACTATTTACCTGATGAGGATAGGACATTTAGCTTAAGAACTAATCTTCCTGAAGTCCTTCATACAGAGGATTTTTTATATTTTATTTTAACCGCATCTCTTAAGTTTAGCCACTTGATGTATTGGATTTGGAAGAAGGAACTCTAGTGGCGATTTCTAAGCTCAGCTGGAATCTTATTCCAGAGCAAAGTTCCAGAGTATTGGAAACTATATTTTCATAATTCGTTATTTTGTTTTGGAATTTTATACTGGTTCGTAGCCATGGGTCGCAGGGGAATATTACCAGGTAGTCTATATTGGAATAGTGATTGTAAATATTCAGGGGCACTATTTTTGGATATCGTATACATGTACATTAATATGTCTCTTCTAAACCGGATTTGGTCTTTAATAGGTGATATTTTTAACTGACCAGCTAAATTTCCCTTGCCTTCGTTTTGGATTGATATTAGTTCAGATGCTCATTTTTTTTTAAGATGTGCTAGCTTTATCATTTGAATTACCACGTATTGTTTTTTTTTTAAATTAAATATTCTTGCTGTAAGAGAAATTACAATATTCAGTTGTTTATATATATATATATATATATATATATATATATATATATATATATATATATATATATATATATATAAAAAAGGACCCGCCCCCTCTCACGTATGCCTGAGTAAGAGTATCGAGGGTATCATCCCTGGGTATGTGAAAAAGCTTGTTAGTAGCTTCCCAAAATGGCACGGACAAAATGTCATGTGGACAAAATGTCAATGGACATAATGGCACGGAGAAAACAATTCCGAAAAAAAAAAACATTAATCAAGGGGAACTAACCATTGAAAACAGTATTAATGAAACCAATATTCGTTTTGTCTCTTTTTCTTCTTCATCGTTATCTACGCTACTTTATCTCAGCGCCGTCATTTCCTCTCATTTTAATTACCTATCTCGTCGCGGCGCGGTCAGTGTTATGTGCCAAAGCAAGTTTGGTTTCAGCCCGTTGAGCTGTGCAAATTAAAATTAACGTAATGGCCTCAAATTAAAAACACAGCTATGCAAATTAAAATTAACTTATTGGCCTCAAATTAAAAACACAGCTATGCAAATTAACTTTACCAGATGACTATTTGTGTCGCTTTAATAAATTAATTGCTAAAGATGTAATTGGAGCATGAGCTGGATTTCAAATTTTGGACTTGCCCCATGAATATCGTTACACTATATATAAACACTTCCAGAAACTAAAATTAAAAATATTACCACAATGTTAGAATTCGTTACATCACAGAAAGGAAATCGTAAGCTTATCGTTCAAGGTTACTTTTTTACGAAGCATTCGGCGAACAATGATGGAAAAAGCCTATGGCGCTGTGTAAAAAGAACGTGCACAGCGCGTGTGCACACAAAAGATGATGAAACTACAACAGGAACAACACAGCACTCAACTTCTTCGTCGTCAATTGGAACTGGGAACAACGGCTGGGGAGAAAAAGAAAACATACATCCGCGTCAACGAAGCGTTGGACACTATGGTGACCGACTACAATAACCGAGATCCAATCGCATATTTAGGAGACATTGGATGTGTTTTAAACATTAATGTTGTTTGACTTCATTATTTATTAATTAGGCTAGATATAATTATTATAATAAAGTTAGACTAAATTTGAATAAATAGATTAGTGAATTTTTTCATTGGTTTTTCCATCATATATTTTTTCCGCAAATGTTTGGACATTTTATCCGCATATTTTGTCCGTGCCATTATGTCCACCGACATTTTGTCCACATGGCATTTTGTCCGCGGACATTTTGTCCTAGAACCCTTCCCGTGTATCTGTTGTTGATGTTGTTTTTTTTTCGTTTTGCTCTACCAATTATACTGTCATTTATGTGCTGAAAGCGAGTATCGAGTACAAAACTAGTGTGTATCGAGTTCAGAAAATCGAGTATTTTTTTAAAAAAAATAAAGAAGTATGTTTTCTGAAGCAAATAGATCCGTCTTCACAATCACATCGCTGTAGGCCTGTGTTTGAATTTGACACATTTACAAGAAATAGCCAGTGCCTGGACTGCATACTTGTAACGGTTAAATGCTCGGAATTTATTACAGACATGACATAATTCGATGTAGGTGGCTATGTTTTATACAGGAGATGGTGACTTTTGTGATATACACCTGTGAGTGGGCGTTACTTATTATCCGATGTAGCGGTAATATTGGTCTAGCTTAGACAAGCTTACCCACTTGTGCAATGTGTATGGGGGGTGGGGAGGACATAAGGACATAAAATCCTTTTATTTCAAAAGATGACATAGAGTAACTGGGAGAGGCACATCTTACAAGTTAACGTTCTAGTCTTCTATATAGGCGTCATAATTAACAGAATTGTGCGAGTCTTTCGATACATTTTTTTAAACTTTATGGAGAACTTGATACAAATTTAATTTCGAGGGGAAAAAGATGGCTAGTTTCAGACTTATGCAGTTTAACACGAATATTACCCCAACAATGGAACGCTCCGGTGGACTAGGGGTTAAAGCGTCTGCCTCGGATGCGGGAGGCCATGGTTTCGATCCCCGGTGGAGTTGTACAAGAGACTTACAATGGTACTAACAGCTGCCCGTCTCGCTTGGCGCTCAGCATTAAGAGGTTAGTGTTAGAACTGGTCGGCCTGGTGTCAGGATAATGTGGGTGGGTTGGACATCATGCTACATACCTACGACATGATGCCTCAGTGCTAGACATCACAATAAATTGCAGACATTGTAGCGATATGACTGAAAAATTGTTAAAGCTACGTTAACAATCCAAATCACACACACACACACAAATGTATTATTCGTTATTATTATTTTGTATACATGTTTGTATAAAAAAAAAAACACATCCATTTTGAAGGATATACGTCTTGCCCCAATCCCAGTTATGTTCAGTATTTCCTATGATTAAGTGGATAAGGTACTGTGCTGTGTAGTTTTGCTCTTACTGTTCGGCTGAATAGCTCAGAGGTTTAGACACTCACAGGGAGTGCACATGTGCAGTTTTGTTCGTTCCAACCTACATAATCTATTTTTAGCAGATTCCTTCGCTTGCCTACAGCTGAATCAGAGGTTAAACTCAGTGGGAGAGGTCAATCCTACCATATATGGGGGTGTAATAAAATCTACTAGTGGTTTGACTATGGATGCTACCGATTAGTTGTACTTTAAACAGTGGATAAGCCGATCTCGTTTCTGTCTTAGGAAAGGAATTCATCTGTGTTAAAGGTATGAACATTTTATCAGCTATAACGTAGGCCGCTATGGATCAATGATTTTTTGTCGACATGGGAAAAAATATAATAGCATGCTACACAGTCAAGTTTGTTTTCCTCTTGATTTGAGTTCATAATATGTAGATTGTTTGTTTAAGGATGTATTATGAATTTATTTTCAGAAATCAATATTTTTTAAAGGACTAGAAGAGTCGATGTGTGGGTTATTGTTATGACTTTTGAAGATTACAATTTACATATACATGTTTGGGTGTAACATACATGTGAGATGACAAATAACAAGACATGATTGCCGTATTATAGTGTGTGTGTGTGTGTGTGTGTGGATGGGATACACTCATTTCACTGCGCACCCACCAGCTATTGTCCCTTTCTTTATTACAATGGTCTGGTGGAAAGCTTTCTTCACAAAAGGGGGTTTGAGACCAATGTCAAATGTAGAAGTACCTGTACACGTTCGTGCAGAGCAAGGAGGTTTGTAAAGGAGGGGTACCTACCTATATATATATATATATATATATATATATATATATATATATATATATATATATATATATATATATATATATATGCCAAAATGCAATACTGTAATTTTAATTAAGGGGCTGTGATTTTCTTATTCCATATTTCCAAGTATTAGAGGAGTTAAGTTGCTTCATCAGGACTCGTTCTTGAAGGTTTAAAATATTCCTACTACTCAAGAAATGTTGACTATTGGGTCAGATCCCCCCTCTCTCTCTCTCTCTCTCTCTCACACATACACACACACACATTTCAATCATCTTTTGATTCTATATGACACTAGTTTAATTTAACCCATATCATCAATTGATTCCTTAGTATCATATTGGCTGCTTCCCTTTCTATCAAGGAGTTACCTTTCCATGGTAGGTCTTTTGATAATAAAGCATTGCAAAAACAAAGGCTCTTATTCATTTGTAGCTGACAGTACTTGTGATAAAAATTTAAACATATCACAGTACTGTTTAATATAAATATGTAATTTCATATTAAGTAATTACTAATTAATTGAAATATAATTTTTATGATTTTTTTTATATAAAAGTACTTGTTCAGCTATATGTTGCATTGGATTTTACCTACCATGAGGATGTAATCCCTTGCCAATCGGGGACATAACCAATACAATACACAAATAGGAATAATACAGTTAAATGGAAAACATTAACATGAAGAGTACAGTTTTACATTAGGCTGTCAATGATGCCACAATGATATAGTACTAAAGGATGAGTGCCAGTGTTCTGGATTTTTACTACATATCACTACAATGTCTGCATTGTAGCAGTTAATAGTGATGTCTAACACTAATGCATCATGCCACAGTCATAGCATGATGTCCCACTAAGTCGTATTATCATGACACCCAGCCAACCAATCCTAACATTAATCTCATAATACTGAGCACATTCCAAGGCAGCTGTTAGTACCACTTTTATAAGGCTTTGATATCACTTGGCCGAAGTTCGAACCCGTGACATCTCACATCCAAGGCAATCTCTATCAACAAGCCACCGGAGCAGTAGGGGAAAGGTTGGCCAGATCTTGAAGTCAAAGGTAGTGAGAAATAAAACAAACTAATTTTGTAACTGCATAAAGTTTTGAATATATATGACACTAAGTCTGTACTATTCATGCCATTCAGGTAGTGATCCGCAGTGATCAATCCATATTACATGATGTGTGAAGGAGCTGGTGTAAATGAGAAGACAGGATCTGTTTAGACCCCTTTGAAAACTCCAAAACTTAAAATGACTACCGAGACATTCAAACAGTGTAGGTGAAAAATACTTGTACAGTTTTTTAATAATTTCTTTTTACATTCAGTTTAATGACCATCAAAAGATATAATTTTTAATGAATTTTTGCACATGTATTGACACATCAAAATGTTGCTTTCTATACATTCAAGAGTTTCAAAAGTCAGAAATCACTTGAAGGTAAAAGACTCTATATTGAAAGAATATCGACGGTTAAATTTATAAATAATGTAGACTGTTGTTATGTTATATAAAATTTTGCTTACATAACATTTTGTCAACGATTTTTTGGGGGGAAATAAATTTAAATGAACTTATGAATTAGAATAATTTAGTTCTACCTTGAATGACCCCAGACTTGTATTCAGAGAGACATCACTGACCATGTATTTTTCCTACACTCTCAGACATGTAATTACAACACTAAAATTGCATGATCTTCTACAGAATTAGGTGTCAGTAACATGAATGTACATACATCCATCTAAACACATATAGATGTGAAGCTTAAGCATTTAACAGGCTTGAATTTGCAGGTACTACAAAGGGTGGAACTCTCATAAGTCAGCTGTCTGTCGCTTCATTGTTGGCCAGGGGGAAATAAATGATTTTAGGTCTAGATAGTGACATGCTTAAGTGTAGCTTTAGGAGGTATGTAATTTATACAAAAGGATCAAAGAGCAACATTTGTTCTCTTTTGGTATATTTTGGTAAGGATTGAGTTGAAGCATAACTTGAAATGATATTGTATACTACTTTTGTATTAAAAGTATGTTATGGAAAATTAGCAAGCTTTAATTAATCCGACACTTTCAAATAAAGAGGAGATTATGTAATGCTGCTCATCTGGATACGCATGTATTTATATGTGTGTATTAGTAATATCATGCACTTTCTTAAACTCTTTGGGAATTCCAATTGAAATAATACATGGAATTACTATTCCAATAAGATAGTACAATTTCTGTTCCAATAAGATAGGGAATTACTATTCCAAGAAGATAGAGGATTCCTATTTCAATAAGATAGTAAATATTTCTAATTAAATAGGATAGGAGTATTGGTGAGGTGGGGTGACAGTTCAGATTTAAATAATTCATGTTCTTTCAGTCTTAAATTCTTGAGAATTAATATCTGTGATAATCAACTTAGTTACATCTACTTGTATTAACTTGTATAAGAGAAATCCCCATTCTACAACTTTTATTTAAACTTACTGCAATTGAAAAGACAAATTTACTTGTGCAGCAGCAGATCAAAAAGTACCCTGACCTCTGATCCATCCCTGTTGGTGCACCAGTCGTTGGTCAGTTTTTTTTATTATATCGGTTGCTTAAAAGTTGATTAAGGTCAAAATGGAGAAACCCAGGGGCATGCTGTATGTGTTTTCCAAAAAGATAATTAAAGTTGGTTATGACTGCTTTACTGTTTTACTGCACTGGCTTATAATAATTAAGTTCATGCCTTCTACTTTAAAAATTAGGGAGGTGTCAAAATACGAAACTCTCCAGTGATACCTTAGGGACCAACCATTTAATTTTCTATTGTGGAGGCATGGGAGAACTGGTTTTTTTATATATCTGGCATTCGTGTAGCTTAAATAAATGGTCTTGCTTTGATGCATAGTTGGCCTGGTGTCAGAATAATGTGACAGGGTGGGACATGATGCTATGTGTCTGTGGCATAATGCCACAGTGTTAGATATCACTATAAACTGCCACACTGCAGACAGCAAGCAGTATGCCTAAAATTGTTATAGTTACATTAAAAGTCCAAATCACCCTCACAAGTTCTTTGATAATCAGGATGATGCATGTAACAAGTCTATGACCCCCATTTTCAATGGAGTTAGATTTCATGAAATAGTACCAAAAAAATGAGTGCTAAACCATGAGTTAAAATGGATTGCGTTTTGTATCACAATATGAAATGTATGTGGTATTAGTATAGGAATATAAAATTTTATTTGTATTATTCACCAAACTTGTCTCTGAACCCAAGCTTAATGTATAAAACTTGCTCTTTGGCACAATACCTAATCCCTTTTCATAAGTTTGCCTCAGTTCATGTTTTTTGGCTGATTATAAAAATATTAGTGATTTAAGAGAACCCAAACTTAGTAAATATGTGTATCTGTGTGATATTAGACATGTAGGACAACTCCTAACCTCAATTAAGAATAAAGGTCAATCACACAATACAAATTATGTATAGAGTTCCATTTCCAGTCTTCTGTGTTCCCAGTTAGAGGAGATATAATCTCAGAATGCCTGTCACCTTTACTTTTCCTTCTAGATCTCAATTTTGTCTTGGATTGTTGGATTTCAAGTAGTTTTGGCATACAGCTATCTGTTGATGAGGCCATGGTTCAGTTCAATTCCTATTATTCTATAATATCATGTATGAGTGTTGTGATCCCAGTGTTGTGATCCCAGTATGCCTGTCCTCCTGACATTTAATTTCTGCAGCACAATTTTACCAAATTTGACTGAATTTCATTTGACTGGATTTCAGCCTATTTTAGGATGCAACTTGATATTCAAGAGACCTTGAATTAGTTTGATTTCCTGGATTCCATGACATCGTAAATCAGAGTTCTTCATGATGACCCATTTCTTTGAGTTTGATTTTTGCTTCATGACCTTACTAAGGTTTATTGGATTTCAGTCAAATTCAGGGTGCAGCTTTATGTTAATAGAGCTTAAATGATCTATTTACAACATTACACTACATGAGATGCATAACTTTACTATGGTTTGGTGGTGTTCAACCAAAATTTGATATGGGCCTTTTTATTTGTTAGACATTAAATGATTTGGATTTTCAAATTTCCACAACATCATTTACAGGAGTTATGCCTACATTTTCCTGTCCTCCTGAGTTTGGTGTTTTCATCATTTCTTTATCAAGAATTGGTGGACTTATCCTTGAAATGGAGCGCTACATGTATGCAGATGAGATAATGAGGGTGTTTACTGTTCAGCATTTAACATTATAATTAAGAAGAGTTATGGCCCTTCATTGCTTTCTGCAGTTTAATTTTACTAAAGAATGTTGGATTTCATCCAGATTTATCACAGACATTTATGTTAATGTTACCACAAACAACAAACTGAAAGTCCCTCAGAATGGTGAGCACATGATCAATTTATATGAATGCCTAACTACAAATTTAAAGACCTATAGAACACTGCTCTGGTGGCCTGGTGATTATAGTGTCTGCCTTGGAAGCGGGAGGTCATGAGTTCAAACCTTGGCTGAGTAATACCAAAGATTTACAAGCATGGTATATAATAGCTGTCTTGCTAGGCGCTTAGCATTAATAGATTAGTGTTAGACTGGTCAGCCTGGTGTCGGGATAATGTGACAGGGTGTGACATCATGCTACATGTCTGTGACATGATGCCTTAGTGCTAGACATCACTATAAACTGCCATACTGCAGACGTCATGGCGATATGACTAGAAAATTATTAAAGCTAGGTTAAAAAATCCAAATCACACACACACACACACACTACTGTTCTTATGATGAAATTATATGAATGCTTAACTACAAATTTAAAGATTCAAAGAGCAATGCTTCTTCTATTGAAACTACAGGATTTCATGACCATTATTTTAGTAATGATGACATTGTTCTTTTTTTGGCCTGACATAACACTTAATACATACCCAAAAAATTCCTTTAGGGTAAATTCAGTTAATTGTGAACAACAATTCTCTTGCCAGTTATGGTTTGTGTGTTGAATACATGAGGTTTAAATTACATGACTGTTTTAGAACTTACCCAACAGCAATTTATCTTAGATTTATTAAAAGTTCTGTTTTTAATCATACTTTTATCAATTTCCAGCTTTTACATTCAAAGTATTCACCTGCAATAACTGTTGAAGATTACCAGTATGTCTTTCTTGGTAATCAATAAGCTTTTAGTTCACACTCCCTAACAATAGGTGTGTGATACCATTCCATAAAGAGGGGCTCTCCGTTATGGATCACTTCCATCTCACCTCTGTCTGTGTTGGTTCGAGTCTAAGATTCAGCTAATGTAGTTATGTGAGAAAGCTTGCCGGTAGCTTCTCATGGGTCGGTGGTTCTTTTTCGGGGGGTGGGGGTGTCCCAGGTTCTTCCTCCAACAATAATACTGGCTGCCATGTATAGCCTATTGTGTGCTGAAAATTGATGTTAAACCCTACAACAACAACAACAACCATTCCATAAAGAAGTGTTATCAGATAACACTCAAACTTATCAGGCAAAAAATGTCAGTCAATGTGGTATATCCTTTGTCATCTTGACTTAGCTCTATGAACTGCAACCTGGTTAGAAAAATAAAAGCCTTCAAGATTTTTCCCTTTTTTTTCTTACTTTCTTACAAGTTTGTTTTGGTTTGGTTCTTTACAGCACAGCAAAACAAATAGGTTATTTAGTGCTGAGGAATGGCCTTGCCCAAGTATACAGTCTTTTAGCTAAACTGGGGTGATGTGATATTATGATTCAAACCTGCACCCTTTCAGTAGAAGCATTGAGATATGTCAAATGACAAATGATACATTACTATATAAGTCATGTTACATTGAAGACCTATAGTAGTGGTAACTTGATCTTTCAATATTTTACTGTCCAGTATAGATTAGATTAGATTATACACTGTCAATATGTATTCAGACAACAGCAAAAGCTGCAGTGACTCATTGCAGTGGTTTATGGAGAGGTGGTTATCAGTGGATCTGTTTTCTTCACCCTGAGAGTGTTTTTTACAAGCTGGAAAACTTCTTTTGCAGTTAGCATAAAATAAATTTTGTTTTTGTAAAATAAAAGCCTTTAAGATTTTTTCCTTTTTTTTTTCTTATTCATCTTTTTTTTTTGCTTCTGTCTCTATGCTACTTCCAACTAGGTTGCAGTTCATAGAGCTAAGATGTCGGTCCGCTCTCTGCATGCCAGGTTTGTGTAATTGCCCCAGTCTAGTGATGCTGGTAACTGGGGAGTGGATGTGTAGTGTGCAGGAATTGCGGGAAATAATTCAGATACTGAGACTGACTTGGACTTCCTGAGTTACTGAAGTTTATTAGTGTAAACAAATTGTTGGGCTGTCTGGCATTATTTTATCAATACAGCTGGTAATGCTTTCATGTCTGGCTATCTGGTGATTGGTGAATATTGAAATATTGTAAGTTGTCTTAGTAGTTTGTGAATACTGGAATATTTTAGGCTTGATATCAGGCAATTTTTATCTACATACAGTTTGTGCTCATAAAGAGTGATGGAGTTAAAGAGCAGCATCCTTATTGTACAATGTATTGTGCAAGTAGAGTAATTATTGACGAAATTATTTCAAGTTTTATCATAGAGTTGTACAGTGAAGCTTGTAGATGATCAGATGTTGGTATTGTAAATGAGGTACAGTAGCAACTTTCCAAATTTAGAATTTCTTGGCAGAGTTCCAATTTGCAAATTTAGATATGTTGCCTATGCAGTCAAAACTTGGTAATATTGCCCTCAAGGAAGTTTCCCATTCCTGCGCTAGACAGATATTTATATGCTAATGGTTGTCTGAGTAAATTTGAATAAGTATTACAGAAACAATATTTCTTGCTAATGTAAGATAGATTTTTGGACTGTATCTTTTTTTATAATGAAATGAATTGAAATGGTACATGTTATTCATTTAATTGGAGGGTTTGATGATAAAGTATAGATTTGTCGTTGCACCAAAACGTATATAGGCAGAGTTTTTTCTGAGACGAGATAGTGGGAATCACTACTTTATTAAAATTGCTGCTAAAAAAATATTGTGATTGCAGAAAAATTAAACATTTACAAGCCCTGCTTTGATTTATTTTGAGAAATCCCCCTTTATCTAGAAAAACTTTATTTTATTTTATTTTTCACATGGATAGATGTAGGGTGAATTTCTGTCTTATCCTGATATAATACAAACAAGATGGCAGAAAAACCAAGATTTAAAAGTAAAATTATATAGTATTTCATTATAATCCTTGTCAGTTATATTTATGCAGAGACAGTTACTCTTTTATATGTCACACACTAAATTATACAAATTGTTAGCTTGTGATAAAAAGAACGCCAATGTGAAAATAAAAACATGGGTCCTTGAGTATCTCTGCAAAAGTATTTCTGTTTAAGTGCATACCTGTGTGTACATGAAAATTAATGTTCCAGACATAAGATCAGTTTCTCTGATGATTTGACTACTTATGTACTGTATTTATAGTACTGTACATTGTATCATTTGATTGTTTCTGCCTTACTTTGTTGCTATTTTCCCCCTCATTGATGAGCAGTAGGTGTAGCACCAAGTGAGTGTAGTAGAGCCTTTGTCTATAGTGTGTTGTCTGTTGTTCATTATGTGTTCATGAATATAAAAAAATTATTGTCCCCATAATAGGTGGACGATTGGGTCAGGGAAATCATCACAGGGTCACCCTACAAAGACATAGTCTCTGGACAATAAATATAGTGTAGGAAAAAATAATACAGACACACACACACACATTCATATAGCACACAATCTCATTTTAGACAGTTTACAAATATACATCTGTGTGACACACAGTATAATATTGTTGGCATCTGTTAGTCTACAGAGACGATGGAAGTGCACCCATGAGAGATGTCCTAGTTTGTGGTTGTGCAGCATCTGTAGTGGCTATGTAGCCCAAACACGGGAGTGGCAGTCCTTGCTGCACGTGAATGTTCAGTCTGGTGTGTGTTGGAGCTGCTTCTTCTTCCTTTGAGATCGCTTTTCATGAGCCAGTTCGTGTAGCTTGTCCTCGCTGGCTTTCAAACCAGTTGTCAGAGCATGTCACCAGCTGGGCCTTCAAGAGCAAGCTCTTCCCAGGTGTTGACATTGATTTCAAGGGTTTTCGTGTCATGCTTGCAGACCTCCTTGAAGCGGAGATGTGGCTGTCCTGACGACGTTTTGTCAGAAGCAAGTTCCGAATAATTGTCTTTGGGAATCCATCCATCATCCATCAGACATAAATGGCCCAGCCATCTGATGTGACATTGTTGAAGGAGTGTGACAATGATGGGAATCTTGGCATGTTCAAGCACCTCATTGTTTGTTACTCAATCACTTCAAGTAATTCTGAGTATGTGTCGGAGACATTGCATGTGATAGGCTCTCAGTCTTCTCTCTTGTGAGGCATATAGAGGTTTCACTGGCATATAGGAGAGTGCTTAGCACACAGGCATAGTACACAGAGATCTATGTGTTCAGGGTCAGCATGCTGTTGTTCCACACTCTGCAACAACCTGGAGAGAGTTGTTAATGCCTTTCCAATCCGCTTGTTGAGCTCAGCATCAAGCGACAGGTTTTTAGTGATGGTAGAGATGAGGTACTTGAACTGACTATCTCAAGTTTGTAGTTCGTTGATGAAGATGCTTGGGGGGTCCGCGTTTTTAGCCATCACATTTGTTTTCTTCAGGCTGATGGTCAGCCCAAACTAGGTGCTGTAACTCAGCTTCTGTGTGAGTGGCTGTGGTAGCATCGTCTGTGAAGAGCATGTCTCTGATGGTTGCTTCATGCACTTTGCTCTTTGCCTTTAGTCATGCCAATTTGAACAGTTTGCCATCTGATCATGTGTGCAGGCAGATATCTTCTGTGGACATCCCAAAGGCATGCTTGAGAAGGACAGTGAAGAAGATGCCAAAGAGCATAGGGGCTAGGACATAACACTGTTTCACTCTGCTGTGGATGTTGAAGGGGTCGGACGTTGAGCCATCATACTGCATTGTGCCTTTCATGTCATCATGGAAGGACTGGATCATGCTTAGCAGCTTTGGAGGGCTTTCAATCTTTGCCAGGATTGGGAAGAGACCCTCTCTGCTGACCAGATTGAATGCCTTGGTGAATTCTGTAAAGGCAAAGAATAGGGGTTTGTGTTGTTCTCTGAATTTCTCCTGCAGTTGCTTGACGGAGATCATGTTGATTGTGAACCTCTCTGCTCAAAACCTGCACTGCAACTTTGGATACACTCTGTCAGCAGGCATCTGCAGTCTGTTCAGGATGACGTGTGTGAAGGCTTTACTCATGATGTTGAGAAGGGATATGCCCCTGTAGTTGTCACAATCACTTCTGTCACCTTTCTTCTTGTACAAAGTAACAATGTTGGCATCTCTCATGTCCAGAGGCACTGCACCCTCATCCTAGCACTGGCAGAGGAGGTCATGCAGCTGTGTGAGCAGCACACTGCATCCGCACTTGATGACTTCTGCTGGGATGCCACATCCTTCATGGGGATTTACCTAACAACAGTTTCTCTAAGGTCTTCTTTAGTTCTGCCACAGTAGGTTTCTCGGTCATGAGCTGGAGGTTTTCAATGGCGTTGAGGGCATCATTGGTCACATGCTTCTCTCTGGTGTACAGTTCAGAGTAGTACTCCACTCAATGCTCCATCTGCTTGCCCTTGTCATGGATGGTATTGCCTGTGGCAGACTTCAGCGGTGCCATGACTTTCTTCAGGGGACCCATTGCTTTCTTTATGCCATCTACCATGCCTCTGATGTTTCAAATATCTGCTGATGACTGGATGCTCTGACAGCTGAAACCAGTATTCATTAGTGCACTGCCATGCTAACCTTTGCACTTTGCATCTGGTAGGCCTGTATGCCTGTAGAGTCCTCTGACAGGGGGATCATTTGTATTCCAGGTGAGCGCTGTGATATTTTTCTATGACTGGCATGAGTGTGGCAGTCAAACCATTCGTTGTTCTTTGACTGCCTCTTACCAGTGGCTGTGCTGTAAAAGTCTCTGATGTGATCCCATCTCTCTTTGGCACCGCTGTTGGTAGGTTCTAAGAATCAGATGTCTTGGAGAGGGCTTAAGTCAATTCATCAGCCTTGTCTGGATATAACATCTTGCTCATGTCACTGCATGGTTTACTCTCTTGCATAGAGCGGTGCATCTTCTTTGGCGGAAGCTTCATTATGCTTCAATTCTAGCTTGTACAAATGATAAATCAAATATGGTCACCCATTTATATGTTAATGTACTAAGATGAAAAAACATATCCTTGAAATGACTTTTTCATCAAAACTGCTCAGCAAACTTTTAAGAAGGCTTCCTGTCTTCAACTTGCATAAGAGTACATGTATTTTACCAGATTTGACAGAAAACTGTTCGGCATAATGCATCCTGGCAGGGACACCTTTCAATTATTGGGCAAATGGTGCTGATATGCCTTAAAAAATGGATGAAGATACAAAGACAAGTCACACCTTGACTTGATTTATTGTCATAACACATGCAGTCAGCAGATCCAGTCTGGTGGCCTAGTGGTTAGAGCATCTGCCTTGGATGCGTAAGATCGTGGGTTTGATCCCCGGCTGAGTCATACCAAAGACTTGTAAAAATGGTACTAACAGCTGCCTCACATGGAGTTCAGCATTAAGATGTTAGTGTTAGGATTGGTCAGCCTTGTGTCAGGATAATGTGACTGGGTGGAAACATTATGCTACATGTCTTTAGCATGATGCCTCAGTGCTAGATATTACAATAAACTGCCATACTGCATAGATCATAGCGCTATGACTGAAAATTGTTAAAGCTACTTTAAAAATTTAAATCACACACGTACACATACATACACACATATACTCACAGTCAGCAGCATTGGAAAGACTGATATCATACTATGGCATATATTTCTTTGTCAGTTTGCTGTTGGCAAAACTTGCTCATGTGGCCCCAGTTTTTTGTAAATTTGTAAATTCTGTAAAATGTTGTGATTAACTCAGAAAAGAAATTTTGTCAGATACCACATTGTAATGAAATTTATTTTTCTTACAGGACTTGAAACAGTCCAGTGGAAAGGATGAGTTTGTGGTTCATTGTAGCCACCCTGGTGGTGGCTGTGCAGGTATTTGGTACCATAGGAATCAATGTGGAGGATGTGAGATGCTGCCAGTGTGGAACAATGGAACTTTCGGTTGGACAGGATATTCCAAAGGCTGTTATGCCAAGCCCATTTCATATTGTTCTACCAAAGGATGCTGTTACTTATACTCCTGGGTTAGATGTTAATGGTGAGTACAAGAAATTCCATTATTATTACTGTTTTACTCAGTTGTATATATGAAGCATTTAACTTAACCCAGGATTGTTATGGTTTTTTAAATAAAGTTAAACATTTTTGTATGTATTGACACATTAGGCCTCAAAATAATAAGCATATTTCCAGTGTCATGCTAAAATAATAAATTGTGTTGATCTGTCAGGGAAAGAGTTTTCTCCTCTGTGCTATTTTGGAGCCCTTCTATTCTCAGTTTCATCACAGATCCCTCCCATTATAACACAGATATCCATCACTTTTCCTTCATTTATAATAAGTGAACAACAGTAACGACTAATTTTATGCCTTTGTGATCAATAGTCAGGGTCACTGACTAAAAATTTCTGCTTTGCATTGGATGGCATGCATTTAGGATTGGATGAAACCTATAGAGTCTTGGGACTCAAAGGTCAGTTGTTTTGGTCAAGGTAAGTTGAATGAGAAATTAATAATTTCTGTACATAAGGTTTAGCTCAAGCTTGTATACCATAGCCGAAGATTAATTCATTGTGCGGTCTCCTGTACCTTTGTTGGTGGAGGGGTGGTCATATAAGAGAGGTTTTAGTATATCAGCTTGGTTGAGTAATAGTACTTAAATTATTGCTTAATGATAACTACAATTATATCAGCAAAAACATCAGTAATAAAGACTGATTATCAAGCTCAAGATAAGAGTGTGCTTTAGCATTTTATGGAACTAAATGGAATAAAAAGCATAACTCAGTTTTGAAATGCACTTAATGGACACAAAACTATTTAATAATCAACATTTAGTCCAATGCCTTAGGCTTCTGCATATTTCTCCTATCATAAGGATAGTCCATGTTTTAACTTGAAGCAATTATCAGTGTCTATTTGAAATGATAATACTATTTGTAAGTCACAGTGAATATGTGCAATCTAATTAAGCCATATTATCATGTGTGCTATGTGTTAGTCATGGTCTGTTTGATGCATTGCCAGAGGCATGGTATATGTACTGATAATTACAACTTATTGTATAGTACCACAAGTTTCTTTTGCATATTGACAAAAAAATAACCCATACAAATTTGAAGAAAAAATGCAATTAGCTTTAGGCTAAGGAATGTTAACTCCTGTTAGTTGCTGCTAGCCTAGCAGGGGTGACAAGTTCAATGCATACAAACAAGCCCAGCAATGGAGGATACATGGAAAGCTGTTACAAAATTGAATTTGTGTTCCTTTTTTCTGTACAAGATTTGGGCTTGTTACATTACTCCAGCAGTGACTTTTTTATTTTTATCTGGGCAAGTGAGGCATAGGAATTATTCTGCTCTGACAGAATTAAAATGGTATATTTACAGCCTTACCACCTGACTGCCATTTTTCTTCTTCAGATAGGTTACCCGATCATAATAACCTAGGAGAACTACTTTGTTCTTTATAAATCCAGGCATCTCATGCTAAAAACTTCAGCTAAAAGGCTATCAGTCTACCTAGGTGGCAGTTAGAGTGAACTCCCCTTGATACAGGGATTGGTACCAAATCTCATGAATACTTAACTTTCTACTCTTTTTATGTGATGTAGCATGTTCTCTACACAAAGAGAAGCCTTGCAATCCACATACAAATATTCTGGAAGGTGAAGAAATGTTCTCTTCAAATGAAAGTTGCCCCAGTCTATAATTGCCCTAGTCTATCAAATTGCAATCTCTTCTTCAATGACAAAGTTTTGGCAAAAGCCTTGCACAATCCACATACAAATATTCTGGAAGGTGGAGGAGTGTTCTCTTCAAATGGAAGTTGTCCCAGCCTATAAAATTACCATCTACCATCTCATTTTCAATGACAAAGTTATGGCTACTTTGCCATCCTTACACACTTATACGCCCTTGGTATTAACCTACTAGGGTTGTTAGCATGCTCCCTCATATTGCTCTAGCTGTTATTTAAATGTATGCAGGTCAGTTGTGTAATATAGAAAACTTATACTTGTAATATCTGTAACAGTCAGATACATGTAGGCAACTGTTTTTATTAATCTAGTTTTAGCATTCACTTCATTGTTAAATATGTGTTGTTCTAAAGTTTTTACTTGTATAGTCCCTCATTTGGCCTATCCGCCAGTTTACATTGTCTTATAATTGATATTATAGCATCCTCTTTGTAGGTATCAGTTGTGACACTTCAATGCATCTTTATATGGATGAATATGTGTGCTGTAGAAAACTCAGTTAAATTAAAGGAGATAATGCCTTATTATCCTTCAAAGAGGGAAATATTGACATATCAGCACAGACACTTTCATCCTGAATAAAGTGAAATTGCTATGTATTTTGGCTCACAAAGTTAGGGTAGTTGCCACAGTTACTGTGTTTGAGCGAAACTGTTTGCAAACATTACCCATGCCATGGGATAGAGATCAGTCTGTTTTCTCCAGCTTTCATTACAGATATCTTTCATCTCAGAAGGTTCAACTTCACCTGATGGCACCTATAGCCATGGCACAACAGTTTACCTTCCTGGTTCATTCAACAGCTTCGTAAAGATGTGGCTATACAACTTTTGCTGGATTTGTTGAAGTTGATCCTCCAAAGTAGGAATTTTTTCTCCAGTTAGGTTATCTTGAAGCTATCTCACATACCTTAGGGGACCAGAGACAGCCTCACAATTGGTACAAGGATGTAACTACCTCTGCCTTTTACCTTATGATCCTAGAGTGTCATTATCAGGTTTCTTATTGAAGAAGAAACTATTTTGTTCTAGTAAAATATATTTTTTTAATAATATTTACCTAGTTGTGATGATATATACATGCTCTCCTAGCTTCCCCAGTTTACATCCATATAGAGAGCACATGTTCCTTTCCTGTAGTAACTTAAGCATTCACAGGATTGGTGCCAATCCCTATATCAAAAGGTGATCACTATAACTGTTATCTAGATGCTAAAAAGTTCTAGGTATATTTTGCACATGTTTAAATTTTTTAAGAAAGAGAGTTTCTGATCCTTACTGGTTTTGCTGGCTATTTAGTATTGTTAAAAGAACATTGTTTTGGTGTATTATTGATGGGTATAATTTGGATTGTAGAGTACACAGCATGGTCTTAGTTCAGATATAAACCTATAAACAACTGCTATTTCTGATTGGTCATTTCATTCCCTGGACTTCAGAGATATAAGAAGCTAATAACTTTTTTACCTTTTTTTAAAATATATTTTGTAATTCATTCATTGTAATTTCAGAAGCTGGTATTCTTTAGACTGTCCAATTTTTTTTTCTCCCTATTTTATTAATTGCTAAGTTATAGTATACCGGCTTTTTGTAACAAATTCAGGATGATTTTTTCAAGCACATTGGAGCAGCCATTTTGTTTAATTGGATGCTTAGATCATGTATGGTTTCCACAAGTACAATAATCATAGAAATTTCAGCCACAGTAAATGACAGTAACATAAAGGTATGCCAACATTCTCTCAGTGCATTTTGCAAATAAAAATAACTTCACCTGATACCTGTCACTCACTCAGATGTTTGTAATATCTATAGAGTGTCCTATTATACTGCAAGCATTGGATTTGCAGGATAATAGTAGCACTCCTAAGCAGAGGTGCACATCTTCCATCATTCAGGATGCCGGTGAATAGTGTTTCCGAGTATGATATAGAAACTAAGAGTACCTGAGTGTTACCTTGTCCTGATTGCTCCATCAATCATATTACTGTCATTACATGTCAGTGTTTTACAGACTTTAGTAAATGCTGTATATTTATAATATAAAGTGTTTGTGAGAAAAATGATGCTGTCATGACTTGCTTATAAGTCATGTCCAGCTGCAAACAACATAGACCCTGATCTGCTGATGCGTCATGTGATGACATATATAGGTCTATGCTACTTGCAAATGAAATTTACTTACAGGTGAGTATAGTTGGTAATTATAAACAGTTATTTCTAATTAAAATCCTGTTCATGAGAGCCACACAAAAAGTAATGTAGCAAGTTTGTTTGTTTGTTTGTTTTTATGGTTTAACGCCATTTTTTCAGCACAATATATAGGCTATACATGGCGGCCAGTATTAGTGGTGGAGGAAGAAACCGGAAAAAACCCGGAAAGAACCACCGACCCACGAGAAGCTACTGGCAAGCTTTCTCACTTAACTACATTAGCCGAATCTTAGACTCGAACCCACGCAGACAGAGGTGAGATGGCAGTGGTCCGTAACGGACAGCGCTTTAGACCACTCGGCCACTCGGGGCCCCAATGTAGCAAGTAAGGTCACTTTGTACTAATACATTTTATTAGCATTAAGGGGTAAATTGTACACAAAACAATTAAGGTAAATGAATTTAGTAGGTGTGAAAAGTCAGTTAAATGAATTTATGATCATGCATGCATTTTAGGGGGTGGTGGCTGTTACACTGAGAGGCTTTCATAACAAGAGTGAGTTGTATCTTGCATAATGGTCTGTACTTTACAAATATTTTGGTGAATCCAGATTCTTCACTAAATTCATGAAAGTTTCATATTCATAAAAATTTAGAAATCTGAAGTACCGGTACATTTTTATGCATTTCAGTAAATTTGATATCAACTTCATCTAGATCATTCCGAGCTTTCATGATTCAAGCGAGAAGGACAAACAGTACTGCATCAACCATCGAGCCCATTGGTCACTTTATTCCACTGGAAAATAGAGAGCAGTATGAACAGCAGTGTACCAGTCGCACTGGGCTAGGGGTAATTACAATCCTCATTTTGCCATGTATGAATTTGATGTTATTCTTAGTGTTGTAATGATTAATCAATTTTGTCAAAGAATTGGTCATTTTCAATGAAATAACCAGTGAATCAATTATTTTGTTTTTGATTATTTTGGCTGAAATTCAGTTTTGTACCATTTCTGCTTTTTCAAACTTAAGAATAATGAAACAATTATCCTAGAAAATATCTCAACAGATTAATTATTTATTGCTTTGTCCATTTGTTAGAAGAAGCTTAGGATTGATCATGAAATATTATGTTGTTCCCAGCACTAGTTTTTCTGTTAGTGCTGTACAAAGATAATTAAACAAAAGATAATATGCAATGAGATCTCACCAAAAAATGTGAATAGGAGAGTGGAATTTCCCAAAGGGCCTCATTTCTTCAGCATAAATTCATTAAAAAAACAAACATTGGCAGGATCTTCTGCATTCTAAGTTAAATGTTTGGTTTTACTTGGTTTGATGATCTCTGGCACAACTAAGTAGTTTAGGGTAAATGGCTGATGCAAATAGAGTAAAATGCCATGTCAAAGAGAGTCATGGTACTTGATCTGGGCTATTTCAAAGGTCACCATGCTTTCTTCATTGAGGGAATTAATGTTTTTATTATTTTTTTAGAGAGAGAGAGACAGACAGACTGACTGACAAAATATAACTTTTAATTACTCACTTGGAAGAAATATGATTGTCCCAATTTTTCAGTAGTTCTTAGCATGTGTAAAGATATATAATTTAATTGTGTATTTTATTGAAATTTAAAAAGAAAATAAGAAGGTTGGAGCCAATTTTTTTCAGGAAGTCAAGGTGATCCTTACTGCATCATGCATGTATATTAAAGGAAAGAGTGACAGATGTCATGATTATGTTTGAATGTTATTGTTTTAATTGGTATTTTTGGTATTAAAGGGATCAGGGAAGGGTTGTATCATTTGAAATACATTTACAGCCATGTAACTTGTATATTGCAATACCCACTAGAAATGTTATATGTTGTTGACATAGTTATTATCACAAGTAATTTCAGGTGTTTACGGTACAGTAATATGGAGTCAAATACTGTGTGGGCAACTGATGCTGAAATTAATGGTGCAGCATTACTGTTATCCACAAACATTTATTTGTATAGTACTAGTGGATTAAATTTCAAAGGAGTTAAACAGTATGACTGGTTGAGGTACACAACATTATTTTCCTTCAACACTTTCACTCAGTCTGAAATTTATTTATAAAACCTTGCAAATGACCATTTTAATTTAGTAAAAGGTTGCTCAGAAGAAGCATGAATATTAATTAAAAGATATATCTTCTGCCATGTAAATGCTTTTTGAAAAGCTGTTAGTCTGAAATTGTAATCTGTATTATTGTAAAGACTCGTTTGAAATAAACCCTATGTGAGATTTTGTTAAGTGAACCATTACATGTATTTTATTTCACATGTGGTCCTTAAACAGATTAGAAAGAGTCCACTAATTAAAAGAGGCCAGTTGATTGTAGTGTGGAAAGAATCAGCAATCTGATTAAGTTTGATTTGCAACACTCTTTGTTATACATTGGGATGATTTTGGTCATTCGGTCCATAGTAGTGATTTGTTATATTAGGAATCATGTTATGACAATGTATGTTACTTGACAAAGATTATCTATAGAAATCAAACTAAGCATGGGATGATGTTTTAGATATATATTGATAATAATAGGTTATTTAATACATTATTGAATAATCCAGAAATTTCAGTTGATTGTTGTGGAAGCATAGTAGTGTGGGCTGAAAGTATATCAGCATCACTGACAAGTCATTGTGGCTGCAAATGATAATATAAATTGCCAAATCGTGTCCATTTTATTATTGTGGGCACTCTTATGTATTCATTTCTGTCATCCTTTTAATATATGTAGCAATGTCACAACCTGTTTTATCAAATTGTTTTGATATATTTAACAAAGGCATACAGCAAATTAAAAAATTACTAATTGAAAGAGTTGCAATATTCACGTTGTCAGTGGCTTGCATATAAATTGCTGTCAGTTGTTAGCCTAACATGCTGATTATAGGGAAATGTTGAGTTTTAAATTGGTTATTGTCTTTGTGAATTAAAGAATTTTTTAAGATCTACCACAGAAGAGAACAGGCTTAATTCACTATCTGTTCTGTACATAGAGTATAAAAATAATGTGGTCTGTGGACTATAGTGAGGCCATCCATTTGTTCCAGAGAAGACATTTCGTTATGTGGGCTGCATGGCAATGTAATCTTGTATTATTTGTAAATGTAAAAATTATAATGTATAAAAAGTATAGTTAGTACTTGTCTATTTCATTTCTAAGTCTGCTTGTCTATTTTCTAAAGTCAAAGTATGTTAAAAAAAATAAAATTAAAAGTAAAGTTTGTTTTTTGCTAAATTACCAAAAAGGCGGCCCCAATTCTGTTAACTGCATAGGGGCCCTGGGTTTCTATGTCCAGACCTGTTGGTAAGTGTTGGAACCTAACTTTGTAAACTCATTTAAGTGTGCCCTTTGTAGACAGACTACCTGGGTCAACTATCATGAGTATTCCTTCCCATGTTACTGTTATCATCATCAAAATATTACATCATTTATCACAAATGGTTTCCAGGATATTTCAACAAAAGTCAACACCAAAACATTTGCACAGAATATCAATTAGTTATCTTCTGTTAATTCTAATAATTCTGTTAAAGGGACTTTCTATATCATACCCCGCACCAAATTTTATTTTGTTTGTCTTAATAGATTTTTCTTATATTATCAGTATCAGAGAATGACATCAGATTATCATAAGAAGCAACTTCTCATGATTCCCTTTGTGATGTTTCCTCTCTTTTTTAGAGAGGTCTCAACCTTTAATATAGTCCATGTAAATTCTGTACAAGTAGATATTTTATCAACAGCTTATATTCATCCGTTATCTAATGTTATGCAAAACGGATACATTTTCAGAAGTCTCAGAAACGCTTAATTATGCATATTGTGAAGCAGAAACTATTTTATACAGGAGTCCTCCATACACAAGCAATAGCTGTGTGTCAAATTCAAAAAGTTGCCAGTCCTGCTTCAAGCACTTGCTGAGCTGGAAAATGTGTTGATCAATTGATAATTTATCTGTGCTGGTATTTCTAATGACAGAATTCACTGGCAGAAAGACTCCCAGATTTGTATGTTATTATTACAATACATCAACAGTGGCAGAAAGACTTGCATGTTGTCATTATTACAGTATATCAAAAGAACATGACATAGTAGCTGGGTGACAAGTTCAAAGACTTTGACTAGCTGCTGAGTAGTGGGAAAATGTGCTGATATTTTCTTTGAATTCAGAGGGAGAAAGACCTGGAGATGTACACGTGGTCATTATAAGAGTACATCAGATTAACAACTTTAGCTTTTATTGTTGTGTTAGTTTCTGAGAGTTGCCAAATAAGAACATGAATGCTGTTGGCAAATTTGGGTAAATATTTATTTTGGGGGGTAAACAGTGAATGGATGAAGAATGTAATGAGATTCAGAAGAGTGCTTAACTTGCTAGAACTCATAGTTTCAGATAGAACAAATGTAAGAAAGTGAGCGATGCCTGGCTTAATGTTTGGAATAAGACTTTTCTTTGGATTTACAAAATTCAGTCTGATGGACAAACCAGAGTTGTATGTCAGTGGTGTAAAGAATTTGGAAAAGTAAACTCATTGGCAACCAGTGTTTATTCTCATCAGGATATTTAGTCACGGCATATGCTTCTAAGAAGGGACTGCAACTTTTGCTGGTCCTGGATGTCAAATTTTAAAATCCTGTGAGATTTTGGAAAAATACTCTAGTTTCTATTTGTATTTCTTTGTACATGTAAATCAACATTTATATTACAAGTGTGATTTAAAATGTTGACCAAACATTCAATTAGTTTGATTTAAATGTCATTTTTCAGACAGCTCTTGTGTACATTGGAACAAAGCCATTGACCCAAGTTCGACTGGCATGGCAGCCCCCACAAACACCTGAGGGACATATTGAGTTTAGGTATAGTTGGACTTTCTTTTATCAGCAGGCTTAGTTATTACAAAATAATAAAAATAATAATAATAATAATAATAATAATAATAATAATAATAATAATGCTTTATTTATAGAGGGTGACTCATTAGTCAAGGACTATTCTCCCTTGAGGCCCTCTTAATGAGAGTATAACAAATGCACATTGTATGAAGATAGCAATAATTAGTGCTTATTTTAGCATGTTTAGTAATAAAATACTAAATTCCATTATCAATTAGAAACACATGCATGCTCATGATATCTCTTCTTAAATACTCTAATATTTTCAGCCGATTTTACATGTAGTGGAAGCTTATTCCACAGAACTGTACCAAAGTATTGAAAACTCTTTTTGAATTGCTCTGTTCTTGGTTTTGGTACTAGAAGGTTTCAATGTGATATTAATCTCAACTTGTATTGTGTTGAAGATACTCTGGTGCAGTTCCATGTAGACATTTATATAAAAGAACTGCCTTGTGAAAATCTATCCTGTCATATATTGTGAACCATTTGAATTCTGTAAATAATGCTTTTTGAGGGATGATCAACAGATGTATCTAAAACTACACGTGCTGCTCATTTCTGGAGTTTATAAATCCTGTCAAGCTAAGATTTAGCACAGTTTCCCCATACATTAGAACAGTAATCCATTGTTGGAAGAATATATGACTTGTAGTATAGATTGCGAGTTTCCATAGGTAAATATTTCTTGATTCTGCTGAGAAGGGCAAGTTTGGATGACAGTGTTTTACAAAGCTTATCAATATGGTCATTCCATAATAAATTATTATCTATGGACACACCTACAAGCCTTTCATGTTTGACATTTGCTAATGGATGATTATTTATTGCAAGAGATAGTTTTGGGTTCCCTGACTTGTGTAGCTTTTGTGTTGTCCCCAGAATCATACATTTTGTTTTACCTTCATTAATTACCATCCTATTTTGTTGTGCCCAGTTTTGGACTCTAATAAGGTCTGAGTTTGATCTTGTTTGGATAACTTCAGTATCAGAACTAGATGTTTACAAGGTTGCATCATCTGCAAACAAATCTGTATTTGTGGATTCATTATTTAATGGTAGATCATTGATATAGATAAGGAAGAGGAGAGGGCCCAAAACTGAGCCTTGAGGGACTCCTGAATGAATAGTGCGAGTTTGAGAGCTAATATTGCCAATGCTTACTTGTTGAGACTTTTGGTTTAGGTATGATCTAAACTAGTTTAAAGAAGGATTGTCAAACCTGTAACAGTTCAACTTTTGCAGCAGAATTTCATGATCAACAAGACCAAAAGCTTTCTTGAAGTCAAGGAAAACAATCCCAGTCATATGTCCATTATCTATTTCCTTCAGCCAAAGATCAGTTAATTTGGTAAGTTCTATAATCTGTTTTGGCACGAGTGGTACTTTCTATATCCTGATTGTGCTTTATGAAATAGAGAGTTTGTTTCAAAATATTTATAGACCTGAATGGCTACTTGCTTTTCAAACAGTTTTGACAATACAGGTAGAATTGATATTGGTCTGTAATTTCCAGGATTCTCCTTTTCTCCTTTCTTAAAGATAGGTGTAACCTTTGCACGTTTCAGTTTTTCTGGAAAATTACCACTCATTATACTTAAATTTATGATATGTGTTAGTGACTTTGTTATTACATACAGTGCAACTTTGCGTTAATAACTAAATAAGGTTGAAAATACTTTGTTTAATGGGGCAAAATAGTTGATGATTCAATTGATTAATTAATTGGTTTTAACAGCATATCAACACATTAAAGATTATTATATTGTTTCAAGGCAATTGGAATAAAGTGTTGTGCCCAGACACACCTTGGTAGCCGACGTGGCTTGGTCTAGACAGAATTTGAACACATACCCTTCTGCTCACAAGCCTAACATACACACCAATGAACCATAATTGATTCATAAATTATAGTGGAAGGTAAGGTTGGAAAATACATGCATTTAGTAAAAATATGAGAGTTGGCCATCAAGATTAGACTGAAGTTTATTTGATCAAAAAAGTGAATACACTGTGTTCTACTTTAGCCACGATTGTTTGCTGCATATGAAACTTAAACATCTACCCAAACAAAAAATACATGTATCTATCAATGTATATTTGTGCAAAACAAAAAACTACAAGTGAATTACATTCAAATCTTTGTAATCCAGCCAATAATGGACTAGACATTTTGATTAGATTGGGCATTAAACCAGGTCGCAATTTCACTAAAATTTCTCCAAATTTTTCTCAATTTTAGAATAACATTTTCTTGTTGATAATACATCTGACATTATTGGTAATTTTGCTAGAGTTAGAGATTGTTGACAGGATGTGAAAAAAAACCTCAAAAATTGTAAAGTTTTAAACCTGAGGATACTTTTTTACTTTAAAAGTTGCTCAGGAATTTCTCAGATTTGATTAAATCCTTAACTTTTCTTTAGTTCAGTATTGATTGTGGGAGAAATTTACTATTATGACGGTATTTTTGAAGTCTTGATGTCTGCTGGATTTAGTTAAAAATTCATTTTTGCTAAACTCAACCCCTATTTACTGAAAAATCTTAATTTTGAGGAAGAAAATTTGAGATGCTTAGTTAAAATATGGTCAGGGTACCAGTATCAATTCAAACAGAGTTTATAAAGAAAGTATACTGACTGCAGTCAAAACAAAGTGATAATTCCCAGGGATATGATTACATGTATTCAGGCTCCATAATATTCCAGATCGACATTTATCTGTTAATATGGGGGGGGGGGGGGTCAGCAATAGCTAGTAAATGTTTTTATTAACAGAGGACTTGAACCGTTTCATTTCAGAATTGGTTCTTAATGAACTATGCAAACAACAGTAATAATAACAATCAAAATAATGGCATGTCTTGTGTTATAAACATTTGCATCTCTCAATATGGAATAAAATTTGTACATTTGTCACACAAGAACAAAAGCTGTCCACCCATCTTCCAGAGGATTCCATGTGTTATTGACGTAAATAGTTATGCTTAGACAGAAACCTTGTGTCATCGGATGTTTTGTGTATCCCTGATGGAGTTGTTAAACTTTTATTTTCCAGGGCCACATTTGTGGAAAATGAGAAGAATGTATGGGTGAAGGAGAAATCAGCCAGAGCACTCTATGATCCAACTCGGCCCTATCAGACCAGGAAGACTTGGCTTAATGTACCAAATTTAACCTTCTTTTATAATCCTTCATTTACAATAAGTTTTTATCAGTTGCATTTAAATCACATTAGTAGATATTTTACTCTTGCATCTGTAAGGTAGGTGGGTATGTACTGTTTCATGTCGAAATTCTTATGACTTTGTTACCATATATACTACATATCAGTTAGATGCAGTTGCAAACAGCGTAGATCTTGATCTCCTGGCATGTAAAGCACTGGCAGATTAAGGTTATGTTGTTTGTTCTACTGTTAAGTGCTAAAAAGCAGCATAGAATCAGATCTGCCACCTCATTAGGCAACTGGATCTAACTTGTATGCTAGTATATATGGTATTGGTCATACTGCTGTCATGAAACTTTGAAGGGATTCCTCTCTTGTTAATATTGTTAACTTCAGAAATTATCCCATTAGCTTAACATTGTTGTTTATGCCAGTATCTAGTAAGATTGGCTGCAAATCACATGTGAACCTCTTTCTCGTGTGGTAACTCGTGTCAGAACTCTAGGAACTTCTTACATTTGCTATAAATGTATTTTTATTTTGCACTGAAAGTTTAGAAGAAGGTACTTCTTGGTACTTGGTAAAAGTAATTGTACATAAACACCTGATTATGTTGCTGTTGTTGTTTGTGACAGTTTAATGCTATTTCTCAGCGCAAGATAGGCTTTTTATATGGTGGCCAGTATAAAGAAGGAAGAGCCCATGGAAAAAAATATTGACCCATGGGAAGCTGATGGTAAGCTTTCTCACATACCCACCTTGGCTGAGCAAGAGACTATAACTCATGTAGACAGAGGTAAGATGACCTTGATTGGTAGCAGCAGGCACTTTAGATCACTTGGCCAGCTGGCCCCATCTAACCCCACAAATGTCTATTTGGAACTGGAATTGTGCAGAAAATGTATATTTAATATATGGAAAACATGTACATTAGTACAGAAGAAACCTATGTTTCACATGTACAAAAGCAACGATGGACATTAATATCATAGTAACACAGTAAGAGTTAAAAGTTATCAAGAGTTATCTGGCCAGTACTTGGTGAAATTCTTTGAATACCATGCTCAGATTTTAACTTGGAATGCAAGTTTAGATATTGTATTCAACCCAAGTTACAGCTTTCAAATGTCTTGCAGTATTTTGTATAATCAAAAGAGACAGTTTAAAACTCAATGATATTACCAACAATGGCTTTTGGGATATTTTGTTTTGAATATTTGAAGATATTCTAAGTTATATTAAAGAAATTTCATGAAATTATCTACAGTAGCTTTTGGTGTATTTAGGAATGGAGAATATGGTTCTGCTTCCTGTGTTATGTGAAGATTTAACATATTTGGTTTAATGTATCTTTTCACACACAGGTGCTCGACGCGATCTTGATGTGAAGGATAAAAGCAATAATTATCTAAAGGAAAAAAATCATATAGAGTGAGAAAAATACCTTAGATTACCCCCATGACCCATTCAGACATAGGACTTTCTCTATCATACTATATAAAAAGACTTTTCATATTAAAATATAGGTACACTAAAACCTGCTTTGAGCGACCTCTGCTATGAATGATCACCAGTCATTTCTGACAACAATCATAATGCACGTATCGATTTTGTTATATGAACTCTCTGCTCTGTGTTGCCACCTGCTGAACATGACCAGCAACCACAATATCTTGGAATAATATGCATTTTGATACTGCTATGAACGACTACATTGCAAAAAATGAGGATAAACTCCACCAACCTTAATTTAATCCCTGTAAAAATGACTGCACATACCGTTCTAATTTTTTTACAAAATTAATTTTAAAAAATAGGCTGGCTACCGATGTCTGACTTTTTGTTAGCTTTGCTTATAGTGTTTTATAGTTGTTGTTGTAAATCAGACAAAAGTATATGTAGATTAGTTCCTAGTCTGGTTCCCTGCTTCTTATGATCCCTGCGTTGATCTCCACTATTTGTATAAGGGTGAGCAATGCAGTAAGCATTAAAAGCAGGGGACCAGACTAATTATTCCCCCACTTAGCCTGCATCCCAGCCTTATCATAGAACTGAGCATCCCTATCAACGACCAAATCGTAAAAAACAGACAGACACCACTGACCTATTTGTAATCAATAGTTATGATGACCACTTGATTAGCAACATTTGTTCTGATAAAAAACGGAATCTTTAAAAATAAGAAGAAAAAGTTATTGTTGCTACCGGTGATAGATTCTACAGTCCATAAACCAGGCTAATGTACATATCACAAATTGCTGTTGTACTGCCTAAGTTGCTGTAGTGGTCGTGTATATTGTGTGTCATTAGAGTTACTCCATATTGCAAGGGGTGAATAAAGTCATTATCTATTAAACTAGCAATAGATATTTGTTTGTGGGATTCGATTGATAGTGTTCAAGACTTGTGATGTTTGTTGTTTTTCCTCCAATATTAGGAGATTACATCCCAATCACAAAGTTGTCGTCTTATTTAAATTGGTATGACTGGGTTACACACTTTGCTTATAGAGTTAATCACTGTACGTCGTCTTCCAAATGAAGCTGTTGACTATCATCTCTGAGTAGATAGTTCTGTTTCTGGATGAGTTAATTGTTTCTTTTTATTTCATTAATCAATAGATATGAAATGCACATGTATAGATTTTTCATATTTTCCCACAGTCCAGTCAAATCTGTCTTTACATTCGCTATTACAATTGAACACAAATTATTTTAACACATAGAACCTTAAAAACAATGGATGAAATGCCAACTAAAAGAAACAAATTTAAGGCTGGAGAAAATAGTTATTGTAACTGCATGAAGTGAAAAATAGCAGACCACTTGCAAAAAAAAGTGGTTTAATCGTTACAAATTTAGTTTGTTATAAAGGAAAAGGTGTAATTCAGAAATTATTTCATATGCTAATATATGTGATCTTCAAATGTAAATGTGATTTCATGTTTAATGATAGAAATTTATTTTTGCTATATATTTTTGTTTTTAGATGAATGCATGCAACATTTTAGCAAGAACTATTAATTAAGAATAGAATATATGTACAGTAATTGTGGTTATTTTTCTTGAAATTGTTCTAAAACTGGACCATGGAAACTGGTCTTTTTGTACAAACTTGCTATGAGAGACCACCTGTCTTGAGAGACCACCTTTTTTTGGCAGAGGGGGTGGTCTCTCATAACAGGTTTTACTGTACTGTATGTATAGTTAAAGATCAGGCTAAAATTGTATTGTTCATGTCCAGATTGTATTGAAAAACTAGTATTTGACGTGTCACAAGTCATCCAATGTATATTTTTAAATCCCACACATTCCATATTATTATGAACCAATATCAACGCTGTTACAAAATAATGAAATTTATGAAATGAATCAAATAATTTCCCAGTAATTTTTAGTATTGAGAAATTAACCTGCAAATTCAGCAAACCCTAATAGCTTAATGAGACTCTTTGTCAAAGTTAAAATCTTTAATCCTTTTGATAATGCTAACATTATTAATAAACTTTGTGGAGAGTTGCATCATATCGAGTTTAAGACCATCACAACCGACACCCAGCATCCCCAAACCTAACTACTGCTAAGTCACACCCATCCATGACAGAGATGACTGTTAATAACACAGCATTCATCAGTGTTCATGTTTGTTTAGCATCCTGGAGGCAGGCAATTTTTTCTATAAATACATTTCTTGTTCACATGCTAATGTCAGCAATCGCAACTGTCAAGTAGTACTAGTGTATTCATTTATTTATTCAATCATTCCAGATCATACCCCCAATTGACCCCATTCAGGTGTCTGGCTGTGGGTCCGATAAGGGCTGTTACAGAGAACCAGAAAATTGTCCGGAGTTGGAATGCGAGTACCTTTTCACATGGTCTGAGAGGGGCAATGTCATCAACTTTGAGATGAGTGCAATCACAGATGGTTTCAATGATAGATATTTCGCAGTCGGATTTTCAAAAGACATCTACATGGTATGACTCATATAATTGTTTTAAATAATCAGGATTTGGCCTTTGTTTTCTTCAGGAAAGAAAAGATCATTTTGAATACAATTAATACTTGTGCATTATTTGATATTTCTTGATGTAATTTTAATTAGATATGATAATTAAGAGATGAAACTATATACCCAATATACTTATGTTTAAGTCAAGTCAAACTGCAAACAAAATAGACCCTGAGTTGCCATTTGCATAATGCAGCGGCAGATTAGTGGCTGGGTTTTTTGTTCTACCGATTACTCCTATTAAACAGCATTGATCTAGACCAGCCAGCACAATATGTGATGCCAGATCTGGGTCTGTGCAGTTGGATCTGACTAACAGAAGAATTATATTTTGTTATTTAACTTATAAGTGAGTACAAACAGTAATACTTACATGGCAAATTACCAAAATTAATGCGCAAAAATAATTTATTCCTTTTATTGCAAGTTTTATATAATTTGTGGTACATCCTGCTCAGATGATAGATATACTAGAATCATTTTGCAGTAATTGCAAACATTCAAGAACAAAATATCTTCAAAACCAGTAAAGTTACTTGATTTATAGATGTAGGGTCAGTAGAGTCCATCATATAAATCAGTGTAGGATTGGAAAATTTCACCTGAAGTTTAAAGTTTTGCATTAATTATAAAGCTTTGCAGAGTGTCCAATGCAAAATTTGCATCCTGAGAGTTGAGTTTTCCTATCCAACACTGATGCATAATGAAGGATTATTTTTATCGCAGTCCTGACTACAAATCATTGGTTATAAACAAAAATGGTGGCCAGTATGTAGAGATGAAGCATGAAAAGGGCAAAATGCTCCTTAAAAATGATTACTTTTGTGGACAGAGAGTAAATGTTTGGTTTACACGCAAAAATTCAGAGTAAACTTGGAAGATTTAAAGGCAACAGGATGAATGATAAATTCTATACTGTTATTGTACAGTAAAAATCAGTAGGTGAGTGATACTTGGTCTCAGTAATAAGATTCCATAGCATAGGGCCAATTGACAAGAATTGAAGTGGATTTTTATACACTTAACACTTTGAAATCTTGCAGTACAACTTAATTATATGTCGATGTAATATACAGAAATGTTACAGTTTGCAATGTTCAATGTAAATTTGTGCAAATCTCGTTAATCTTGGGTATCCTTGAAATCTCAAATAACACATAGCTAGGTAGAATATTAAATGGCTGCCATCTTATTGCTGATTATAATGAATACATGCTTTAGAAAATAGACAAAAGTATAGAACCAAATGTGATCTCCACAGTCTTCTACACTACCCAAGGTTCCGATATAACATTATCCAAATCTTGGCAGACCAAACAGATATATTGTGCTTTGTCGTAGCAACATATTTTGGATTTCATGAGTTGCTTCCCTTAGTATTTAATGCCAACTGACAAATAGTGTGGTGCATTGTTATTCTGCTAAAAATGGTGGAGGCATTTGACCTAGAAAGGATACTTGGGAAGTTTTACATAAAAAATTGGACTATGTTCCAGAGGGAAGCCTTTAAAGGTGTATTTGAGTGAAAGTTATTTGCGCATACATGGACAGGCAATGGAAAATTGCTTATTTATCAAGTTGTGTACTCCCTTTGTCTTGTTCATGTAGGAAGAGTTCAAATTTGAACAAATTAATTTAGATTGTGTGCTGTGGCTTGTTACTACATACAGTGAAATTCACAGACCTCAAGCACAGAAATATCTGCTTGATACGCCATGGTGTTGATATGGTTATTACATTGAAATCTTGGTTAGTGAAGATGCTCCATTGTGTGCATAATGAATTCATGCTATAAAAAGTAACTAATGTTGAAGAGTCAGAAAAGATCTCCACAGTGAAAATAATGAATACATGCTTTAGAAAATAGAAATAGCATAGAATCATGGTTTACATGAACATATTGAATACATGCTTTAGAAAGTAGACAGAAGTGTTGAATCAGATATAATCTCCACTGTTAACTTAATGAATGTATGATTTAGAAAGAAGATACAAGTTTAGAATCAAGTGACAGTGAACATAATCAAATACATGCTGTAGAAAGTAGATACAGGTATAGAATCAGACCTGATGACCACAGATGCTTCATATTTATTAAATTCACTCCATCAGTCACAATACTCTGAATCAAATACTTGTTGATATGATGAAGTTATATATATTTTTCCTTTATGGCATTCGCAACTATTTCTAAACATTTTCTTTCAGGGTGAAGATCTAGTTATTGCATGTGTTCATAATGCTTCTACAGGCTATACAGAGGTATATCAAGCCTACAATGAGAATGAAGGAAAAAGAAACAGGCTGCTTAATAATGTGAGTATTAGTTGTAATTATTTTATTCCTCTTTTTTCTTCAGTTTGATTTTTCTTTTCTTAGATTGCATATCAATAATTCAAATGAGCTTCTGACATGGCCAAGTGACTCAAATGTTTTGTCCATTGATTACCAGAATTTGTTATTTTTCTATCTTTTCCAAGAATAAACCACTAGACAAATTTCAGCTAAATCTTTGAGCATCTTGGCATGAAGAGTGCTCAGATTCGAACGTGTTTTGCCATATTCACCTTAAATATGACTGCCATTGCATAAATTGTCAAAAATCTTTAAATTGACTTCTCAAAAGCTGTTTGAGAATTTGAATAAATGTTACATACAGCTTATAGAAGTTTATAAATGATGCCATTTCACTGTCAATTTTGACATCATTTACTAACGGTAGAATACATTAAAGGACTGATATGCAGAAATAAATGGCTTTCAAGTTTGTTCAAATGATGCTGATCTGCCATAGCATATTTATTGTAGAATACCTGTCAAATGACATCTTTTCAGACACTGCTAACAGAATTTGTCAAAATTTGACAGCATCCTGATTCAAAGGGTTTTCAGTTTCTATATAGAAATGATACCAATCCACCATCAAATATAACTACCTTTTCTCAAAATAGATAGACCTTTAAATTTCTCTTTTGCAAAAGCCACTGAACAGAATTGACCAAAATGTCAAAAAGCATTTTGGCATGAAGAGTTTCGTGTTTGTACAAATTCTGATATGCTTTTAATTATGGTTGCAGTTACTGAATAGAAAATATATCTAAATATTATGTGGAACACAAACACTTAACAGTATTTAACTCACTTGGGAAAGAGGGCTGAGTGGTCTAAACCACTCACCATTTCAGATCACTGCCATCTCACCTCTGCCTCTGTGGATTTAAGCCTCAGACTTGGCCAATGTAGGTATGTGAGAAAACTTGCCAGCATCATATAATGGTTTGTGGCTCTTTCCAGGGTTTTCCCAGGTTCTTCTTCTACCATTTATACTGGCTGCCATGTATAGTTTATCTTGTGCTGAAAAATAGCATTAAACCCTACAACAACATCTGACTTGTTCATATACGTTTTTCAGTACTGGACAAATGATGCTTATTGAAGTTATTAAAACTATTTAAAACAATTCTTTTCACTATATATGCTGTCAACAATGTTTGGCATAAATTTCAATTGAAAACTCCACACTGACTCAGATTTCGTGGTGACTTGATCTTGCATTCAGCGGTTTGGTATATGTCAGCCAGGTAAGTGATCTCAGACTCTCGTGGTCTTATGTTTTTAGCTCTCCTAGTCACATACTAGAAAGAGCGTATGAAATGGTTTATTGTCTGTTTACTGGCTGCTGTCCTTCCCTCCACTGGCACAAGTTTGTTAATTTTGCTCCTACCAAGCTATTTGGAGGATTGCCTTAAAACTTCACATCCACATTCATTGCAAGTTCTAGTTGGTCTTAAATAAACATGGTATTGCTTGGACATCCAATATGACCATCACAAAAGCCATCTGGAAAATCTTATTACTGTTACTCGAGAAAGGTTAGTCATATCAACATGGAGTTTTCACTGAAAAATTTCTTATAATTTTAGTGGTCTTTAATGGTGGATATCAGACACCCAGTATGACAGCTATTGCAGCCACTTTTAAGATCTGCTTATCACTGCTCCACTTGAACAGAAAGACATATTGACATTGGTTTTTCACCAGAACACTTTTTATTATTTCTAGTTCTGAATAAAAATGATGGCAGTCTGACCGCCATTATGACAGTCTTCAAAATCCTGTCACTGTTTCTCCTTGATAGATTGTCTTATCAGCATCATGTTTTCACCAGAAGATTTTTGATGATGATTTGTGTCTATTCAGAACTTCTTGCAGTGGCATAAAAGTAGCCTCAGTGCAGTCAGTGAACTTGGTAGCCATTGAAGATAAAACAGCATGGTGGTGTTTGAAACCATGTTGGTCCCAATGGAAGACCACCAACAGCTTCATATGCAGACAATGCATCCTTGTATTGTTCTTGTTTCAATATCAGTGTGTATTTAATGTTGTGTTTTTAGATTTAATTTGAGAGGAATCATTTATTCAAATTATTTTATTGGTCAACTTTGAGGTTGAGATATTTCTCAGTCTTAGTCATTGGAAAGTTTTCAGTTCAGAGTAAGCTGTTGGTTTCCAAATATTTTCAGAAATGGACAGACATATTTAAATCCCAACGAACACCAAAGCCAAATATAGATGTTCAGAGGATGGTTGATGAAAGCCTTCACAGATAAAAAAAAATACAAATTGCTTCTATTACTGTTTGGACTAAACATGAATCTGGGGTAATTGTAAATTGATACAAAGGAATTCTGGATAATGCCATTGTGGAACTGCAAGACTGTTGGACTTCAGCACATTCAAGACAGAAAATTGATTTAGCACACTATTATTTTGGTTTTGTGATAGAAGTTTAAGGATTATTCAAAATTTAGTTCACAATACTGCAAGTTCCTCTTAAATTTTCCTTTTTTTTAACTTAGAGAATTAAATTATTTGATAAGTTTACAAAACTTGATGGTTATGCTTGTTTATGTTACTTTGTTTAAGATCATAGTTTTGAGCGCTGACATATTTGGACCAATTCCCCTTTTTCTTTTTTGAAAGAGAGTTAGAAAAGTCTAGGTATGGCAAGTACAAATATGAGAATAATTGAGAATCCATAAACAAGGCTATTTTTTTTAAAGCCTGGAAACAGTTTGAAGACATGCATTTGAACTCCCACAAAAGTTTATTGTTGGCCTGCCTTTCAGCTATTGGTGACAAATTAAAATTGTGAATCATTTTGGGCACCTTTTCACCTTCTTCCTAAGTAAATGCACTTATGCAGTCCAGTGAAAGATAATAGATTTCCACTTGTTTCTGGATCATCCTTATTATCATCATCAACATTTGAATATTTAAACAAATGTTTTGAAATTTATTTTTGCAGCCTAAAGCTGGTATCATCAATAGTACAGCAGAAGGATCATACAATAATGGAAGACTGAGGTGTCGATTTTCTCGTGAGATTGCGCCTAATGATGAGGAGATTGGAAGTTTTCCTCTCACAGATGAAAGTTTCCACATCTTCATGGCCAGAGGATATGCACCAAATGGTAATGTGTTAAAAAACTGCTTCTATTTGGAAGTCTTAATTACTTTGCACAGGGCTGCATCTAGGACAGTCAAGCATGCAAATCCACCCACCCACCCCCACTCCAATTTCAAGATTTCCTGCACATTTTTTATTTCTATGCTAGCAAAATCACAAGAGAAAAAAATAATTGTGCGCATTGTTTGTAAAGAATGTGTTATTTTATTTTTTGCTGTAAAATTCAGAGTTGTCACTAGCCTCAGTTATGTTCTACTTGTATGGTTGTAAATACATCACGTGTCTTGGTTTGTCTTGTGCTCAATTCTGATTGGTTAATAAGAAAGGTCAGAAGACCAAGTTTGATACAGATGCTGACTTGGCAAGACAACATGTTAAATCACAGAATCAGTTAAAAGTTGGACACTTTATTATTTTAACAGCAACACTTCTAATAACTGAGTGCAGAAGTTTCTGTCAATAGGCACAATGATGGCAAAAATACACTTCCTTAGGCTAATCTCATATCAGATGAGGAAAGATGGTGGCGATGAAACTAAGGTCCAGGGGACATCTAACATCTTCAGTTGAGACTGGAAGAAAAAAAATCAACCATGACTGAAAATGAAGGGAAAAAAATGAGATGCTTGCAGATGGTGTGATGTGTAAAAAGTGGGGAAAAATTCTTTCACACTTGAAAATGCTAATTTCAAGACATCAACCCTTGACAGACATTTTGAATTATCAGCAAGAAATCTTAATCAATTATTCATGTTATGTCATTTGCCTATTACTTGGCGAAGGAGAATATTGCTTCTCTAAAATATGGTTCAGTGTTGGATTTTGTTGACTTTCTGGGTTTTGGTGTTAGCAGCATGAGAGTAGGTGGAAATGCAACATATTCATCAAGGGTTTGTGTAGAGGAATTTCAGGTAAGTTATTTTATTTTATTTACATTTTTCTATTGAAATTTTGATTGAAAAAATGGTGTATACCAACAAGCTAACAAACAGTTAGGTTCCTATCAGTGCACATCTTAAGGAACCCCTGTGTTACTAAAAATAGCACCAACCATCATGATTGGCCAATGAAATTGCATTCAGTAGCTCGTCATCATAACTTCCTGTCAATGTTTAATGGTGGATAACGTTTTCATTTTTTAATCAATATTAGATTGTTTGTACCTGTTTCTTTTGTCATGAAATTCTTTCATGTCAAGATGGGTCACATTTGAGTATCACTGTAACAAGTTTTCCTGTGTTGGAAATGATGATACAGTCGCTGTTGTTTGAATAATTTCCTGAGCATGTAAGGAGTTGCTGTCAGCATTGTGATACAGTAGTCAGACAAATCCCACCACTTGAAACTTTTATAATGCTTTGATTTAATGACAAAATCACTACTTACAATGGTGTTGAACTCAAGTTACATAGGTCATTTAGGAGCACATTGAAAAAAGTTTTGGATGCTGTGTCTAACCTTCACCACAAGTTTGTTACAAATTTGTATTTGGAGATGGCTGCAAGATTTCCAAAGAGCAGCACACAGCTGGCAACAGTAATTGAGGTTCTTGGTCTACATAATCTCACATTCATATTTTCAGAAGAACAAGAAATATATTGTTATGACCAGATGCAAATTCTCTGATCATTTTGGGCAGGAGAATAAATCAAAAGAAGCTATCAGAACCCCTTTGTGTTTCCCAAAACATGTTTTGACAGAGTGGTCTACTGCTAAGAGTATGATTAAAAGAGAAATGTACCCTAGAGAATAAATATGCCTACTCCAGGGTTCCCACGCTACCGGGAAATCGGGAAAAAGTCGGGAGAAATGGCAAAAAAAATCCCGACCGTGAAAAGCCCGGGAATTTTGCAAATATTGACGAAAGTCGGGAAATAACTGGGAATTTTTATGTAACCACTTCATTACAGAAAAAAATCACATAATCAAGTGGAAATTGTAATTGAACAGCTGGTGAAATTATATTTTTTCGAGTTATTACGGTACCGGAAATTTCGAAGGTTGCGGTATGGATCAATTAGTTGCTTGCCTGACACATTTGTTCAGTCAATCCAAGCACTCGGTCGATTAGATTGATCTATTAGACTGGTTTTTCGATGTACCACTACAGATTGGTATATTTTTATATTACGTAGAAGACTTGAAGACCAGTCTATCATCTCAACAAGCCAGCATCATGACTGCGGTATGTGATCTCAGTAAGTTTTTGAAATAAAAGAAACAGCTCTGCAGTGTTTGTTCTGATTTATAAAGCTACTGAAAATGTCCTGTTAAAGCTTTTAATTTGGTGCTTTTGCATGCGAAATTAGCCATTATTGTCAGTAGTAACCTTGGACACCTTTGTGGTGAATTTTACTTGGCCCTGTCAACTGTATCAACCGATAGCCTCATTTTGGTGGACCAATTAGAGAGCAGCATTCCATTCAGTGTATTAAAGTTGCATATTAAGTGGATGCATTTGTAGAGTAGTTCGGCGGGAATGTAGTTCATCAAATTCTTGACGTAAGTATCCAATGTTGAATGTCCGAGCTAAACATTGGCGCTAAATTGTTATTCCGTTTGAGGTGTAGCTTGAAATATCTGCATTAATTCTTTAATTATAGTTTGCAGTCAATGTTAGTAATCAGAAGAGGTTTGGTGACTGCTTTATCAGATTATAAGCAGACACGAGTGGATTTTCAGGCAATTCAATCTAGTAGGATGGTCATGATATATACTTTTTGAAGGGCTTTTTGTCAGTTTTAATCAACTCTATTATCATTAACTTATTTTCTTTTTCAAGAGATGGATTTTAAACTAATCCACTAAAGGTGCTTAGAATGTTTGAAAAATATTCTTTTTTACAGAGTTTTTTTTTTTATTGGCACAGATTAATGCAGTATTAATCTTGATTTTGTATAAAGATAAATTTTCTAAAGAAGATAAAATTATTAAAAATAATAATTTGGTAGTTTCTTTCTGTTTTGGGGGAATCAGATGTATCTAAATATCTCTGCTGCAAATGGTACATGTGAAGGAATTCATTTGTTTTCAGATAATGCCTGGATGTAAATTTCAGGACCAGTGGCTGACTGAGGATGGTTTCAAGTCCTGGATTAGAAAGGATAAAAGTAACTTACACACAGCATTGTGCAAACTGTGTAACAAGTTCATTGATTTAACATCAATGGGCAAGACTGCTATAACTTCTCATTCAAAAGGAAAGAAACATAAGGAGAAGGAAGTTGGGTTACATTCAGGAAGCATCCAAGTCTTCATGCATTCACACAAGATTCACTCCACTACGCCAGCCACCACATCTGCAGTGACAACCATGCCTTCAGATACTACAATGTCATCATCACAGTCTGCAGTATCACTTTCATCATATATCACTAAATCTGAGACTCTTAATGCAGAAGTGTGGTGGTGTTTAAAAACTGTAGCTTCAAATTATTCATTTTCATCAAATACAGAAACATCATACACATTTCAACAGATGTTTCCAGACTCTGTCATTGCCAAGAGTATGAGTTGTGGAGAGACAAAATCTATGTATGTCACATGTTTTGGAATTGCACCATACTTAAGTACTCTGCTGGAAACGAAAGTAAAAGATGAACCATTTGTGATGCTTTTCGATGAGTCCTTGAACAGAGAATTACAGAAAAAGCAATTGGATATTTTACTTAGATTCTGGGAGAGGGATCATGTGCAAAGCAGGTTCTACACATCAGATTTTCTAGGTCATGCAGCAGCTGTTGATCTTGTGCAGAGTTTTGAGAAAAGTGTGGAGAATAAAATTGGATTTAAGAATCTAATCCAATTGTCAATGGATGGACCTAATGTTAACTGGGCTGCATTCAATAAATTGCAAAAGAAATTGGAGTTGGAATACTGCAGTAAACTGCTTAACATAGGCTCATGTGGCCTTCATACAATACACAATGCATTCAGAGCTGGAATCTCTAAGACTGGATGGGATATATCCCATAAGCTGTCAGCACTGTACATGCTCTGGGATGATGTGCCTGCTAGGAGAGATGACTATGAATCTGTCACCAAGCAGAATTTATACCCATTGCCTTTTTGTGCACACCGTTGGGTAGAGAATGTGAAAGTTTGTGAGCGTGCAATGGAAATCTACCCATATGTTAAGCAGTATGTAGAGAGTGTTGAGAAGAAAGAAATCAAAGATCCTGGAACTAAATCTTTTAGTACAGTAAAGGAATGGAGCAAAGATAAGTTTGCAAGAGCAAAACTAGCATTCATTGTGTCTGTAGCAAAACCTGTAGAAAACTTTTTGAAAGTGTATCAAACTGACAAACCTATGATACCTTTTCTTGCAAAAGACTTGGAGGGTTTAATGAGAACAACATTGGAGAGATTTGTCAAACTGAGTGTAATGGAGACAGCTTCCTCACCAAACAAACTCTGTAATGTTGATGTTACAGACAAAAACAACCACAAAGGGTATCAGCATATTTATATAGGATTTGTTGCAGATATGGAAGTTAGGAAGTTACTAGCAGAAAAAGAAGCAAGTGAGAAGGCCATTCTTTCTTTTAGGACACAGTGTAAAGAATTGCTTTGTACATTTGTACATAAACTGAAAGAAAATTCCCCGCTAGCCTACACCTTGGTTAGAAGTTTGTCATGTATAGATCCTAATCTTATATGCAAAGGCCAGGACCATTGTATTGACAAATTCAGAAGAGTACTGAACATTCTTCACTCATGTCAAAGAGTTGATATAAATGAGTGTGATCAAATAAAAGAGGAGTATAAAAAATTTGTACAAGAGGCACAGCATCTGCCAGAGTTCAAGAAATTTAGAAAAACTGAAGACAGGGTAGACGAGCTGTTTTATAACAGTATGGCAGGCAAGGAGATGTATAGTAGGGTTTGGAATGTAGTCCGTGTGCTTCTACTTTTGTCACATGGCCAGGCTAGTGTAGAACGTGGATTTTCTGTGAACAAAGAAGTTAGTACACAAAATCTTTCAGAAAATAGCTTGATTGCATGCAGAGTAATAAAGGACCATATAAAGAGTGTTGGAGGATTGAAGGGATTAGTGGTGTCAAAGGAACTCCTACAGTCAGCACAGAGTGCCAGGCAAAAGTACCACACTCATTTAGAAGCTCAAAAGACAGAGAAGGAAAGGGAAAAGAAATGTATGAAGAGAAAACTCATGGAAGAAGAAGTTGGAACATTAGGAAAAAAGATAAAAATGCTGGAATCGGACATTAAGTTCTTGTTTACAGATGCAAACAAAGCTTCAGATAAAGCTGAAGAATTACGTAGCTTTGCTCACATAACAAAAGCCAATACTCTGTGTAGAAGAGCAATGGACAAAGAGGAGGAACTGGAAGTTGCAAAGAAAGAATTCAGTGAAAAAGTGCATCTGCTTAATAACATTTAAGACTGTTTGGCTATAATCCCCAGCAGAGTTCTAGCTTGAACATGAACTTGAGGGAATTACTTTCTCATATAAAAGATGCATGCATGTTATAAAACATCTTGTCTGTCAACATTTTACAGTCAATCTCAATCAGCCAGTATAGAACTACTGATATTTAATTTTCCATTTGTTGTAATATCATGCACATTGACTTAAAGTGTTTACTAATTTCTTTAGAATTAAAAGTTTGAAAGGAAAACAAAACTAGTTGCTGTTGTTCATTCTGTTAGATTTCCCATACCAACATAATGCAGTGCAGTTTCAGTCTGTACATTGTAAACAGTTACATTAAACTTGTGATTTTCAGAAGTAATATCTGTTTCTTGTGAAACATTTTGTGGTTTGGTACATGGTTATTTGCCTCATTTAAATGATATAGAAGAGACTTGGAATAGAAACAGCATTTAATTTGAATTTTAAAAAAATTCTAAGCTAAAATGTTCTTTAATTTCATTTTGTATTGGTCATAAATGAACCTTGAAAAACTGAATTTTATCCTGGAAAAAACCTGGAAAAGACCTGGAAATTTTTCTTTAAAAAAAGTGTGGGAACCATGCTACTCTGGCAGATTGTACATCAACATCATGCAGTTGCATTCCAAAATCTTCTTCAGTTAGCATCAGTGGGCATGGTTATGCCATACCAAACTGCTGAGTGAGAGGATTCAGCAATCATAATCAAACCAAAACTGCAGGAAGAAGCCATCTAGAAGAAAGGGTTCTCAACAGACTCATGATGATTACAATTGAAGGATCTGAGATGTATATATGTTCCAGTTAAGAGTTAACTTTTATAGAAACTGTATATACACTTTCCCTGATTCATTTTGAGCTTTGGACTTTTCCTTAAAAAGTTATTTTTTGTCATCCATAAACAGAAAATATGTGCTCTTTTGATCTTTCTTAGTATGGATTTGTAACCAATCAGAATAGAGCATGTGACATACAGGAAGTACATGACACTGACTTTTAAGATTGGCCATTGGAGTGACACTATTTGTAGTCCATGGTTTGATTTTTTAATGGTTTGTGTGTGGAGAGAATATTGTTATTAGAAAACATAAGACTTTAATTTCAGAATTAAGTATCATACACTACAATAATATACAGAAGACATGATATGCATTTAATGCACTTATTATACATGCTATTGCTCTTTTTTGAATACACTGAGGTATTTTTACACCATACTGAAATGCCACCCTTATGGCTACACTGCCCCCCCCCCTTTTTTTTTTCAGGTTCAGTGGGGCAAGTATCCACATAAAACAAATCCTAGATGTAACCCAGTTTGCAGCTGTAGTAGGAATAACTTACCATGTCTTTAATGTCTCCATTTCAGACTCATGCATTTGCAATATAATTAACTAATAAGAACAAGTAAATTAAAGCAATATTTTCTATTTGATACTTCTTATTCTTTATTGACATGTTTTTATATATTTGTCTGTGGTAGACTTATTTATTTGCTGTAAGCCCTTAATTTTCATGAGCAGCACTTTATGATTTTATAAACACATAAAAAGTTCTTTGGTATTCATTTACATTATACAGTAGTCCAATCCTATTTTATTGTTGGATGCAGAAAAAATTGGATAGCAACCAACACAAAATCAACAAGAAATTGCATTCCATAATAAATGATTCATTCACAGTATACTGTTTTATACACTTAGATTTCATTTCTTGTATCTCAGAGCTTTTCATTTACAAAAAAAAATATTTACATTAAATATGTCAGTTTGCAGATAGCTATATTTTCTTTACTTGATATTTGTTCTGTTTGTTATCCGTGTTGTTCACTGCCTCTGTATACAGTATTGCAGAACAATTTTAAAAAAATGTTTTTGCAGGATATATCAAGCGCCATGGCTTAAATGTTGGTCATCTTCCAATTGCCTCCCCTTACAAGGTCAGTCTAAAGAGCTTTGAAGACGTAAGTGGCAGAGCTAGATATCATTTGGTGAAGGCCCATGGTAAGTAAACTAGTAAAATCAAGGACCTATCTAAGTTTAGTATCTAATTTATAGTTTTGTTACACAAGTTTCAGCAAAGTAGCCAAGTAACTTCACTGGACCACCATTTCGTAACTTGTAACCCAATTTTAGTTCAACCAGTCTTATATTGTGGGACGGAATGGATAAGTCATCTTGCAGCAGAAAGTGTTCTTTGCCTTTGTTTATCATTATGTTTCCATTACCAATGCGTTCACACAGGCAAAGAGACATGAGTGTGGAGGTCGTGTTCATTTTATAAATACTCAATGGACTATGAATTTAAATAGGCACTATATCTTTAACAGTAGCTTCTTATTTCCTGTAGATATTAACATTTGTTTGAAGGTAATTACATCATTTCTGCATTTGGTATCAGGTTTTAAGTTGCGACATTGTTTTCAATCTTTTGATATTAAAATATTTGAATATTAAATGCAGCATCATTTTCACCATAGATTGTCCTTGTGTACATTGATAGATGTTTTGTATTTATGTATATATTTGTTTTTTCTATAGCATATAACAATCCTGCATTTAAATATATAACGCACAATTTCATACCTGAAATTACTACAGATGAATAGTAATAAATTAAACATGCAGGTTTGTGTCAAAGATGGTTGTATTGTTATTGACACATTATGTCACATTCATAAAATCCAGGAAAGCACATTAACTTATTTGGCCCCAATCTTGACAATGCTCATGATCCAGTTTCAGACCAATATTATTAACTAATCAGAAATGATTTTATTTTCCTTTGTGCAAACTTGAATTGTTCAGAAACCAAGGGTTATTAATTGAGAGCAGTTTCACTACATGTGTTCTGTTCTTGAAAAATCATAAATGATGATGGATATGACTTGATGATGGTGAGAACGAAAATGAGGAGTTTCTCAGGTTTGATCTAGAAAATATTGAGGAAGCAGAAGAAAGATATGTTTGCAATTTCAATAATTTACAAGATTTATTATCAGACATTTAAGTTTCTGAGATTGACTTGGTCAGAAGAAGAGGATGCTGATAGCGATGATGATAAAAGTTCTCGGGGATCTAGCAGATTTTAGCGATCATATTAATTTTTCGTAAATAGTTATAAAAAGTTGTGAAAGATATGGAAAAATAGAAAAAAATACATCACTGTGTAGACAAATTTCTTTGGAATATTAGTGAAAACTTTGTGGATTTTTATTGGATATAAGATGTGAAATTAAGGTAAGAGTGATTGCATGTGCATGATATTTGCAAAATTGTCTAAACAGGTAAAACTATACAGGGCACATGCAGATAGACATAGCTTCTTGCTACTGGGGCAGAGCAGCATTATAGCTTTTAACAGTGATGGGGTTGAATCAGTTAAAGTTGTAGTATATTTACCAAAACTTATTGTTAGAGTTTTAAAAGAAAGAAACAGAAGATATGACCAGCCTTTTCTCTCTCTGCTCTCTCTAATTTTCCATATTGATACTGATATATTTGATTTTACCTGCAGGTTGCCTAATGCTGCTGGCCTGGGTTTTCTTTGCTCCTATTGGTCTGATCTGGATGAAGTACTACACTACCATGTGGCCCAACAGCAGACTCTGTGGACAGAGATACTGGGTGGTGGTAAGGCTGCATTGATGTTTGAAACACAGATAACTTCATACAAGTTCAGTAATTTGCAGTGACCTCACAGAGCAAAGTCAGTGAAGCCCTGTAGTAATCACATTGGTTGTCTGTCAATTCATATATATATGACCATCGGTCATCAATATGGATTAACAAAATAACTCCATAACTTCATTGGCAGTTGTTTAATTTTAACTATTGTTGGCATGCAACTTAATTTTGTGCATTTTGTCAAGACATCACTATAAACTGCCTCAATGCAGACATCATAGCAATATAACTGAAAAATTATTAAAGCTATATAAAAAGTCCAAATCACACACACACACACACACACACACACACACACACACACACACACACACACACACACACACACACACACACACAACGTTATTTTTGTGAGACTCATAATGAGTTTGATTCCAGCATTCCACAACATCATTTACAGGAGGTATAATTTATGACTTATATTTAATAGTCACTTATGATGGCAATAAAGATGGTACTTTTAGGATAAGTGGCTGCTATAAACAATTCCTTTATCTTACAAGAATGTTTTAGGGACCACATTGCTGTGTGTGAATATAGATGATTATAAATAAGATATTTCTAATAGGAATGACTTGATGACTCGATTCACGTAACTGGAGGCATTTAAACAATATACCATATGTACTTATTTGTAATTCAAATCCAACTGCAAACAGCACAAACCCAAATCTGTTGTGGCATTATGCACAGGTTGATCTGGATCTTTGCAGTTTGTTAGGAGTAAACAGAACATACAACATAAACCCTGATCTTCATGCACATTCAGCATTAGCAGAACTAAGTCTGTGTTACTTAACTAGACTTATAAGCAAGTGCATATGGTATAAATATGAGTTTCCTAATAGAATTATATGTTTAAACTGAAAGACTGCTAATTGGTTATTAAGAACAATTACACCAAAATCTAGGTTCTAAAGGTACTTTAAAGAATTAATTTCATGCTTTTGGGGGGCTATTTGAATTGAAATTTAGTATAGTTCTTAAAGTCATGAACACAATGAACATTAATGTTTTCAGAACATGAATACTTATGCATTTGATTGGTTTGCACATACAGAGTGCTTGAGGGTGGGTATTTGTCAGAACGTTTAGAAAAAGACATTGAAATATGTAATATCAACTTACCAGTTATTATGTACTTTTGAGAGTGGGACATATCTAAGGTGAAGTTGTTTGCATTTGAAACATGCACAGTGGAGAGAATGTTGGCATACCTGTATGCTACTTTTATGTAATGTGGCTGACAATTCTTTTGATATTATACTTATGGAAATTGTACATGATCTAACCACACTACTTACGTCTCCCTTGAGCTAAAATAATCACCCTAAATTAGTCTAAAGCACACTATCTTTAGCACCTATTAAAATTGGGAAAATGAATTTTGTCCAATTATACAATAGCAGCTTCTGAAAGTGCAATGGATGAATTTTCAAGTATATCAAATGTAAAAAAAAAAGTTGTGACCTCAGTCACAAGATAGACCGAGTCGTGACTGGATTAGTGAAGACACGGAACGCAACTGCGTTAATAACATGTTTATTTTATAAACGCAATTTTAAAAATTAACTCTGACACCAATATTTTACAAAATATTAGAAAAATCTATTTAAATAAATGTTCCTAACATGGAACTATGAATTTCAGTAACGTAATGACAAAAAAGAAGTATATGAATGAATTTACAAATATGAATATATATACAAGGCTCGTATAACGAGATAGATGCAAATATGAAAAGATAATGCGTCGTCAATATGACAAGACTAGAATGAAGATATTAAATAATTAATACGTTGTCCATATGTCGAGACATATGCATTCGTGAACCCTAAATTCTGAAGTTCTCATTCATGGAACGAGATTTGTGTAGAATGAAATTATGCAGGTGTCGTTCATATAACGAGACTGCAAAGAAGATATTAAATAAATAATACGTCGTCCATATGACGAGACTGGAATGAATAAATGTAAACTACTTGCTGAGGTATTTTGCTACTAGCCTGGCGTCCGTCTGACGTCAGGAAGTACATCCGGTTACACAGAGTCAAACCTAACAGTTGTGACCTTCACCTCACGCAATCATATATAAATAAATGCAGCATACGTAAGCACCATACACAGGCACCACACACGGGCATTACATGGTCAGCATAGACAAGCCCACACACGTAGTCACCACAACATGGCACCACACACGCAGTTACCACAACACTGCACACTTCAGCACAACACGTCACCACACTTCAGCACAACACTTCAGCACAACATTTCAGCACAACACTTCAGCACAACACTTCAGCTCTTTTAGCTGATAGATTGCTCAGTTTAGGATGGAAGCGTTTCCGACAAGACTACATTGTAATGTGTTTTCTGTCTTATAATTTCGTCCTTATATACCCCTAGCTGTGACAGATGTGCGCAGCTAGGTACTTTAAACTGCAGGCAATTTCGCACATACAGCATGAGCTGAGTGTTCGCTCATTATGCCGAAATAACTAAAAAGCCCCAAAAATAATAAACTACCCTCAGTAAGGCTGTACGCAGTAACGAAATCAAGACTAGATTTTTTGACCACATATACATATTGAACATAGTCGTACACAATTTCGTGACAACCTCATTTTTTTTTTTACAATTTACTTCTGAAGTCCAGGAAGTGAAAATTACCAAGTGGAGTTAGCTGATTTTTGAAAGGTGCACATCAATCACACAGCAAAAGAAAGGGAATTAAAGCTTCTTGGGACCATAGTTAAGATAGACAAGCTCTTTTTTTAAATAGCCAGTATAACCAGTTAAGAAACCCAGGGAAAGTTTTTTCTTTAAAATTCTAACCCTATGCAAAATGTGAAACTGTACAGTGCCACCTATGGGTTCAGTCTAATGAAAAAAAACAATTGATGAAAGTTTTTTCTGTGTTCTTAGAGATGAATACTTGTTTGATAGTTCAGGTTTTAGCTTTATTCTATCCCCTATGCACAATCTAACATTCAACTAATAATGTTGTTTAGTTGATCTCTTTAATAAAAATGTTATGTACAATCAAGCAGTCTGCTAATAATGTTGTTTAGTTGATCAATTTAATCAAGCCATTATGTACATTCTAGCAGTCAAGTAATTATGATCTTTGGTACATCTCTTTACTAAAGTCATTATGTACTTCAGGAAGGCTGTTTAAGTAGGTCATTAATCTTTAAAAAGAAATCAATTGATACAAAACATTTATCTATTTCATCATTTAAAGGATATGCACATTTGTCTGAGTATATGTACAATGTATTAGTGGAATGAGTCTTTTACATATCAATACAAAGTTGTCCTTATCATTGATTTATTTTCCTATGTTGACAGTGATATTGCTGAGTTTTAAGTTACTTGCTAATTTTTTTATTGCAGAGTCACTTCAGCTGCACAGCGATGGTAGTACTTCTTGTGATAATCTCTATCATCTGTATCTTTGTAGAGGTTGGCGGTTACAGCCAGGTAAATTCTTTGGTCTTTCTCACACATGCAACATACATCTGTAATTATATTTTTACAGTAGTGACTAATTCTATGAGGAACAAGGCAGGATTCCAGTTGCTGGTTTTCTTCTTCAAATACATTGCCTAATATGTTCAGAGTATGACCACTAACTCACAAATCAAGCCCTCTGAAGAACTATTTTAGCAATAAAAGTACTAAAGTTTGACACCCTACATAGGTGGAAGTCTGACGAGATTTATCTCCCCATAGGTAGAGGCACTGGTACTAAATTCTGTACTGACTTAGTTACTTCTGTTTTTGCCAGAAAGCATGGTCTTTTGAATATCTCACAAAACTGCTTTGCACTTGTGCCTTTCTTCTTAGTATCGGTTCCCCTGATCACATTAACATTAGGGATATATGCTGACTAATTCCTGAATCCTGCCCGCCATAAAGCCAAAAATTGTCTTTTGTGTCTAAATCATATTTGCCGATTACCTCCCTTTTACACCACCAGGTATAATCAGTTAATCTTTTGTTGTTGATCAGTCAACATCATGCAAAGATCTCTCAAAAATCCATTCAGTATCTGATGATTTTTGACCATCATTCATCACATTTGGATCAATTGTACATAAAAACATATCTACCACATGTTGTATGTATTATTGTTTTAGGTGGAATGACCATTTGTGAACATCATTATTTGGGGCTGAATGCTTTAAAAGAGTATTGTTTTTTAATATTGTACTTCATGTTAGTCACGCTCTTAACATGTTTTCACTCATTCTGTTGATATCAGGTGTAGTTTTGGGTCTGTAAATTGCGGCACATGGGGTTCATTATGAATATTTATTAACCATCAGTGAAAGAAATGACATGAATGATATCTTGCTGCCAAGCCATTTAGTCATCGGAGCCATAAATTCCATTGAACAATCTGGTCTGAAAACTGTACCAAACCAGGCTTGTGGGACCACACAGTATTGAACCGTATGGGATCTTAGTAACAGATTCTTCTGTCTTTACACTCTTACAGTTTGATCAGTTCCAAAACACTTCAAGAACCTTATTGATCAGTCCATCAACTTCACCACTAATAAGGCAAGGTTGGTACCAGAGATGAACAGGGAACTCAATAATAGATTCATCATTTCTCCACTTCCTTGACATGGCTGATTCAATGCTTTTACAGGGATTTCAATGAAAGATCAATCACTTTCACAAATGGTGGGTAAAATACTGGCCCAAGACATGGTTTTATGCATTAACTTACATCAATAGGCTGTGACATTAAAATATACTTATCAAGCCCACGTCCTGGAGGAAGTTGCCCATGCTTGCTTTAAACCCAGTCAATCTCTACCTCCGTGAAGATTCAAATAGTGCCAAAAAGACAAGGGATGATTCTCAGGAGAAACACAGAACCAGTAACAAGACCAGTCCAATGTCAGGTGACAGCATCCTACAAAACCCCAACCAAATGCAGGCAGTCCACTTGTATGCACTAGAATCCTTATTACATCAACTTGGTTTTCTAATCAAGTGGGAAAAGTCTGACCTGTGTCCAACCTGACATTTTGTCGACCTCAGTATGGAATTTTATGACCAATTTCAACTTTGTACAACTACTTCACATTTGAGTGATGCGTATTGTTGAACGCAGAGTCCACTTCCAATAGGTTGTGTGTGGCTCAATTCAAGAATTTTTTCACCTCCTTGGATTATTCAATGCTGCATTCCACCTGACAACACTGAGTTGCCTTTTTCAGATGTCCTTTACAAATGACATTGCTAGTTCACCCCTTTTAGAGCCCACTTGATCAAAGATTAGAATCATGAATGAAATAATATTGTTCCTGGTTTAGTGGCACTACTACAATCAGCCCATGAGAGGAATTCCTTTGGAAATGCCCCATCCAGAAGTTAATGTGTACAGATGCCAGTATGTATGATTGAGAAGCCCACATATTGCCAAACTTTGATAACACTAACGGCATATTGGGCTTGGAGGATATATCTCTTCACATCAACCTTCTTGAAATGAAGGCTATAATCAATTCCTCTCATTTTAGGGGGGTGTTTAAAAAGGAAAATTATCAAAATTATGTCAGACAACTCAGTGCTGATGACCTACCTCCTTATGCAATGGGGAACCCAATCACCTGACCTGTGCATTCTGGTTTGGCAGTTCATATATTGGTGCGTCCAATTCAGCATCACTTCAGATCAGACACACTCCTGGCAGATGCAGTATCCTGGCTGATACTGTCATGGAAAAGTTGGTCATGCAAAATGGTCCATTCACCAGTCAATCTTTCATTGGATTTACATATGTTTGGAGATGACCAATTTTTGTAACAAGGTGGAACCACAAATTGCCCACCATCTCTCTCTGATAAAGCTTCTGTGATATAAAACTTGCTTTCTGGTAGCTTTAGCTTTGGCACTAAGGGTGAGAGAATTATTCAATGGACCCAAACCATCTGTAGTTCAGCTTGGACCATTATGTGGTCCTCACAACACAACCAAGCTTTGTCATCAAGAATAAGCTGCCTTTAGTGGATACTCAGAGAGTTGTCAATGCTCATTTGCAATAGCTAAGTCAGTCAAGAGAAGCATCTTTGTACAATCATGTACAAATCTTTCTTTCAGTGAAGCTTGCTAAATATACATTATGCTTTAAGTCCTAGAATCATGGTTGCAATGGGTCATACACCCAGTGTACTATGAAATCTCAAGAGATCCGAGTCACTGGATGACGGTTTCAGACACGGAAATTAATTAAAGGTGAGTCTTGCTTTCAAGTGCAGTTTTGCAGTATGAGACATAAGTTTCTATCTCTGGGATGTAGCTTCCCAAAGAATTGAAATTGGTGGGTCCAGTGGCTATGGCCCACGTCTCCATGAGACCTTGTTAAGATCAGCAGAACCTTCATCCAGGCTTTCCATGTACCTCGCTAGATTTGCCTATTTTTTTATGTTGTAGTAAGAATTCAGTAGCTCTCCTCTTAACTGGTTATGATTGTCACAGGCCACATGACTGTTGGCTGTGCTGTGTCCAAGTTAGGAAAGTGGGTTATCTTTTACAAAATGAATCCAGTCTTTATCCCTTGTAAATGCCCATAGTATAGATAGGATGTTCTGTATTCCCTCTTCCTATTACCTATTCTCTTAATGTTATTGGGGGACATATTTAAAAGAGAAAGCATATTTTCAAAGCAAAATTTGTTTTTCTGACAATACATACCTGATCACATTACTCAAACACCATCCCACATCCCTGATATTTTAAGCATGTTCGTTGATCCAATCAGTTGAAAACACCAGATGTCATAAAGAGGAGGTGATGGGCAAGGGTTTTTCCCCCTTGTCTATATGATATAGATAATGAAGCAATGTTTTTTTTATGTATTAGGAGAGCTCGATTTAGGAGATAGATATTAATGTGATCTGGTAAGTATTTTCAAAGAAACATAATTTATTTTAAAAATTTGCTCTCTTACATTTGGAGCAATTCTAAGTAGCTTTTTCTTACAGGGAAATATATACTCCAGCCATGTTTCTGTCTTTACATTTTTCTGTTCTGTCAGAGATGAAGAATTCATACTTGATTGGCCGGACTTTGCCTTCTTATATTATAGTTATACATTTCTGCACCATTTTAATTGCCAGCCCAAAACTCTGAGTGACCCTTGAACCCAAATGATCAAAACTGACTTGCTTTTGACACATTGACAATCTGACTGGAACTTGATGAGTACAAGAGAAACGTTTAATTATTGTTTCTCATGATATTCCTTTATCTAAACAATGCCTTCCACATGAAGCAAACATTAACTGTAAAAGGCAAAGAGAAAACATTGTTTCATTAGGAAACACCTGGCTGCTGATCATAGAAGGCAGGTGAACATTACATGACATTTGTATAGGAAATTTGGCATGGATGGAATTCAGATGGCTATTCTGACCAGGTGACTGCTATAGAAAGGTGACTGTTAGGACAGGTATATATGTTTTGAAAGAATGCACATAAGTATCATCAGCTTGTCATAAAAAGTGTTAAAAGTAACTTTATTGTGTTTGCAGGTTTTATACACTGTGTGCCAACTAGTATGCAAGTCCACTAAGTCATCAGTTTGCTTGATTTTATCACTTATGCCATGCAGCAGACTTCTCATTGATCAAGATTATATAATGCTTTGATAGAACTCTAAACTAAGGAATTGTAAAGAATTAAAGAATATGTTTTACTTGCTGGATACTTAAGTCATTGAAGCTGATAATGTCTGATAGCATGAAGCAGATATAAATGCAAGTATTGTGTATTAAGAGGTTATAGGAAACCAAGAAATAAGTATTGATTACAGTTGGGTTATTGTGGCAGTACCTGTACTAGTACTGGTAGTGTTAGTATGGTTGATATAACATAGCAGTTCACAGGGAATGGTGTAATCACACTACTTATTTTTACACACAAAACGGTGGCACTAGTATGACCAAAATGAAAAAAAGTTTTCATTCTTAATACCTTTGCTGCAATTTAAAAGAAAGTACCAGTGATGAAGTTTAAATAGATACTATGCTGTTTTAATTCTTCTAAAAAAAAAATTCCAATATTAAAGAAGAACATGTACAAATTATTTGGCTGTAAGTTAGCATCAGTGAGAAATATTAAGGTGAATTTATTGCAATAATTTATCGGAGTTTCCTAATTGTAGTTATGTACATGTACATCAATCCCCTACTATAAAGTCCCTCAATATACTGCCACCTCATAATACAGTTCTGGTCCTTGAAAATTGTGTCATCACTACTATCAAACAGAAAGTCATATTGAAATGGATTTTAAACAGAAGACTTCTGTACTTATGGTAGCCATTTTGAATGGATTGTCAGTGTTTTTATCATAAAAAAGTAATTTCATGAGACTTTTGTTTTCTTTTTATGTACTGTTACGTGCTTAGGCTCGAATAAGCAGCAACACAGAAAGAAGTGAAAACTAGCAAGCTTGTAAAACTTTAACAATGAATTTATTAAGTACAATTATTTTCATAAAATAAATAAACTTACGGTTTTAGAGAATCAAATCCAACATTAATCCAATATAGAATTCACAGAAATAATCCACTAATGGAATTGCAAGAGTCCTGATAAATAAATGTTCTAATAGTTCCAAGTTCGAATCTTGACGATGTAATCCAAAATGTCACGTGATGCAGTTCTTGTTTGTATAATAATCCAAAACTAAAAATTATGAGCACATGTCCTTTTCCAGATAAATACAATAAATTCTCTTATCCAACGAATTGACACAATTCCCTGTACAAGGTAAAATTATAACTCAAACAGAAAACACAACTTAATATCATAAAAGCCCAACATCTACTGAATTGTTCTATCCCAAACAATAATTTAATACCTGTTTTTTACATAAACAAGTGATCACATGATTTTATGGAAGTTCATAGGTCAAAGAAAGAGCGTATGATCATTTAAACACGTACACAAAGAAAGATTCAGATAAGAAAATCAGTCATTTCTCACCCCCAAGAACTAAAAATAAAAAGTTGTCCTTGAAATTAACCAATAGTTTTAGAAGCGTGTTGACACTGTCTGAAGCAGGGTCAAAAATTAGGTCAACAAGCCAAGGTCAAAAACATGTTTACAGATAAAGTATGGTCATAGAGATTTTTCTAGAATAATCTCCCAATTAATGAATTTTAAACCCAAAATGACAAATTTTGATCTGACAATTAAAAATAAATAATTTAAATCAAATATATGTAACAGTACTATTTATTAGTAAATTGTTGGAACATGTCTCACTACAAGACTTCCTTACTTATAACATGGGTCACTTTATGTCTCATTATGAAGATGGAATACAGTTATTTGCAAATTTGCAAATAATAAGCTGAAAGTAATAGATGAGATAATTGTCAGGTTTATATATATATATATATATATATATATATATATATATATATATGTATGTATGTATGTATGTATGTGTGTGTGTGTGTGTGTGTGTGTGTGTGTGTGTGTGTTGACATTTTATTATGCAAAATGCTTGATTTAAAAAATTAATAAATAATAGGTTTACAACATGTGTGTCTTATTAGACAGTTGCAAAATAATATTTGTGACATGATGGTCAGATATTTCTACTCTAGAAAGCAGAGTAACAGTCCCTCTTTCTGCCATTATGAAATGATAAATTACAGTGCTTGAATTAGGAATCTGCTTTGTCATAAGTAAAGAATTTGCAAAACTTGCAATACAATGGGAAGCATTTGATCATAAATTTATTAAACTGAGAAGAGTTCTAGGGGATTGAAAATTTTAAAAGTAAAAATGCCTTTAACATTTTGGAAGGGTTCAAATGATACCATGTGACATTTTTTTGGTAAAGATATCATTGTTTTACATATTTAGAATATGCTTCCATGGTAATGTCTATCTATCTCAGACCTGCATCTCTAAGTATGCATTACATAATTGCATAGACACTATTTATGAAAATTGAAGAGAATATGTTATTCATGTAAAATTGTTTTCTTCATTCCAGTTCCCAGAACTGCCCCAGAAAGCACATCCTATTCTGGGTTTGATTGTATTCTGCTGTGTCCTCCTTATCGTAAGTTTGATCTTGTGTCTACAATGCTCACTTTCACTTCTACATTGACGTCAATTCCTTGACCCCTGGAGAGTCTTCTCATTTCTTTTTACCTGAAACAGAAGATGGAAATGTATTTTGGGGTTACTGTAGGCCTGTACCAAATATTTTCTTCTTATTCGCTTTGGCTTTACCAGCCTATTTTAAATCTAATGCCAAAAACTCTAAATTCCAAATACAAATCTGGTTCTGAAACCAGCACTTTCGAGGTAACCAAATTTGTCTCAGAAAGTATGTTTTGTTTAATGCAAGTAGAACATCTACATTATTTGGTATCATTACAGACCTACATCTTTCTCGGTTTTAGTAACATACTATCAGCTTTGGTGCATTGTAAAAGATGTTGACATTACAGAGCTTGTAAGTAGGGTACAACCTTATGAAGTATACATGTGGCATGTGTGCTTAATGAGTTAATTGTTGTGGTTTTACCAGTTGAATCAAAACAAAGAAACTCATCATGTCTTGTGTCTATATTGGGTTCATGGTTCAAAGTAATCAACTCTTAGTAGCAAATATCACTTATTTCAGTTTCATATAAAACCTTGCAAATTGTATAGAAACTAAATTAAAAATTAAAAATAAACTTAAACACTGCAGAATATGAAATTGTTGTCAATTATTTTAATTCAGTTACTTTAATTAATATTTTATCATCAGTAAATTGTTTTGCCATTCTGGAACATTCAGCTCACTCACAACAATGAATTTTTTGCAGGTTACGTTTAACTTAATCTACACTATATAGTGGCATGACTTGACCTTGAATAACATTGGTGTGAATCCAGTTTCCTCACAAAATCCATGTAAACCTTATGCTCCTAAGTATGTGTGGGTTATGTTAATCAGACAGGAATTACAGTTCGTTTAGGATTATGCAAAGATGATAGAGGTTTGGATACTTGACTTAGACATAAAAGTGTTACAAATCATACCATTCTGGAAGGCCTTTTTTCTGATTCAACTTTGGTCTGAATTGGAATATTTGGTTATAATGTTGAGACCATGGACAGCTTTAGTAATGAATAAGATCCACAAATGAAGTGATCATGGATCTGAATGGCTAAGGCTGTTACCACTCTGGAAACCCTAATCTTTTATCTGATTTGGTTAAGCTTGGATTATGGGCTTGTATTGTCAAGAACTTGGATGAGCTTGATTCAGGCATATTAATGAAGTGATCATGCATCTGATTGGTTGATCTTGTTATCACTTAGGAGCGATATCTTTTATTTAATTTTGTTGAATAAATACTCATATAATCGAGATGTCACACAGGTTCCATAATATGCAATATCTATGAATCTTGGGAGATTCTTTGAGCTTGTTACTGCTTTGGAGATTGTATTAATGACCCAGTTTTGATCAAAGGTGGTAAATAGGGTTAAATACTAAAGTCTTAGATGAGAACATTAACGAGCAAGACCTGTGAATATTGATTAGGTGATATTTGCATCTGTTTGGTGGAGCTTGCCAGCGCTTTGGTGACTATATGATCAAGTTTTCTTTTTATATCATCCTTGGTAAGTAGGTTTATGTCATGAAGATATATATTGTATTTTGTTATGAGCTATGTCTGTGTATATTAATGAGGTAATTTTGCATGATTGGCTGATCTGTTTACCACGTCGAGACTATTTCTGACCTGATTTAATCAGACTTGCTAACATTATCAAGACATAGGATGGGTTTTATTATAAGGTGTTCTTGGATTTGATTGGCTGAGCACTTTAACCTCTTGAGAATATCTTTTTAATACAGTTGTGAACAAACTTGGTATACATGAATATCAAGATCTTGGTTGAACATGACTGAGTGAAATTTGCACTTATTAATTGTGTGACATTGCATTTCATTGGCTAAGCTTTAAACACAAGTAACATGTTGTAATTGAATTTTTATTAAATGTTTTAAATATTTTGATGTCCTCAAAATATTATACAAGTTTGATTATTAGCAAGATCTATGCATATTACTGAGGGAGCCATGGCAGATCTCAGTTGGTAAAGTGTTAGGCTGATAATCAAAGAGTCATGGGTTCGTTACCCCCTAGGCTTATCTGGGTTGCCTGCCTTAATGTATACTTTAAAAAGACCCTTAGCTCCCATTTCCTCAGCATGATATAGCCAATATTCTGTTTAAAGTGCCATTAAGAAAATCAAAAATATATTAATAAGGTAATTTTATATCAGATAGGCTTTTCTTATTACCTTCCTGGAAAATGAATCACCAGTTAGGGTCATCACCACCATAGAACATAGGTGAAGAATATTATTGTTGTGGACAGGTTCTATAATAAGTGAGATTTGTACATATTGCAGACATACCTTGTGTTTGATTGGCTAAACTTGTTACCTCTCAAGATCTAATGACTGTTTCTCGCTGTGTTTCTATTCAACTTGGTAAACAGGTTTGTATCATCATGAACTTGGATAACTTTGGTAATGAGTAAGGACTAGGATTAATAATTATACCTTTATCTTTAAAAAATATTTGTTTCAGATACAATAAAATAGTGTGGTTTTTCACGGTTTGTAAAAAGAAATACATTTCTTGTGCACTTGGATTTGTAGTTTTGCATTAACATTTAATTAGATAAATTAACCTCTACAAATGCCACAAAAAAAGAAATACAGAGAACAAAACTTTGCCAACAAGATATAGCAGTGGCTTTGGTGGTTAAAATAGTGCTACTACTTGTATAAGCACAAATCAAACACCTGTCAAGATTATTTATTTATACTCAGCATTAAAAGGATCTGATGTAACCAATAACACTAAGCTATTCAGTTATTAAAGAACATATTTATGATCTCTTCCTTTAAACATTATAGAGTTTCCCTCTAAGCGAATGGTAGATGTGCACGCAGTGCTTGCTGAACTACGCAAGCATTATGGAAACGAGCAAAATTTAATGGATTGAGCAAAAATTGATAATTCAGCTGCGTGGGGATGCCTGAGCAGCTGCGTGCAGCTTAGAGGGAACGTTAGTTGCACCATCAGTTATTTTGAGATAACTCTGATGTTAATACAGTGGCTTAATAGTAATAAAATTAAGCTTTGATCCCCATCAGTTCAGATAATGCCGACATTCCACATGTGAGGCAAGCATGTGATGAGTTGCCCCTTGCTCAACGCAGTTAGCAATCAGTGTCCATATTTTATGTATTCAGAGACCAGATCAACATGATATAAAGTTTGGGGGATGGTTTACTTTGGTGTAATCCTCAAAATACTGTATTTAATGTGCTTAGTGAAATATTCATGTATGCCAGGTTACTGATGTTAGACTCACTACGTTTCCTGTTCTATACTTTTTGTTAATGAATAATTGGAATAATAATGGGTGTACATAATATTTTCATCTTTCATTTCTGAGCATCGGTGTACAAATCAACCAAATTTCAGGATAAAATGCTTAAAAATTCTAATTTGAATTAGTATCAGTATTTTTAATTTTTAGCCCATTATTGGTCTGTTCCGATGTCCAGAAGGGACATGCTGTAGAATCATCATGAACTGGATTTATTGGCTGCTTTGGACAGTGGCCTTCTGTCTGGCCAGTAAGTACTGTAACATGTCATTACAATCACATTTTTCCTTCAGACCATCTGTCTTTTTAGATAATAACAATAAGAGATCATTTAATTTCATGGCTTATATATTAAATGCTTGAAAAAGACCTAACTCGGCATTTCAAAACTCTAAATGCAAAGTTTGTTGAATTGGCCCTTTTTAGTTTTCTTCTGTGGTTCACATATTCACTAATATTTAATATTTATTATACCTATGGTAAAACCTCGCCAGTAAAGAACACAGTCTTGGCTGAGGAATAGTGTTCTTAATTTCAAGGTAGTCTCAGTTCAGAGGACAATGCATCTTGTTTCTTAAGGATGTTTAATGTATCATTATGGAATTCAGTGCTTATCATTTTTCATTCCTACAAATAAATGGACAGAAATGAATGTGCATAAAATAAAGCCACACAATAAGTAAGGAGATATATAGGAAGAACAGTGACAGTTACTTTTAACTGAAGCAAGATTTCATTATGCTTGCTAAAGGCTTCAGAAAGTATCCATTTTTGATGATTTTCAAACACTAACCCCAGAACTTTATTGCAGTTATTTAAATTACCTTACATTATCTTGCCTTTCACTACATAATGATGGAGTAGCTGCATTTCAATTGACCGCTGTACACTGGTTACTTATCTTGTGCACTTTTGTGTAACGTTTTTAATTCTGTAATTCAGGATAGGTTCCAGAGATTTGGTGAGAAATCTGAAAATACAATACTGAATTGGGGCATGCTTACAGTTGTGAGGAATAAATTACATATAAATTTGATACCCAAAAGTTGGGACTGTGAAAAAGTGTATGTGGTTGGGGGGTGGGGTGGGGTCAGAAGAGGGGTCTTACAGTATGGCAATATCTAATATATTTTCAATTGATACCTATATTAATCAAAGGAGCACATGTTTCTTCTATCACATATTGTGGGGTTCTCATTGGTTGTCTTTGAGGACATAATGCATAGCAGTAATTATACTTTGGTGATGAAGAATAAAGTTGATATCCATTATAATTTAAGAGATGAGCTAAAATAGAATCAGTATCAAACTCTATCTCTTATCAGTTTCTAGGCATTATTACAAACCTGCCAACCATTACGCTTGTTTTCACTAAATTATGCCTTACGCGTAACTGTATATGGATTACGCTTTTTCGGTAAATCCACCTTCCCAAAAAATCTATTATTTATTTTCTCGTTTTATTAACATTCAAATAATCCCGCATATTGTATTTTAGAAAAGATGGCTTCTACGTATAAGAGTACGCTTTTCCGTGGACTTTCCTAACAGTATCATGTTTTATTTATGGGAACTTTCAACCTCGTATTCTATTTTTAGCAGCTGTAAGACCTAGTGAGGAGAGAACAGACTGGTTTTCTAATTTCAATCTTTACATGCAGATTCTTTGTTCTAATTCATATTTGATGGAGAACTAGTCCAAGGTATTTGGCACGAAAAAGTATGTTTTATTTTAGTAGATGCGTATATGAGAGCAAAAATATCTCCTTTTAAATAATTTCACAGATGGATTTGAAAAAGGCAAAAAATAAATGAAACAAAAACAATAGCAGAATCCTCAAAATATGAAGACATGAAGGCAGCATCGCGTGATGTCTATTACAGGCCATGTTGGGCAAAAAAGATGTTTTTCATAAAAGAATTAATGCATGGTACATTATCAGTGCTGGACTGTATATAGAATGGAATGTTAACAGATTTTTTAATTTCCATGAGACTATTGCTTGGGCTGTGCATAATTCATTAATCTTCCTATAGAAAGTGCTTTGCTTTAGCTAAGGCTTGAATAAACCTCTCTTTCCCAACAGCTTTGACCAATTCAAAACTTGTGCCATTGGAGGTAAAATTAATTATTACTTGTCCAGAATATTTCATGAATTGTAAATGAAATATCCAGATCTTTGTGGCATTTCATAAAATACCAATATGCAATACATTTTGGTTTTTTTTTTATGTGTTTTGAATATATTTTTTCTTTCTTGTCAGTTCCAAACTTGTTTATTGGCCTGGACTTTGGGAAGGCAAATACACCATGGTGGGCTACCTGGATCATATGTATTTACTTCATATTCAACCTTGTTTGTGAGATCATCTTGGAGGTCCATCAGTGCTGCACCCACAAAAAGAACAAAGGTAAGTGCCATTGAACTTCATTAATTGATTGGTAGGTTTGTAATCAACAGTAAGAACAAAGGTAAGTGCCATTGAACTTCATAAATTGATTGGTAGGTTTGTAATCAACAGTAAGAACAAAGGTAAGTGCCATTGAACTTCATTAATTGATTGGTAGGTTTGTAATCAACAGTAAGAACAATGGTAAGTGCCATTGAACTTCATAAATTGATTGGTAGGTTTGTAATCAACAGTATTTTCAGCACTTTTTGACTTCATCATGCCCATTAAATGGGAGCTAAGTACTTTTCACAAAGATGCATCAAAGCAGCTGTCTGGCATGTACAGGTATCAGATCTCTGACCACCAGATATAGAGTCCAACAACGTACCAACTTAGTTACTGTCTTTCTTGGAAATTCAGTAAAATCCATGTTAAACAGAAAAAAGCTGGTAGAAATAAAATGGCCTTTGAATACAAATGGATGCTTTATAATGCAGTATACTATTTAATGTATTAATTATTTAAGTTTTTCATGCATTTATATATATTAAAATAGCTATTATAAATCCGATTCCATTAAAACATTTATTAATCACTGAGAGAATTTTTATCCATATATGACACATAACATATATTGAATCAGGTATGTGCCATATTAAAGATTTGGCTGTTGCATCTTCTCAAGTAATTTGAGATTTTGGTCATAGACTTATATTGAACAGTTGAAGTTACTTATAAAGGAGTGTATCACTTTTAGTTTTATTGCAATAAAATTGTACTTAATTGTAAAACTGACTTGAATGCTGCATGTTTGATCATTGCAGAGATCAGAAAGAAGTATGAACTAATGAAGAAGGAAAACCCAAAAGCTAACATTCCTGAACCATGGCCAGCTGTAAGTAGCACTGCTTATTATGGGATCCTTAGTTGTGTGCTATGAAAATTTATTTCCCTATCAGGATTAATCAATTGAAGTTCTTTTTCATAAACTTCTTGCAATGATTTTCAAAGTTATTTTCTGAAAACATTTGATTGCCATTAATTTTTTAAAACCTGAGCATGGTTCAAAATTTAAGGTTGAGATTAAACAGCTGAAAACTGCATTCTTGTTCAAACATAGGTTCACATTGGTATTAGTGTACACTGAATGTTCTTCAAAAAAGGTAGGAACTAAATTATGCTTCTGTTTTTAGAATTGCATATTCATGTCCCATGTTTAATTTCATGATGAAAATCATAAATCTACATACAGATTAAATATATGCATCTCTTTTGAGGGAACAAAACATTTTATTCAAAATTAACACAGGCCATGACCTTTGGTCTACTTTGTAGATATGCAGCACCTAATTGTTTTTACTTGGGAGTCTGCTTGTTTCAGAATTTAACACCATGTCATCCTTCCATTCTTTTCGAGAATAATATGATTCTGTTCTTTGTGACTACTATATAAACTCAACTTTTAAGTCAACACAGATCCTGATCTGCTGTCTCATAATGCGCTGACAGGTTAGGGTCCACATTGATTGTTCTTCACATCACTCCAAACAAATTACATAGACCCAGATATGCCAGTACATTATGTATTATAAATGGACCCAGCTTATGAGTATATGTGGCAAGTTCATCTGTAAATTGAGTGATAAATGATATGTTCATAAATATAAAATATGTATTTATAGAGAAATTTTCATACATATATTAACTTTTAAAAAAGTATGAGAAAGAGTTTAATACTCTGAATACACTGGGGACTCATTTTTTGGCAGTTCCTTGAAAAATGTGTGTTTTATGTATTGGGTTTCGAATAAAATTTTATAACTGGCTTCCACATTTTTTGTAGTTTATTTTGAAGAGAAATTATTATTTATAAAATGGAGTTGTTACTGCAAGTAAAACAGGCACTTCTGTTTGATATATGGTCTTTATCTTAAATGCGGTAACCATTTTCATGTAATCTGCTAGTGTGCATGAAAGTACTTGCACATGACATGCTTAGCTTCACCTATTTTTTTCACTGGTTATGCAATTTTTCTGCTCAGTGATGTCATTCAGTATGACATATTAATGAGCTCATTAAAAAAGAAACGACTGCAAATGCAATCATAACACAATATGAAGGAGCTTTTTACTTCAGTAACAACGTCATGGTTATCGACAGCTTTCATAATGATGCCAGTACAAAGGTAGGGTATGTCAGAGAGCTGTTTGCCATGAAAAATGTTGTACCATGGTATTTCTGAATGTACCACAATATATACCATATATATCATAAATATATTAAGGACTAACAAGTGTTCTGGGGATCAGGCCTGGTAGTTGTTTAATTTATGTCTTTCAGTAACTGGAAAAAAATATCTTGCTCAGACTTATAGAAAAATGAAACCATATTATTTTCATGATACTACTTAGAAAAATTGTGAATTGAAATAATAGAAAAGAAAATATTTTAGTTGAAAGATAATAATCACATTCTCCCCCACCACCAAGCCAATGACAATCAAATGATAAGGACCTTTTAGGAAGTGAATTTTGTATATTAGTTATTGTTGAAGTTGTAATAAAAAAAACTGTAACTAAAGTAGGATGATTAAGCTTGCAATATAGCTGATGCTATAAAAGACATTGTGCTGCCTATTGATATAAATAAGAAGTGTTGATACTGAAGCCTACAGTTTTCTAGCTACACACTAGGGGTGTTTAGCGAACTATAAATACGGCATGTCATACTATAGATATGGCATGATGTCAAACTGTAAATACGGCATTATGTCATTTGACCACTAGGGATTGGGCCATTGGGCATATTGTTTTTGGACAGTTATGTTATACAACATTCAATAAACGTTACTGTTATTCTCATTTCTATCAAAGTGAAACTTGTTTGTTGTGTAAGAGAGATTTTTAATAGTTGTGTAATGATTTTGTTATGGAAATTGAACTGACTGTTCCTGCCTCTATACATTGTTTAACCCTGTAAAGTTATATGAGGATTAATAATAATACTGAATAATAATAATACTGAAGTACATTTTAATGGTAAAAATTGTTCAACTAGCCCATTTTGAATAGAGTACAGTAAATTAATCCTTTCAAATTCAAATTTAAACTCATCACACCCCTCAGAAATACTGATTTTAACTGACAATAGAAATGTTTTTGTCATGTTATAGCACAATTTGCTTCATCATATTAATTCCATTATGTTACATAAAAGAATTAAGGGCCTGGACTGATAAAAGAAAATATAAGTTCACATTTCCTTTTTCCCACACACTTAAAAAAAAACAATTAAACAATAATATATGAACTGAAATTTGGGCGAGAGGGGGGGGGTCTAGCATGCTGCATGTGTTATTTAATAACTGGAGTGTTTGGTACCCAGCATTTCTATGCATGTTATCATATTTCCATTAACATTAGTTGAATTTAGTTGAAAAGATTTATTAATGTTCATGATTATTTAATATTATTAAAAATGAATCAAGCCAAATTTTCAATTTGTTGAATGAACAATAAAGAAAAACAAGTCGTAAAATGGATTTTAAAATAACTGTTTCTGTACATCAATATTATAGTGCATTAAATCAGAAGAATTTATTTATAAATGATGTTATAAGAGATGTACAAATAGAACATTTCATATCAATTGGTATAAACTGTAAGGCAACATGAAATGTATTTACAAAATGATGTCAGATTAATTACTGCTTCAGTAAATTGATTAAAATTTAATTTGTTGTTTTTTTTTGTTTTCATTTTCTCTAAGTGTGGTATTTTATAATTTAAATAATGGAACTGCCTGCCATGTTATTATCACTGTTTGTGTGAAACGGGAGCTAGGTAGTGATTCATGAAGCCACACAAGTACCACTGCTAAACGATCCTACTGATATAATAGGCAGGGTAATTTTGAGTGGGACGCCAATACCTTGACAAGATATTTATCAGAGAGGGCCAATAAGTATAAAACGCACTTACTCAACAAACAAAATAATATGTAATGGACTTTAGAAACTATGTAAAATTCAGACAAAAAACAAGTGTGCTCTTAAAAATTATAAGATGATTTGCAATCTTACAAAGGATTACATATACTTTCGACATTCATATATACTAGTAAATAACTAAAATATGACATGGGTGTTTTGGTTTCATTTTAGATTTTTTAAGTCCCACATTTTTCCAGCCAGATACAACCATATTGTTTTTAATTGAAGGATAATTTTTAAAACTATTTTGTCAGGAATAATTCCTATACATTTCTTGCTAATTTAAACTACTAATGTACTGATACAGTCAAAATGTACTATGGTGTATACCACTGGGGAAAAAATATCACAGTAAACTGGTATATTGGGTAATACTGCACACTTGTAGCATGTGATGCAAGGTGTGTAGAAGTATCAGTGCACCCTGGATTCATTTTAAAGCACATTTAGCACTATTTTCAGTTATGATTCAATGAATTCAGTCCTGTTAATCACACTTCCCAATTAAACCTTACATCAGATGATAAACAGGAATAAACTTGGTTATGAAATGAACCAGTCTGAGACTTTTACATGTATTTACACCACCAATATGGCTTCCAGAGTGTCAGTGGATTGTACAGTTAGACTGCAAGCTTGAGGAATTGTAATCATTTCCATCAAAGGTGATTTAACTTATTTGTTTAATGTTTAAAATAATACCATGTTGCTATAATGACAAGGAAGTGGGGACATAAATCAGTGGTACTCATTTAACAGCTTAATGAAGAGTCGAAAGTGTGTACAGCTTCCAAAGTAGTTTTCACACTTCTCATCAGTATTCATTATGTGTAAGTACATACTTTGTTTATGTCTAGAGCCTACCCCTTGGGAGTTGCAATGTTCTTCTCAAAATGGCTGCATTAAATAAAGCCTAAATTAAAGTTTCAATTTGTGTCTTATTAAGTGTTAACAACACATCAGACATGCATACTGTCAGGTTCCATGGAAACTCTGTTCTAGGCAGTAGCAGCCACTTGCCATGGGGAAAATGCATTCAGGAGTTTAAGTGTTAACAACACATCAGACATGTATACTGTCAGGTTCCATGGAAACTCTGTTCTAGGCAGTAGCAGCCACTTGCCGTGGGGAAAATGCATTCAGGAGTGCTGTTTTTTTTAATAATTTTTGATCAAAACAATTGTACTTATTAAGGCATGCAGGAGTATATTGCTGATTCTGGTATCTGGCAATTGAAAATTTGGAAACTTGCGTTTTTTTTCTGAATAATTTTGCAGTGAAGTCACTGATGACTGCTAGTGCAGCATATGTTTGAGATTGTATAATTGATATAAGAACTAAATTAACAATGTAACTAGCAAAATTTAGAAGTAAACCAATTTTTTTCTTAGGATAAAAATGTCAGAGCAGAAAATACTGAAAGGAAAAACTAGATAATAATTGGACAATAACTTTAATTGAATTGGAGTCCGATTCAGAATTGGAGAATGCCATTGAGTAGCCCATTACTAATGCACAGCCCTAGACATTTGAACTCGTCAGTTATCTTCAAGGCAAATTTATTTGAGAACTTGAGAAATTCTAGCATCACTTTTATATCAATATGATCTGTATTAGTGCTGACATTTAATCTGAGGAGAATAAACACAGGAGGGCAGTACTTCTTTTGAACAGTAAATGTTTATGTATTATTTAATTATAGACCTTAATTAAGGTTAATATAAAGCTGTATAAGATATTAAACTTGATAATTACCAATGGAAAGAAAAATTCTCAGTATAATAGGTTTGCTGGTTTGTAAAACCCATTTAGTCTCCTAAAGTAGGGTCTCTAATTGTCTTATTAGACAATTTAGTGCAAAAATGTTTAAATTTAACATACTTTATGTTAAGGAAATTCCATTCAGGCATGGTCTTATCACTTTGACATGTTATAACCTTCCTGTGTTGCTGTGACATTAAAGATCAAACCAAACCAATGACCAATATGGTGTCACCAAAATATCATGTCAAGCAAAAGTGACTGACATTGTACAAGTGCAATATGGTGAGTTATTGCAAATGTCATGACATCGTGATTTGACAGTATAATGAATTATGGCAAATTGCATGTCATGATAGGACAGTATAATTAATTATGGCAAATTGCATGTCATGATAGGATGGTATAATGAATTATGGCAAATTGCATGTCATGATAGGACAGTATAATTAATTACGGCAAATTGCATGGCAACTACTTAAAATGCAGAGTGCTGAATTATTGCAACTACATGACAGTGCAGAATAATAAATTATTACAAATCACTTTACATATTGTCAGTGCAAATCACATGACATAGAACAGTATGATGAATTATCATAAAGACAGCATTTAGTGCAGATGAATTATTTATTCTGATGTGATAATGCAGTATGATCCATTATCACAAATCACTTGACATCATGTCAGTCAGTTAACAGGATTCACATGACACAATGTCAGTCAGTTATCATGATTCACATGACATCATGACTGCAGTATGACATGACAATGCAGTGTGATCAGTTATTGCATAATTACTTGTCAAATCATTGAAATGTGATAAATTAATAATTACATGACATGATAGTATATGATGAATTATTGGGAATTACATGAATACATGTAATACAAGTTATTGTAGAATTACTATACATTATACATGTATATAAATTGTTATAAATCCAAATATTTCTTGACTAATGCAATTATTTTGGTTTTCAGGGGAGAATATTCAAGAGGAATGTGCTTATAACCCACTTCATTGTGACTCTTATTGTCACTATCATCATGGTCATCGTTTTAGCTGTGGTATAAGCAGGCAGCATGGATGATGGCTGACTTGAAGATGGTGCTCTTATGTTGAATTTTTGCTATGTGAAGCTGTGTAATTATCCATATATGACATGTAGTCTATAACCGTTATGAGATTAATCTGATTATTGTGGAATAAACCTCAATAAGGGAAATGTGTGACTTTGCCATGTATTTACATAACCTGTTATGCTGGGAGCAGCTGTAATAATTAAGGTGATAGATCCAAACAGATTTAACACATTTAGTATTTGTCATTTAAAAAAATATTGTTTCATCAAAGCATGGAATTGTCTAGAAAAAGGCTGGGCATCTCCAATGCATATGTGATAAATTGAAAAATAAATTCTGCTTATATAATTAAAGATACATAATTTGAGTTGTGCATAGGTAATACTGCATGTTCTTGTCATACAGGTTATTCCTGTATATACATTTATTTTAATTATGTAGTATTATAAGTTTCATGGAAATAAGAAGTTGAATATAACAGAATTTAAATCTTGTTTATATAGTTATCAGCCTAACATGCTTGTTAAAAAAAATTGTTTTGCATATGTTTAAAGGTGGTGGATCACAGGATCTATGTAAACCAACATTGCAAAATACAGAGTGGTGTACAATAACAGCTTAAATAGATGTGACCACACATTTATCTCAAGACACATGACTTATTAATAAATTTAATGAGATAAAGCTGGTTAACTAATGAAAACTGATAGATGGTGAACGATTTTGATAATCTTATTATATATTGTAAGAACCAGTCTTTCCATTAACTTTAGCATTGTAACTTGAGTTCTTTAGCACATACCTTCACCAGATTTTGGGGTTATCTTGCGCTTTGGTTAGGAGCCATTTAATTTTAAGGTCAAATGTCAATGTCAATATGATTGAAAGAAGAAAAATGGTTTCCAGTTTTTTTTTCTGCCTGACATACCTGGACCAAAATTTTGGGCTAGCTTACACAAGAGTAGAAAAAGAAAACCAATTGATTTTTGGGTTGAAAGGTTAAGGTTCAAGGTCTGTAGCTTAAGGAAGCAAAATAATTTCAAGACAGTAAAATTTCTTCTCCATCATAGGACCAAACATTGTTGACAGCTTGTACTTGGGGTATGGAAGAAGCCTATTGTTCTGGGAGTGAACAAGTTATTATTAGAGAATTATTCAAAAGGGTGGCATAAACAAGCCCTTCACATTACTCTTATACATTATTATTTCTACCCTAAATATCACCAAGTTTTCATTTAAATCATTTTCAGTTTCTATAATCTATTGTTTCCATTACCAATATTTTGAATATTTGCAATAAATTCTGCTTCTATAAGTTCTACACAATAACATGTACAGTCATGTACAAATTATCTTGGGAACAAAGGAGGATGTAAGTGTGCTAGTATTTAGTTTTGGCTGACTTAACATGATACAGTAATATGCAGTGTAATAGATGCAATTGATAAATAATTAGTTTAGATGGAATTCTTTGCACACTTTTGTCTATAGAGGAGTAATCATAATAAAACTTTATTTAAAAAAAGGATCAACATGGAATAAAGTCTAAGAGGTAGAGTTTGTTAAACTATATTTGTTATATCAAAATCAAATATTAAATTGTATCCTATCTTTTGCTAGACTCGCTGCCGTTATGTAAAGTACTTACATAATGTACTTTTTATTAGTTGTTATTGTACTTAGTGAATAGACCATTCATTTCACGTAAATATAGTAAAGATATTTTTATTATTTTTTAATTTAATCCTGTAATTTACTTCCAGCATCAAATTCACCTATTTCTAAGTCATTGTATAACTTGAAACACCAGCAGAATATGCCAATTAGCAGATCTTACAATCTGAACTAAACAACAAATTAAGTAAAGGAAAAAAGATAAGTTTGATATCTGCCATGTATTATTTTCACCATTGGGATAAGTGAAAGTTGGCATTTGAAAAAGTTAGTGTATTCTTATGTATAACGATATTTAATCTTTTGCTTCAGTAATATTTTTAAGTGGGAAAATCTTGTTTGATATAAAGGTTGAACTTTTTGTACACTCATTATCAGCGTTTAACAGGCATGAATTCCTGTGTGATAAGTGTTTGTTGCCATATATAACTGCATGTTAGTTAGATCCATCTGCAGACAGTATAGACCCAAATCTGACTGTATGCAGTTTGTTAGGAATAAGCAGTAGAACAGAACAACTTGGTCATTGATGACGTTTTTCGGTACTATTCGGAAGTATTTGCCTCTGCAAATAATACGCGCACAAATAGTTACAAGTAAAATAATTAAATAAATATCGAACTCTTTTAAAAACGTTTTTAATACATAATAATTTTAGTTAATAATACAATTTTTCATCTTATAGGCGATATGTATGGTATACGGTACACGAAAAGTTTAAGCTTTGCATACGATAATAAAACAAACCGTACTCTCCGGAGTCACACCTACTACTCGGTTCATGTCTGGATCTGGCAAATTGTACATCCATATACTCGGATTCAGTACTCAGTGAAAATTATCTACTTGGTTAGGCCCTAGTTGATACATGTGCAATGACAGATCTAAGGATTTATCAACACCACAATGCAAAGATGTATTTGTACATGAACAATGACAGATCTAAGGATGCATCAGTGCTGTCAACAAAGATGTGCTTTAATACATTTGTAATGACAGATCTAAGTAGTATCAACACCACAATGCAAAGATGTATTTGTACATGAACAATGACAGATCTAAGGATGCATCAGTGCTGTCTACAAAGATGTGCATTAATACATTTGTAATGACAGATATAAGGATGCATCAACACTACAATGCAATGAACAATGACAGATCTAAGGATGCTTCAGCAATTCAATGCTGTCTGCAAAGATGTACATTAATACATTTGTAATGACAGATCTAAGGATGTATCAGCACTACAGTATAGTAGAACAGTTGAGGCTTACCTGGTCTGCAACATCAGGCTAGACTGACTGAGCTTACCTCGAAACAAAACATTTCTTGTCATATTTAGCAATTTAAGTTTCCTTTAATTGCAGTTGGGAGTCTGAATATCAAAGTGTTTGTCTTGATGCTTTTGTACATATACCTGTATTCATTGTCTTGTTGCTAATATTTTTATTAATTGTATGATCGAGTTTGCCTTATGATAGTTATGAAGATATATACCCTATTTGTGTATTCTATGTAAATTCACTGAAAGTGAAGGGAAAATCTGTGCTTTAAATATGTAAGCTTTCTGTACATACTATGACAGAAATATGTGCATTGGAATGAATGCTGCATTTATAGATGTTTATTCAGTGTTTTTTATAGCACACTATATGTACTTATTGAATCAATATATAAATCAAGCCCATTTGTAATAATTTAATATGTAATATGTATCAAACAATGTTGAATTAATGCCATGTTCAATAAAGTTGATGGATCATATATAAATCATGTCTGTCAATATGTCCATCTGTCACCAATTTGGTATCTGCAGGATGGATTGACAGGAATTTTCTTTGGGATTTAAGAATTTGGCAAGTAGAATTAGATTTATGAAACCTTAATAGACTAATTTCCAGCATTGTGTTTTATAATTTAGAGGAGTTAATTACTTGATCTCAATCTTGTCAGATCTGTTATGTAACTTTACCTGATTTTAATTAGATATGGCATTCTGGTTCCAGCATTCCATTACATCATTTACATGGATTATTCCACATAACTGCCTGACTATGGTTTCTATAGCATACTTTACAGAAGATGATTGGATTTTAGCTAAATCCTGTATCCATCTCTATATTGACGAGTTCTTGAACAAGTTTGATATATAGTTTTCCACAGTATCATTTAGAAAAGCTATGTCCCTGATTGTGTATCCTTTCAAATCTTGTTTTCTTCAGAATTACATTACCATAACTTTTGATTTAATTTTCCAGATCTATACTGATGAGACCTTTAACATGTTCAATTTACTGCATTCTCTATAATTTACAGGAGTTATAACCCTTGATGGCAGTCCTTCTGTCGTAATTTTCCACAGCAGTATGTTGCTCATGTACCTTGGATTTCAACCAAATTTATTTTTATCATGGTGATACCTGAAATAACATGGATTTGAGCATTTCACTTCATTATTTTGAGGAGTTATGGACCTTTATTTCTATTCTTGTAACTTTGGTTTCTCAGCTAACCTTTAGTGGAAATGTTTTGTTATGTGTGGTCATGATTTTACAAAATTTATATACGTCTTTATTATCAATACATTTGTATCATACAGAGATAACAGTCACTATAAAAAAATCAAAACCATGCTTTTTCTACCTTTTGGTGTGAAATTGTTCCTGCAATATCAGGGGAGATCATCTTACTGTGATGTCTGGTAAATCAGGGTAGTTATGTGGAAAGGGATCCACGATAGCTAAATTTGTAAGAGTGTTTGACTTGTAATATATATATATATATATATATATATATATATATATATATATATATATATATATATATATATATATATATATATATATATATATATAAGCCACTATTGGCTGCTTCCTCAGGACAAGTATTTAGCTCCAATTTCCTCAGCATGATATGCTTACAGCCAATATTGAGTTAAAAATACAGTTATTACCAACCAACCAAATAATCTTTTAGGAGTAGAAAATTAACATTTCTTGGATTATATGAAATTAAATCTTGGACTTCCACAATTATGCTCAAGGCTATAAAGTTGGTCTTTAAAGAGATCTGTAATTCGTACACTAAATGATAATGCATTTACAAAATAATTTTGATTGAAAATGTAAGGAGCAATAAAGAGACAATTTGTAGATTCAGCACAACAAAAATGTGAAGAGATTTAGTACATTGAAGAATGTATATCTCTAATTTCTGTACAGATATTGTTTTATAACACCTAGTTTTCCTTGAATGGAGATTGCAGATCTTTACATTTTTTAGATCTTGTGAATTTGTGGATAATTTACAGCACACATCGAAAAGTGTTTATTCCTACAGGAAAATTGTCTTTAGTTGATTTATATTTTCAACTTTAGATGAAAACAGGCTGTATTTCAGAAGAAGTAACCCGTAATGGAGATATTAAGATTATCAGTTTTAATTTTAATTTTAAAAAATACCTATTTAGTAGGAGTAAAATATATTAATTCAGAATTTATTACAAATATAGATCATGATTTTTCATACTTTACTAGGTTATGTTTTTTAGTATGAGCAGTGTCAAATGATAAAAACATAAAACTACTGAAAGCACTGAGGACACACTTTTTAACTTTCTATATCTCACAACAAAATAAAAGATCTGATCACAAAACTGCACCAGTAAATTTAACCTTTTGCACATGTCCCTCTCCCTATGCCTTGAAAAACTTCAGGGGCAAAGTATAGCTCGGTCAAATGGGTTAATCATGTAAAAAAGTTTTATTATCTGCAAATAATATAAAATGTGATTTGCTTGTATGCTTATTCTATGTTTTGTAGTTATATCAACATCTATAAATTAATTCTTTCTGCAATACACCTGTTCATAATTGAATGTATTCTTTGTACTGTATTTAATCAAATAAAACCCATGCTTTTGTGCTATATGTCATGGTAATATTTTACTTTGGGAAATGATTTTGTACAATACTGTATATACTATGAGTCCAACTACAAACTGCACAGACGCAGATCTGTCGTTGCATAATGTGCTGGCAGATTGGCAGGTGTCTTATGTGATAGCAGATCAGGATCTTTGTTGTTTAAGTCTGACTTTACTTATAAGTAAGTCTATAAGGTATATCAATAGTAGGAATTTTTCTTAGACATGTTGGAGGCACAGACACTTGTTACTGTTGATATTAAATAAGAGGTACACAAAAGAGCCCCGAGTGGTCTAAAGCGCTTTCCATTATGGATCACTGCCATCTCACCTCTGTCTGCGTGGGTTCAAGTTTAAGATTCAGCTAATGTAGTTATGTGAGAAAGCTTGCCAGTAGCTTCTTGTGGGTCGATGGTTCTTTCTGTGGGTTTTCCCAGGTTCTTCCTCTACCAATAATACTGGCCGCCATGTATAGCCAATTGTGTGCTGAAAAATGGTGTTAAACCCTAAAAGAAACCAAATAAGAGGTACACATATTTTATGCTTGTTGTAGAAAATGACTTTCCACTTCACAATGATAAATTAGTTTTATTTTTTATTTTTACACTAAATAATGAATTATTACTTTTGATTTTGAAGTTTGCCCTAAGTTTCATGATAGATGTGGAAGTTTCTGCTGAAGAGTCATTAATAAAACATATGCCTTCAAGAAACTCTTTGAATTTGTTTTCTAATTATTTCTTTAACCATTCACCACAAAAATGGTATGGGGATTGATGATCATTTATCTTGTGAAACTCTAAAGTCTCAATTGAGGTAGAGAAATAGATAATTCTACATGTGAGTAAATTCACCTTGGCTTGAAAGCTATAGCTGATGTTTGATTTTGACATAAAGTTTTAACCATGTATATGTGTTTTAATCTTTGTTTTTCCATTTCTAGTTATCTTAACTCTGTTGAATTCGTTTTTGATAAAGTGGTAAACTTCGCAACACAGGTTTCACTTGGTCTTGTGATTTTAGTTTTATTGAATAGCAGTTTATCCCATGGTAATCCATACTGGACTTAACTGGTCAGTCTTCATTCATATAATAGCATAAAATTAATGGTGTTTGTGTTATTAAATTTCTAAACCAGTCTGAGTGATTTGGTTCATTTATATATTGAAGACAATCTTGACAATATTTGGAGCTGTAATGTCATTTGAGGTATATTTGCAGGAAATAATAGATTATCTTTATGATTTTAAGAGGTAAGATAATATAGGTTAAATTCTCCTTGTCACCAATGACGTTACATTTACATGATGAACAGACTGACATAGTTCTACAAACAAAATGACAAACACCAGAAATGCAACCAGAATTTATTATTTGGAAAAGGAAACACTGGAAGATTGTTAAGAAAGTCAGTGTACCTGGTCAATTGCCAACCAGTAGTAAGCATGCAGATCAGATTGATACACAGTCCCAGTGATAGAGATGTTAATTCGGTGAAACAACACAATTTTCATTGATATTGAATTTTCTCGACAGAGAAAGAAATTACTTTTTTGTTAGAATATTTAGTACAATAATAGTGCTTCTAATTAGGAGGTGGGATTTTTGCCAGAATTGAGGCTATCGGCATTGCCTATAATATAAATATTTATTATGCATTTTGGTAGCTTACAATGAATAATGCCTAGAATATGTATGTACATGTATAATTAACATTGCTTACTTGTCAAAATGTCTTCCTTTTTTATATTTGCAATGATATTACATGTTTTATTGCATGCTTTTTTGCAGGCCTGTTTTATTGTTTTTGTTCTATTTTTTTTTACAGTTTTGACTTTTCTTAGTATATCTTCACTGTATGAAGTGTATAGTAGCATCACATACTCACAATTCGTAATATAAAACCAAATGAAATTCAGAAGTAACTTTGCATCCAGTTATTGACAGTTAATAGTCATAAAATGAATGGAGAAAACAACCCATACATTTCATTTCATTTTCTTCATTTAGCTAATACAGTAAGATCTGATTCCTAGTGTTTGTGCTACTGAATGAATCTTTATTAGGCCTAATTTTAGATATCCTTTTTGGGGAAAGGCAGTAGTGACTATTAGTGTTAATATTCAGAAGTAATTATTTCTTCTAAGTACTACTATTTAAATTGACCTTTTAAAAACTCCTGGTCTTTGGGTCAACAACTGTTGAAACAAACAGTAAAAAATACTTTAAATAGTTTCTGGTCTATCGTAAAAGTTATTGGTTTTGGTTGTAGTGCAAATGGCAGTTTAGAAAGCTGCTAAATAAAACTAAAAGTTTTGATAAATAGTTTCATATAACCAATTAATTTAAACCATGGCACATTACTGTTTGTTTTTTTTTCACCTTTAATGCAACTGAACGGGATTTGTTTTCTGTGAGAAACATTTGCACCTTCATTTCAATGAAATTTGTCAAACAATTATTTTCAATTCAAAATGCAGAATTATTATTTGAACACAAAATTGAATTGACTCTGTTTTGAGATTTTGGCTATCTTTTTTATTTTCTAAATGCAAGACTAAAATGACTGTGAAATAACTTAAAACATTTTTTATCTGATGTTTTTGTTTGTTAATATCTCTGTCTTATGGGGAAAAAAGCTCAAATTTTCAGTGTATCAAAAATTTTAAAAAATATACAGCTGTTTAATTACAAACCTGTTAAGCAAATAATAAATATACAGTAAAAAAATGTTTAAAACTAATATGTAGCTATTTCATATTAAATCAGTTTTAATGCCAGCTCAAGCATTATTCTTTTTTCAAAGGTACTAATTTAAATATGTACAGTACTACTCAAAAGCTCATCCTATCACACTTGCTCTCAATGTCTACTGTATCTCGTGCTTACTCCCACTCCAACTAACCATCAATTACTCCATGTTTGACTGCTGTCACAGTTTCTCTGATATTTTATTTTAATACCCTAGCTTGATGTTGATTCACCAGTTCTCTCAGTCGATTGATTGATTTCATTTTCTCCAGACTGCTACGATATTTAAGTACTTCTACCCTATCTAAATTTTGGAGGACCTGATCTAAGGGGATCGCTTTTACAACTCTCTCTGTATATATGTTGACAAAATCATTATTAAGGAACAAGTGGTGCATAGTCAAGAATATAAGAAAGTAGTAGTTAGTATAGTGATAATAGAAACAGTAGAGTGTCAGTCTACATTTTAGATGCTTCATGCTCAGACCAATATGGTTACCGTAGTGAATATGTAGGTTCAAGTGTCTGCTAAGCCAACATGGGTAAAAAGCTTGCAAGTACCTTCCCATGAGTCAATGGTTTTTCCTGGGGTTTTCATCAAGCATAGAGCTTTTGCCAGCTATATTTTTGTTAGTATCACCTGTCTACCTCATTGATGTGCTTTCTGCCTGATGTGCTCCCCAGTCACTTTATGTTAGGAATATTAACCTGTTACCTCACGAATCCAGCCCTACTAGAAGGCAAAAATCATCTCTTTCTAGATCGTATAGACTAAGGGAAATAATTTAATTTTGGTGTTCAAATTGGACCATCCAACTTTCATTTTGGATGATTTATTGTTTAGGATAATCATTCTTCGACTAAGTATATATGGTCTTTGACATGCAGCTTGTGTAATATGTGCTCAGAAAAAGTCTGGGCTACAGAATTTGCAAGATAGTAACATGCTCAATTGCTAATTTGTGTTTTGTTTTCTCTTGTGTCATTTTAGGAGAAATGTCAACTTAATGCATGAAATGCAAAGTTCAAAGCAATAATCCTTAAGGCATCAAAGGGAAGGAAAGACAGAATAAGACAAAAAGACAATGTTGATGTCCTTAGTATACATCTAAAGACAACCTAAAGTTTGTCGCTGGCAATTCCAACTCATTGACAGTTTCCCCCTGATTTTATTTAACCCATTAAGCATAAGTACCCCCACACACACATATCCAAGCATGGCCTTGTGTTTGTATCAGAATCAATTAATCCATTTCATAATACTGCTTTGCCATCAACGTCCATTCAGCATGGGGGCATTTTGAGAGAACGGTCCAGCCAACAAATAAGCTAAACCTAAGGAGATCAATTACTACCTGTCAGGTAGAATTGCGGACCCAGGGATTCTCAGACTTTCCTTTCAGGCAACCAAGTACCAGTAACTTTTTCAGTTTGTAGGCACTATATCTTCAAAGTTAAAGTTAAATGCTCCAACCTAATATAATGTGATGCATGCCTTCAGTCCATGTCACTCAGACTGAGCCTCTGATCGCCTAGTAGTTAAAGCACTTGCCTCAAAATCTGGAGGTCGAGAGTTCGATCCACAGCGGAGTCAAACCAAAGACTTATAAAAATGGTACTAACAGCTGCCTTGCTTGGTGTTCAGCATTAAGATGTTAATGTTAGGACTAGTCAGCCTGGTATCAGGATAATGTAACTGGATGGGACATCATGCTACATGTTTGCTGCATGATGCCCCTGTGCTATACATCACTATAAACTGCCACACTGCAGACATCATAGCGATATGACTGAAAAATTGTTAAAGCTATGTTAAAAATCCAAATCACTCGCACACACACACTCAAGCCTCATCCAAACTTTGCTTTACAGAGGACCCTATTTGGGTCACCATTACTTTGGAGGAAAATTAAATTAGTTGGAATCGGGTTACTGAGGAACTGTCCCTCCAACACACTGCTCAAACCACACAAGGCCTTTCAAAACAATCAGACCCTTCACTACAGAGGGACAATAAGTAGACTCTGGACAAAGATATTTTCAGTCGAATGTGCAATATAGATCCCAGCTCAATGCTTCTCTGCCTTCAAGCCTCCTAACTCTAGATACTGACCTACTTTCCTCACCGCCGCAGACAACCTACATGTGGATGGCTGCCTCCTTCAGTTTCAGGCTCTGCTTGGAAAATGATGGAAGCCAGTAATGTCTAAATTGGATTAGGTTGAAGAATGATGCCCCAGTTATAGACATCACTATAAACTGCCAGACTGAAGACTGAAACATTGATAAAGCTACGTTAAAAATCCAAATCACTCACTCTTACTCACACACTTGCTCACCCAGGTTGTAGAATATTTCTTTAATGAAACAAATAGAAATCTACTAATATTGAAGTTTTTGGACAGCTTCATTTCGTTCAAGACATTTATCATCCTTTCAACCAATTACGTCATTCGTGGCTTCCATCGCTTTCCAACCAACTGAAATGTAGTCCCAACAAAACTTGGAAACATGTCCATTCGCGTGCGTGAGAATTTGTATTTATTCGAAAAGACGTGAGAGTAAGTAAAGTCCACCTTAATCAACATGACTTTCATTTGTGGAAAAGCTTCCATATGTGCTGTCAAGTGAGAAAGATATTCCTGAAACTTTGGAGAGAATCCTGATACCAAGTAGGCCTCCACTCTGAGGCATAGAAGGGAAAGTGGTGTTTTCAGGGACTTGTGTCATATGAATATAATTATCCTGTTGAGCGCCTCAATTCTTCAAATGTCAGACTATTCCCTTACTTTTCCCCAATTACTATCAACAGTTACCGCTCCATGATATCGGACAAATTGCGGTATCATGGTAGGCGTAAGATAGGGCATGAGAAAGGTATATCGGATCGTTTAGACATGTTTGATCTTAATTGACCAAAATCCTTCACCATGTTTCCAAAATGGAATATATTCTGGGTTTTAACATGCCTCGTTTCAAGCAATTAGCCCACACATCAATACAGTTATTGTCATGCAAAATAGTTTTGTTTATAGCTTTAACTTCCACATGCAGGAAGAACGCAATTCATACTCTTTCCTTCGACCTGAATTCTTTTCAGTTCAGATCAAATGGTTCTGTGGTCCTCCTGACACAACCAGCCATAGTAACCAAAATGGATTAATATCTGTCGGCAATGAAAGAGTTGTCATTTGTCAGGTCTCTTCTTTTAGATAGGTCAGGAACATTGGCCATACAAGATCCTGTTCGCGCACTCAAGTACTACTTTAAACACACAAACGCCACTTTCTTCCTGTGAAGGGGGGGGGGACATGACTTCATAACTGAAATGGGTATACACTAGACATACTCCGAGGTCACACAAGAATTGAATCGCCTTGTGCAGATTTCCGTCATGGGATGATACCAATATGTGCAAGCCTCATGTTTGAACGTAACGTTTCGGTCCGAATTATATTACATGCTTTTGGCTAGCATGCAGAAACAACACTCTCGACTTTTTATTCCAAAAATTTAGCTTAAGCAGAGGCAAGCCATGAATCTGGTAGTCCGGTAGCGGCAGCCTGGAATAGCCAATTAAATTTTAATGGTAAGAAGGTTTCAAATATATATCTAGATGTCACAGATAACGTGACCTAAGGTTGTTTTGTTTATGTGATTAAGAGAATGCGTTATCGTTTCCATTGAGAATCCAGTCCTCATTCCCTGGAAGGTACCGAGGTAGAGGTAATGTCATTGAGGAACGCATTTGAAAGAGAGAGCATTTCTAAAAGTCCTTCTCATCGGATCATAAACGAAGGCCATTATGCACACGTGTGATATGATGGAAAAGTCATGGGGGTAGGTAGAAGACTTTGACCTAGATCATTATAAAAAAAAAAAATCACAATTCGACATTATCATACTACTATTTCACAGCTGTTATTGTCCAATGCCTAGCTCCAATAATGCATTAATGCAGAAAATTTAAATATTTTCCCGAAATATATTTTCTGATTGCATGACAACTGTACCAGTGAAAAAGAATAATTTATTTGAAGTGCGTGTGTGTTGCACCTGAAGAAAACCAGAATGTCGGGCAATTATTGTTCACGATCACATTATTGATTGTAGATAGACTTGAAGCTTATAGACATAAGAAAAATATTTGAAGTCGAACAACAACTTAAGAGATGCAATAATCAAGAGAACCGCACTAATCCGAACTCGTTAAATGCCTATGTTTAATTTATTGCGGATGTTATTTGCAAAATCACCACCGTAATCACTGATGGCCTTAGTGTTGCTGAAATTCTGATCACAACAAATATCATAGACACATCTATCGGATTTTTATCAGAGGTATATCAGTAACAACCAGTGGCACATACATATTCTCTCTTCTGTTATGTGTTCGAAATTTCTGTCAGCGGCATAAAGCAGTTTCATTAAACTTTTACTCATTCAATGACTATCGGGGATAAAACGATTTAACATGGCTGTGTTTGACACCAAGGCACAGAAAACTGGAAAACCATTTACTTCTCCTGAGGTACGTATGCGTTGAGTTACATTGTACACCTGCAATCACTGGGACCTGTATATAATGTGAAGTAAATAAATTTATGTTTGTATGACCTGGTAAACGAATATGTGGCTTTAAGTAAAATATGAAGATGATGACGCTGGTGTGTTAGCGAACCTACCCGATACATCATGGAGTAAAACAAATAGGTAAAAACTATATCCCTTTATACACTTATTGTTGGCATGGAACATGTCTGGATATCCAACTTTATTCTAACAAACAGCAAACCCTATAGAAGCGCCTGTAAATCACACCCATGCTGCATGTTACTGATATGATCTTTGCCATACAACATCAAATGCCATCCATGCACGTCAACGTCATGATACTGGTCTTGTTCATGACTTGAGCGCTATTTATCTTACCCTCAGATAAACTGCCAAGTGACATCCCTGAAGTGAAGATGTGGCAGTCCGATCAACCATTTGCAAGAGACAAGTTCGGAATATAGAAGGTCTTTGGGGATCCGTCCGTAATTCATCCGACATACAAGACCCAGCGATTTGATAAGACTTTGGTGGAGGAGTGTGACCATGCTGGGAATCTTGGCACGTTCAAGCATATCGTTGATTATTACTCAATCACTCCAAGTGATCCCGAGTGTGAGGCGTACAGAGTCCATATTTCACTGGCATACAGGAAAGTGCTTAGCACGCAGGCACGATACACTGAGAGCTTAGCGTTCACGGTCTGCATACTGTTGTTCCACACTCTTTGCGACAACATGGTGAGAGATGTTGATGTCTTCCCAATCCGCTTGTTGAGCTCAGCATCGAGCGATAAGATGTTGGTGATGGTAGAGCAGAGGTACGTGAACTGACTGACTACCTCAAGTTCATAGTTGTTGATGATAATGCTTGGGAGATCCACGTTCTGAACCATCACACTTGTTTTATTTAGGCTCATGGTCATCCCAAATTCACCCGATGATTTAGATAGGCGTTGCATCAGGTGCTGTAACTCAGTTTCTGCATGATTGGATTGGGCAGTCTTGTCTGCTAAGAGCATGTCCATGATGGCTGCTTAACGCACTCTGCTATTTGCCTTTAGTCGTGCCAGGTTGAACAGTGAATCCAGCACTAAACTCTTTGGCTTCGTCAGCGCTCTTTCCGTGCCATACAAACGCGTAGTTCTCTTCTCTGGTAGCCATGTCTCCTGCAGTGCGGCGATGTCAACCTCTCGTCCTGCAATATCGTCTTTGATGAAAAGTCTTTCGAATATCGCTGATTGCCTGGAAACCATCTGAGAGTCCAATCAGCATTGTCTCGATACTCCAGGTATCTAGCTTGAGGATTGGAGGTGTCCTTGTTGGTTTTTGTTTGTTGTTTCTTGGTGCAATAGTTACAGTTCTCTTTATCAGGTACTCACGTACCTTAAACCCTGCACACCCAGTAAGGCAGACGAACTATGGCGGGTTGGCACTATATTGTCTGGGGGCTGCCAAACTTGAGGAGGGCGGTAGCTGTCTAGTGAGGCCTATTGGTCTCTCACGCCGACCCCTGGCGTATGATTCTACGCCAATCGAGCAATGATTATAACCGGTAAACTGCTGTTCCCGTGTTGTGTCAACGCAGTGAAGCGAATCTGGAATGTTCTCTCCAGGACGCAAGCCTGGGCAGGTTGATATGGAGAATCAGTTGTTGTCCATGCAGCTGACTCCACCTCTCCACGCAGCTGATGGGGCCAAAGCAATGGACAAACCGATACATTATGGCACCAGCGGCCTCGCGAGAGTTGCCGAGAGGACACTGAAAATAATGCCAAGTCGCCTTAAGGACTCTGTCTCCTGATTTTCTGCTAGGGTTTACTCCCTTAGCTTTTCCCATGAGATTATATAGTCGCAAGGCAACAAAGGTTTAAAAGTCAGAGTTTACATTCTCCTAGACGAGCGACCACCGAACGTTAACGAGCCCCATCTGTCCGATGTGTCTGGTTTTGAGGCGCCAGAAACTCGCCTTGTCATCCCATCTCTAGTCTGTTTAGATAGATTCCGACGGGCTTAGTTAAGCAACTTGTGAATGCCTAGAGCTGGATTTGGTTGTCAGAGGCTATATGAGATGCAAATCATTTGGGTTTTCCAAGGGAAGTGGGTGCTTATCTCCCGCAACCCTTGGAACCCCGCTAATAGTATCAACTCAAAATTAAAATAGATTGCTTACAAAGAGTTGTTCTTATTTATGACATAACAAATGTGTCCATACTAAAACCGCTAAAACATGACATAGACTAGCAAAGACGTTCAAAGTGATCGTAGAAACATTTTAAATTGGTAACAGGCTGATTCGGACCATGGCTGATTCGGACCAAGCTGATTCGGTCCAAATTACGGGCTGATTCGGACCAGATTTCTGGCTGATTCGGACCAGATTTTTGGCTGATTCGGACCATGTGAAATATCAATAGGTTTCGTCTGAGATTTAAATGTGTCACTTACATTTGTTTAAGACCATAGCTGATTCGGCTCAAATTACGGGCTGATTCGGCCCAAATTACGGGCTGATTCGGACCAGATGACGGGCTCATTCGGACCATGTGAACTATTATAAGAAAAACCATGTAGCACACACATTATTTAGTTATAGTAAATATGATTTCTTTAGGATAAAGAAATATTCCACATAAATCTTGCTTTTAAAAAAGGCATTAACATATTCAGACTCATACCATTATACGTAGAAGAAAACAAATCATTTGCATTAAATTTTTAGATAATCATATCTTTCGTCAGATTTTGGACAATCTAGAATCTCTGAATTTCGTTGCATCAACTTCCCTTTGAAAATGACTACTTGACATGGGTTAAAATGTTTGCTTTCTCAGGACAGCGTTGCGATGCCCCGGACAAATCTAAAATGCTGGCCTTTCATGTTTAACACTGACATAGGTGGAGGGGGGGGGGAGAGAAGAAAGGTCAAAGTGACCCTTCACAAAGACTTTTCTGGCTTAAATATGATAAAATTTTAATGCTCAATGCGTTCAGCTTTATGGTTCAGTACTTATCCAAAATTCGACACTTTACAGATAGATTATGAATTCAGAAAAACATTAACAAACGTTGCTTAAAACAAATATTATTAAAATATAATTCGTCGTACGAGGTCCACAAAATTAGAAGAATATAAACGTATGATACTGACGTGTGATATTTTATCGAACTGAATCAAAAATTGTACAGCACTTCACTTTCTCCTTTAAAATATAAGTTTTATGTAGTGTTATTAGTATATAGCAAAATAGACAATATAAATAAATTCATCATACATCTATGCAAAGGCATAACCCTACCATATTGTAAACTCAGATCAATATGTATGAATAAATGTTGCTGCGATTTTTGTCCGCAACAATACGCATACAATCTAATGGAAGTTAATGATTCCTTAAATGCATATTTGAATTGCTCAAAGTACCTGGGAAATAATGTGAAATATCGTGTCTTAAACAAATGTAAGTGACACATTTAAATCTCAGACGAAACCTATTGATATTTCACATGGTCCGAATCAGCCCGTAATTTGGACCGAATCAGCTTGGTCCCAATCAGCCATGGTCCGAATCAGCCTGTTACCATACATGTTTACGTAAAGAATTACAACATGTATTCCATGTTATAAGTAGTAGATTTATAAAATTAATTTTTTTGGCAGACATTTTTATTTTTTTCTTCTTCATTTTGAATTTTCTTTAAGTTTTGTTGTTATAACTCGAGTCTTTTTCTATCGACCACTAAATAATACTAGTGTTAGTTTCTAAAATATTTAAGTACGATAAGTGTTGAGGGAAGGAATAAGACACACAAAGACAGGCAAAGACACCGATAAACGGCAAATACAGAGAAAATACACGCATAAAATGTGCAATGACGGTGCAAAGACTTTCTTATCATATATTGAGGGAAATAATTGATTTATATCACTAAATATATAAGAATTAGAAAGGTTTGCTTTGTCTATGTGTTGGTCGTTCTTTTTTTAAAAAGCATCTAGACATATGGAACTTAAATTATCTTCATTTTAATTATTTACTAGCGTCATCTTGTTTTTATTTTTTAATTTTGTATTGACCATGAAAAATCCTTGTGTATCCATAAGTATTACCGTAAGTATTAAGAGGATGCATAAGGCATGGCAAAAAGACAAGAAAACAGCAAAAGAGAGGGCAAAGGCACACAAAGAACGGGCAATAACGTGGCAAAGACAGTAACATTTGTAACACAATAAATATTTAAGAAATTAAAACAAACTGTTTGCTTTATCTCTGTTTTTACCGTTACAATACCAAAACTATTTATTGCTGACATTATATTTGCGGTATACAGTGGGAAAGTGCTACTATAATCCGATAAACACTTATCAACACTTGTTTACACTAACAAGAAATATAACATTTATGTCAACTAACATAGTGACAGTACAAGGTCAGGTTCAATATGATTATTATAGAGCAGCTTTTTTTTTCAAATGTATTCCCAATTGTGTTTTTAAAAAGGGCAACACGATTTCTACAGTTTACAGCTTTATCTGTAACGAACATTTACATCAAAGAGATAAATATCCAATTCATTGTATACAGGTATTCACTTCTCAAGATAGCAGTAGTTTAATTAAAAAAAATGACACAAGTGGTGTGACCGACAAATTACATCGCATTTGCGGAGAAAGAAGTCAAACCAAAGACTGTGATGTCCTCATATGGAGCTTTCACACTACCAAGGCCTCAATACTTTGCGAAAATGCCTAACCAGAAGACCCCTTGCAAGGGCACTAGGTTTACCCCGAATCAGTGAGCTCAGTTTGGGACGGGGCTCCGGCTGTCCAAGGTGTTTACCTTTGCAGATTGACATCTCACCACTGTCCGCGCAGGTTCAAGGGTAGATGGTAAAACTTGCCAGGAGCTTCCCATGGGTTGATAACTTTGGGTGGGCGACTCATGTTCGTTCTTCCTCCTCCAAAAATACTGCCCTTCATATATCATGTACTAAAAATCGTTTTCAAAACCATAACAGCATCAGCTTGGGACGGTACATGTTCGTACCTTCATTTTCTGCCACACATCGTTTGAACTAGTCCAAACAACACTCACAATGGAACAAAGGTCAGTCCGTTGTTCTCTGTCTCTACCGCCCTCCTACTAGTAGAAAAAAACAAGCTGACTGAATCTTTTTTTGGAGCAGTTTCCGAATCTTCTATAGTATGGATTGGATAATTATTCTTGGAGATTTCAACTTTCACTTTGACTGCCCTTGAAACCGATACACGCCAAAACGCCTAGATTCCTTTCATGTTTTCAACTTTAAACAATCAGTTAACCAAACCATCCATAAACTTGGTCACATTTTAGACTGGATTCTTCATAGACCTGATGATAATAGTCTGCAATCCATCATTGTATCCCACGAACTTGCATCAGATCACCTCTGCATTATATGCCATCTCAACGTATCAGTCCCTAACCCTCCACCTTTGTTTGCTACTAAAAGAAACCTCCATATGATAAATAGAACCAAACTAATGCATGACATCCAAGCAAACCTAACATCTTTCTTACCTCCTACAACAGAATATATCGATAACTGCCTGCGTTCATTGCTTGAAAAACATGCCCCAGCCACCAAGTGCAGAGTATCAATTTAAAAGTGTTTTCCATGGTATAACAGTGTTAGGGACCAGCTTCGCACTGATAAAAGACACCGCCGTAAAGCAGAGAGCTTTGGTTTTGCACTAGACTCACTAGTCATAAACAACAGATCTATGAAGCCGCTAAGATCGTCACATACATAGTCCATTTAGCCAAATTATCCCACTACAGTACTAAGATCACGGAGAGTTCCAGCTGCAATGAGCTCTTCGAGATAACTAACAAACTAATGTCAAGGAACGAGTGTACACCACTTCCAACTACCTTCTCTCCAGTAGACCTTCCGGCCTATTTGCAAATTTCTTTCGTTATAAAGTACAAACCTTCAATGATACGCCTGACAACACAATTTCATTTGACTCGTCGTCGTGACTATACAGTTACGATACTGAACTTCAGCGACAACCATTAGCAGCATTTGAACCTGTCCCTATTATGGATTTAGTACGGACAATCGTGATGAAGAGTGAACCAAAGTCAAGTGAACTTGATCCAATTCCAACATCACTGCTGCTTGAGTGTTTAGACCCAATATTGCCTTCACTAACTGATGTTATTAATATCTCTCTCATCCAGGGGCCTCCTATTATTTTTCAAAATTGCCATTGTAAAGCCTCTGCTGAAGAAAGCAACACTTGACCATAACGATTTCAAGAACTACCACCCAGTTTCTAATGTCCCGTTGATATAAAAAATGTTAGAAAAAGTTGTTCTAACCCAACTTGTATCTCATTTAAATTCAAACAGTCTTTTTACCAATGTACAGTCTGCGTATCACTCTTGCTACAGTACTGAAACCACTCTTCTGAAAGTATGTCATGATATTCTCTCTGCGTTGGATAGCAGAAAGAATACAGTCCTCAAAATCCTTGATATGTCTGCAGCATTTGACACAATGTACCATGCTATATTACGTCACCGTCTCCAGCTTGCATTTCGCATTCAGAATACAGCCTTACAGTGGTTCAAATCCTACTTAGTGAACAGGACACAAATTTTATATGCAAATGGAATACATTGCAGCCCAGCTGATCTATGTTGTGGTGTTCCACAGGGGTTTGTTTTTTGTACCTGCTCTTTTTATTGTATACAGTCAGTCGTTCTCAAGTGTCATAGATCCTCAACCAGTGTCTCGCCACTTGTACGCTGATTACACCCAAATATACAAGTCTAGCCATAATTAAGTTACCATCCATGGAATAGAGAGGTGCATTTCTGATGTGAAATCATCAATAACATGTAACAAGCTGCGGACGAATGATGATAAAACTGAAGTCATCGGATTACAACACAAAGACTTTCTCGTTCACATCCTTTACCTCAAGCATTAAATATCAGCAACACCAACATTAAATTTACAATCAGTACAAAACGTAGGTGTTACTCTAGACCGTAATCTCACATTGCACCAACATGTCATGAACATATGCAAAGCTGCATGTCTTGAGCAGCGACGCATCAGCTCGATTCGCAAATATCTTTCAGTTGATGCCACTAAAACACGTGTGTGTTCATTAGTACCTTGAAGACGGGACTTTTGCAACTCAATTATGTCTGGTTCCTCTCGATAATTACTCCAGAAACTTTAAAAAGTTCAAAGCACTAGGATCATCTTTAGAGTACATGTACCACGATCAGCGCACACTTCCCTGCTGCTCTGTACATTAGATTGGCTCTCCATTCGATTCAGAATTAAACACAAAATTTGTTCTCTGTGCTACGTTTCACTGACGGACTCCAGTCCAGCATACCTATCTGGCCTCACCTATGTGTACACACCATCAAGATACTTACGCTCCTCTTCTGACAATCATATACTCATTGTTCCCATTATGAAAACGAAGTCTAATGGACAACGTTCTTTTGCATAACTAGGCCAAACAACGTGGAATGAATTGACATTTGAAATTAGACACAAAGATAACAGTGCTCTTAAAACTCACTTTTTTCGACTGCAAGAACAAACTTAAAAACCTAAAAATATGTCCTACGTTCAATATTTTTTAAAACATCTTCTTGTTTTCCAGTTTGTTTATATTTTTTTGTATGTGTCTGTATTCATGTTATTATAAATGCTGTAAAGCGCTTAGAGCTTCTAAAGATTAGGTGCTATACAAAGTCCGCATTATTATTTTTTAGTAAGTATAAAATAAATTTCATACTGGACAAAGTTAAGTCCAACATACTATGCTACATTACACCAGCATATAATGAAATAAAAAAATTAAAACTATCGAACAATCAATGCAGACTTAATATAGGTTTTACATGCAGCAATAACATGACGTTTTCAATTTGGTAGAGCGTTCTGCCTGGTTAAGAAGTCACCAATAATATTTAATATTTGTTGAGAAAAGGCATGTTTGAATATTTCCCAAAATGTATCAAAGCTCTGAGTGCAAATAGACATTAAAAAGCAATATCATATAGAGAACAGAAACATTTCTTAAACATATATTATCAAATTGGAATTTAACGATTCATTTCCCCCTCGTATTGTCAGTTTAAAACGTTTATGTGCCGCCTTTGCTCTGATTAGCGGTGTTTAGTATGACCAAACGTGTGTCGTAAAACTCATCCAAGAATTAAAAAGTGCAAAATCAGCGATGTTGACTTTTGCCACTTGATAGTGATTGAATTAGAAATATTTTGAGATTTGACTTGTGTCTAATTCAGTGCTGTAGCTAGTGCGCATTGCGGGCAAGACAACATTCCAAGAAAACGATATCGATTTTTTTAAATCATCGGTCATCCCGTTTCCCCCATGAAAATATTGAGTCGGTCCCATTTACGGCACACGACACTTGAATAGTATCACGCATTGCGCTACATAGGGATGCAACCTGATGAGTTGTAAACAGTATGTCGTTTCCCACACGAGTGGTCTGTTGAGATCTTGATCAGAGTTTGGTTTCTCTCAAGACACCCCAATGTCAAAACTAAAGAGACATACATTTTGGTGTGTTTGATGACTCGATTTTAATAAAATCGGGGAAAAGAAGAACTATTGTGACATTTGATGTGTACAGTAAGGAAAATGGCGTCTTTACATTGCTTTGAAAGTTGTCGCGGACTGATGCAGTTGATTGCACTGTTGACATTTATCGGCCTATTTACACAGACTTTGTCGAGACCAAATGAACATGTGGTCGCTTTCTTTCAAGGTAAGCGTTATTCGTATCTTAATTCAACTTTAGAATCAGTTCGTCTATCCAGTGTCCGCATTGGTTGAATATGGAACAATATCTTAAAATTGTCAGGTAGATCTACATGATGGACGAGTGCTGATTGTTTCATCATTCATGCCATAGTTTTTGGTTATATATTAGCCGCTGCTCAATGCTATGGATCAGAAAATAAATATAATATTATATCAGCTAATTAATTCAGGTGGAACTAATGAAAGTATCCTTACCAATTACTAATTGGATGTTATCAATAGTTTCCCCAGAATCAAGTTCTGTTCTGTGATATGTGTGGTGTACAAAAATATGATAACAGAGAGTTTCATACAGAATGAAAACTCTCCTAACAGAAAACCAGACAGAACCCTGCATACGTATTTTGCAAGCTACCAAGTCTGACTTTCCTTTCACAGGTACAGCAGAATTTTAGATATCTGGACACATACTAGGAAGGAACTTCTGGTCAAAATATTTCCTTTCCTTTCAAAAACATGGAATTTAACAGGAATATGCTGTAGCAGCATAGGCTGTTTGCATTTAGCAGGCTCGCTAAATTAAGCAACATTGTTTGAACCTAGTAGTAGTACTAATACATCATTGATGAGGTGAGGAAGCCAGGTGTTATTCAAAATATTGTCAGAAAGTTAAGTTGAGACATTCTTACTAAATTACATAGTGGAAACACACAAAAAAAATAGAATTTATGTTCTTTGTGCAAATTTGGTTTGGGCTGATCCAAGATCATCTATGAAATTCATTTAAGAACTTCCATTTACATCTTTGCTTTTCGTATTAAATATTGTATCGTTGGATGATATATCGAAAAATATCCAAATATGTTATAGCAAGCCTTATTTGAAAAGTGAATTACAGCAAGAGTCATATTGTCATGAACCCCTCTGGTAGCCTAGTGTTTAGAGCATTTGCTGCATAAGCGGAAGGTTGTGGGTTCGATCCTTGGTAGAGTCATGTCAAAGACTTACAAAAATGGTACATACAGCTGCCTCGCTCTGCGCTCAGCATTAAGAGGTTAGTGTTAGGACTGGTGTCAGGGTAATGTGACTGGGTAGGACATCATGCTACAGATCTGCCCCAGTGTTAGGCATCACTATAAACTGCCTAATTGCAGACATCGTAGCGATATGACTGAAAATTGTTGAAGCTACATTAAAAAACCTAAATCAAACAAAGTTATTATCATGGTGGTCAAAGTGTGGTTAGTGTCAGCATGTTACCTAATATAGCCTAGTTAATACGTTTATCATTAGTCATAGTTAATGAAAAATATAACTAGGTATTCTAAGCACTTTTATATTACAACTCTGCTTCTGTAGTAGAATTTACTCATGTCATTTTGTTTTTGATAATAGTTTTAATTTCTCTGTTGCAAGTTATTATGGATCACTTCATAGCCTCAGCTATGTTGAGACTATGAAATTACAGCAATAAATGCCAATGTTGAACCCTGCCTGATGTTGATACATGGACTATTTGTCATCTCATATATAACAGGGGTCCAGGGTAGCTGAGTTGTCCAAGGCACTTGTGATTGCAGATCAATAACAATTCAATACTGTCTGTGAGGGTTCAGGTCTTGGCTCTGCCTGCATGGGTGTGTGAGAAAGTTTGCTAACAGCTTCTTATGCTTTGGTGATACTTTTTTCTTTTTTTTTCACCTGTCTTCAACCAAAATATATTTGCTGCCATGTATAGTCTATCTAATGCTGTACCCATAAAAAGAAAAAAATACATGATATATAACAAAGAACATAACTTATCACTTTAATGACCGGACATGTGCACTGATCATCAAGTATTTACAGACTCCTCATCAAATGAAGATTGCTTAGTCACGTGATCACCAAAACTTGTTGCATCATGATTCGATCACTGTCTTTTCCATATATAGTTTGTATTGCCTGATCCATTGTCCTCTGAAGTCAAGAAATGTATGTGGCATGATTTGGATCATGTGACCATGCTACTGGTATAAATGTAAGAAATGGCAAAATTTTCTGTCCAGTTTGTAATCTCAATGAATTTGGCTCATGCATAGACAAATTAAAGAGATGAAAAGGTTTGGTTGTTATGAATAATACATATTACATTTATCCAATATGAGACAGATGGGCTTTGATTTAAAAAAAAAATGTAATGCATGGTCTTAAAATCTTTTTTAAAGTTGTGAAAAGTAGAAAATCCTTTGTAAAGTCCTTTAATTTGTTTTGATGGGCCTTTTAAAAGCCCATGAATTTAGCCATTGTTTGACTTGCTTCTATTAAGTGAAGGAGTTTCATATTTACTTTTTTCATAATATTTGGGAAAACTAATCCTTCATATTTTTTTTATTGCACTTTATGTTTATTTGATATTTTTCTTATTATATTCTGTGCAGACTGTGTTACATTTTTGCTCAGACTCCCCAAAGCAGAGTTCAGGTTTAAGTGTGCTGTGTATAATCAATAATAAGTTAATTGGTTTGGTCCAAAATGGGGAAGTATGCACATTCCTGCATATGAAAAGTAAAACATACAATATCATTAGAGAGCACTCTGGTATTCTCATATAAGTCGTTATTGACTTCCTTTTTTAAGATGAATTCACAGAAAATGATATCATTCAACTCAAAAAAACCCTTCCCCTCCTGATGGTGAAAGTATTGTAAGTTAAAACTGACAGTCTCATTAACAAGGCAGGAGCCACAGGGCAATTTCCATATTCTATTCATTTAGACTGTTTTGGGAAAAGATTTCAAATGAAAATGTCAAGTTGAACATGCATACATATTTATACTTAAACAGTTAAACTTAATCTTCTCAAGTTGACAGGTGACAGTTGTAGATGTGTTACTTTTTAATCTTGTCTTCATTTTTGAAAAATGTTGTTTTATTATGGTTTACAAATAATAAATAGCTTTTGAACAGGATACTTCAAAACAAAATTATCAATAGACCATTAGACACGCAGTAGAAATTTGTAGTTGCCCAGGTATTGAGTGGTAGAAGCCTTTGGGCTTTGGGCAGGGAATTTGTCAGGCTGATTATATCAGTTTTGTTTGCCAACTTTGATTGCAGTTTAACAAATAATGGTCATTGCAGTTGGTATTTTTTTTTTTAAATTTACAAAACATTGTTATATTAGGAATAGCAAATAAGATTTTATTTCACTTACATTAGTTTTGTCAGTATTGTCAAAATACAAAAGATATTTCGGAATGGCTGGGGACAGTAGATGTTCTTTTTTGCAAGTTTTATTTGGCCTTAGATCTGAATTCAAGATGGGAGTACTGAAACTTGTTTGACAATTGGGTCTAGTTTCTATCACCTAGCCAACTGCCCTCTTTCTGTGACACAGTTTTTAAGATAATTACATAGCATACAGTTTTTGCTCAAAGGTATTCATATTCATACATTATTGGATAAATTCCCAGGTTCTGTTTGACTAATTTCAGAGATTTATTTCAGAACAAGACACATTTTCCATTGATTCCAGAATACTGTTGGATAGTTGGTTCATCCTGGTACTTTTGAAGTGATTCCTTTTTCAGCGGAGGTGAAGATTTGGTCATCGTCATTCGTGTAGTTAGTAATCAAGTTTAGAACCTTGTTTTGCAGTGGTAACCATTCTGTACACATAATGTTGTGAAGGTATTATTAATGGCTGATAATGACTTGAAATTTTTAATGAAAACTGTGGTATGAATTTTTCTGTTTGAATCATTAACCAGTTGAAAATGACCATCTTTGTTAGAAAGACCACTTTCAATAGCTCTTGCTATATGAAATGCTCCCCCATTTGGATATGGTCATGTCACAGTTGCAAGCAGCCAAATCACATATTATGTTGTGTTACATCATGCAAGACACTACATATCTGTACATTATTTGTCCTTGTTAGCGATAGATATAAAGATTTGTTAACCAAGGGAGGTCATATTTTACAATGGCAGAGCCCTAATGGAACATGACCTGTTATGAGCAAACAAATAACAAGCAAAGCTTATCAAGGAGTGCTTACTAGTTAGTATGTACCTTTGAGAGAGTGAGGTATGTAAGGTGAGGTTGTTTGTATTTAAAACATGCATAGTGGAGAGAATGTTGTTATACCTCTATGCTACTTTGATGTAATTTGACTGACATTTCTTTGGATACTTGTGGAAATTGTAATGGCCTGAGCATACTGCTAAAATTACTTCTTCTTTTGTGCTAAAAACATCAGCCTGAATAAGTTGAAAGTACACTATATATAGCAGCTATTAAAATATGGGAAATGAATTTTGACAGACTGACAATATCAACTTCTGAAAGTGAAAGGAATGTAAAAAATGTAACGGTTCAGGAAGTGAAAATGACCATGTTTAGTGTAGTTTTCGGAAAGGTGCACATCTGGAGTAATGCCAAGCATAATACTGCATACCCATATTACATCAATCATACACCAATATAAAGAGAATTAAAGGTTCTTTGAGAAAACCCAGGGAAATTTGTTTCTTTAAAATTCTAACACTTTGCAAAATATGAAACTCAGAGCACCACCTAATTTGATTATTATACTGAATTGTACAGGGCAGGGATACAAAATGGTGTAAGGCTGTTTTGTGAGGGAAATGTGATGTTTTGATCCCAGTCATAGGATATTCATGGCATTCATTATTGACAGTGTTACTTTTATGAAGTTTAATATTAAAAAAAATATTATTGCCTTTTGTGAAATAACTGTTATCCCCCAGTTATGTTTAGCGTGCAATGCATTTTGGGAATGTGGCCTGTCTGCAAGATTTATTCACTTCCAAATCTTGTCAACATGTGAAGCAGTTAACCTCCATAACTGAAGATCTGACAAAAGAAGAAAAGGATTGTCAATTTTAGGTCTTGCAAAAACATGTTAACATATTTTGTTATGAAGACTTTTCTTAGTTTAACTTGCAATTAAGAGAGATTGAAACAAAATAATGGGGACAAGTGTGTGGAACCATTTAGTTACTCTTAGCATATCTATTTGCACATTGAACTGGTCATTGTAGGGATAATATCAAATATTGGATAGTAAATCAGCAGATAGCAGAGTCACTGTGAAGGTGCAGCATGATGTGGTGAGGGTATAAATGGCTGAATTCTGGTTGGCTGGTTTTGGGGATCTGTTTTGTACAATATGCATTTTCATGTATTGTTTTTTATATAGATACATGTATTTTGTAGTGCTCTAATTTTGGGGATCTGTTGTGTACAATATGCATTTTGATGTAACGTTGTTTGTTATAGATATTTTGTAGTTCTCTGAACCTTTGGACAGATTTGATTTTTTTAAAAACCAACATCTGTTGTGAATTTTTTGATTGCCTAAATGATTAAAATTGCTTATAAGGATCACACTGGCAGCCATGTGAAAGGAAATCATGCAGTTGTTGAAGATCACATGACCTTGGGAAATCATTAGTAAATTGTGTCATGATCTGCTTTAAAGATACTGGACAGACTTTTTAGTACAAAAGTTATGTCATCTAAACATTTTGTGTTGTAGAGAGAAAGTTATGCTCTTCAGTCTAAAAATTCTCCTTCGCTAATAATTTTTTATATAATGACCCTTGGGATAGATATTTATGTTACTTGTTGGAATTGAAGAATTTTTTAATGAATTTTGAATTATTTTAATATGCTCCTTCTAATAATTTTTGATATAATGACACTTGGGATAGATATTTATGTTACTTGGAGTTGGAGAATTTTTTAAGATTGGCCATAATAATAAGGTGACACATTATGAATCCACCCAGTGTTAAAAGGCTATGAAATAGTTGCCCCTGAAAGAGACTTGTTAATAAAATCAAGACAGTGTCTTGACTTCACTGTCATTGATTAACTGGCTTTGTCCTGACCTTTCATTACAACCACAGGGGTGGAGTGTCCATTCCATGAATTAAAGATAAACATCATGTCCAAATTTGTCACCTTATTAACAATTTATGTTGCTTGATTTCACAAAATCTTGGCCATTGTTGACTTTATTTCTGGGGTGTCACATTAAAAAATGTCCCTTCTTGAGAGTCAAATTAAAATATGGCCCTATCAGTTTCATTGTAATCAAGGTGTAAGGCAAATTGACCATTCATGCACAACAGTGGCTGTCAAGAATGAGCACTGGACAGGGTCATTTGTGAGCATGGTGTGCAAATTAACTGGGAATAATCTCTTGTAGTTTTTTAATGAATACCTGAGACCTGCATTTAAAGGACGAGCTGTAGTGTCCATACATTTAATGACACCCATCTCCTGGTCAAATATTGAAACTGAGAAGACTTTACAGTCATAGAAGTAACAGTGACCACTAGAAATGAATAAACACAAGTTGAAATTAGATGTTGAAGAAATCATTACTAATTTGAATTTTCCTTTGAAAGGACAGCAAATTTGAAGGCATTCATTTGTTGGGATCAAAAGCCACTTTATTGGAAAAGAAGCAGTGTTTTAATTAGCAGACCGCCTATTAAATTAGCTCTTTGTTATGGTGGATTTTTTGTGTACATATTCAAAAATCAGTCATGTATTTGATGTCTGAAATTCAGCTTCCGATATTGATAATTTTGCTATTATATAAATTAAAAAAACCTGCAAGAAAAACAAAAAGTATTCCCTAAAATTTTCCTGATGGTTAAGTTTATTTGTTGAATTATCTAGGGTTCCAAAAGAAAATAGAGAGTGAATTCTAGAGCTGTACCGATGTCACTTTTTGCCGATTATGCCGATACCGATTATGAGACCGATTATTAAAATTGCCGATACCGATTATGAGACCGATTATTTCATTATCACAGTATATATACTCGCGTATAAGCTGCATAATTTAGGAAAAAATAAAAGCCTGGAATGGGGGTGGGGGCAGTTGGCTTATTCGCGGACCAATGTCAAAACTTTACCGTTTTTAGGTCTTTCTGTTAACTTCTGTAACGGATGTAAATCTTAGGACATGAAACTATAATTTTTTCCGTGTCCTAAGACATAGGCAAGTTATAAAAAAAAAAGTAACTTTCGGTGACCCGACAGTTATTAAACTGTTATAAAGTACTATCATTGATTTAAAAGAGAAAAGTTAATATTCGTCTGTAAAGAGTGACCCGTCGTCAGTGAGTAGCATTTATACTTTGAGAACAAATGGAAATTTTGAGTACATGAAGAGAGAATCAGTGTGAAATACACTTGTATATTGAACAAATTACATTCTGGTTACCTTTGTGTAATAAAATCCACAATAAAATATTGCACCGATCACATCCTGAAACAGTATGATATTTAATGTCAGCATTAGCACATGATTGGATAGCTGTTATTTACATGCTTCATGTACATGAACTTAAATTGGCCTTGATTTTGGTCAGTCTCTTCCCATCTTATTGAGGCTAACAAGGGGATGGTGCTATTCACATGGAAATGAAAAGTTGTCAACAGTACGTGTTCTCCACAAATACTTTTGTATCGGTTGATAACATTAAAGCGACTGAACCAATCACTTGTTGCAGCGAAGTCTCCACAATAAGTTTTTTTGCAAATGTTTCATTCAACCATTTATTTTTTTGGGGGGGGGTCACCAGACAGATGCCCCTCCCCCCCATAAAAAAAGTAAAAAGTTTTATGTATGTATGTGTTCCCCCAGGTATGTTGTTTGTTGTTTTTTATTTTCATTTAACTCCCCATTTAATTTTTCCCCATCGGGGTTATATATTTGATACGGGGTATTTTTTGTATCCCTAGTGTTTTTTCTGTAGATCCTTACTAGGTGGGAATTGATCTATCCACAACTAGTAGTCTACTTTTATATTTGTTTTGACCATTTTGTGGCTTCCTCCACATCTTCAAATGTAGCAGTCTTCTGCTTCTTCCTTTGGGGAGTACAGTTACCTTCAACATAGTCTTTCTTTATATACTCAGCAGCTTTCAACCTTCCTAAACAGGTGTTATTTTTAAGCGAAAACATTTCACACACCTCTTTGCGAGATGTTCAGCCCTCAGTTTCCTTAACAGCCAGATATTTAGTTTCCAGAGACTGTAAATTTAATTTGCGTTTTACACTGCTGCTGGTAACCATCGTAAATGTAAATAAAGTTAAAAACAAAACTTTAACAGCAAAATAAACATGTTTTAATCACCGAACACTTTCAAAGGTCTCGGAAATGCATAATCACTCGTATTTGGACGCTTTTTTATATCTGGGATTCAGACAATAACGTATACTGGAGTTCTCAGTATGCATCAATTTTCTGGACGGAAAATTTAAGGGTTTGCAAGTCCTGCTTCGACCACCTTTTGAGTGGGAAAATGTGTTGAGCAATTGGTTATTTTAGCTGTTTACAATCAGAAAATTCAGTGGCTGAAAGACCCACATATGTACATGTTGTCTTTATAAGAGTACATCTGAAGAACATGACCCACAAGATCAGAGACTTGACTAGCTGCAGAGTGGTGAGAAAATGTGTAATATGACTGATTTCAGAGGTAGAATGACCCATTGATGTACTTGTACTGGTGGCAAGATCAACTAATTGTTGAACAAAGTATGGTTTGGAACTGGCAGCATGTCAGCATAAATGATTAGAAAACAAAGGATTTGTTCAAGCTCGGACCAAGGGCTTCTGCCGACATGTACGTAAATTTGGTAGTAATAGTAGACCAAGGGACTGGACGTTGTTTTTTTGTTGGCATAGACGGCTTGTCGATATAAGTGATGTCAATATAAACGGGTAGGACTGTATTTAATTCTGATTTAAAATTCAAAGCTATGTCAAGATGACTGTTATGATTGAATTTATATTTTATAAATTTGTTATTTTTAAAAATAAATTACATCGGCACCGATTATTTCTGCCGATACTGATTATATTGATTGTTCTAATAATCTGCCCAATTATGAGTACGGGCGATTAATCGGTACAGCTCTAGTGAATTCATATAAAAAGGGAGAATTTCTAATTTATGTGAAGAATTTTTTTAAATTACTGCATCACATCTTGAAGTGGCTTTTATACATTTTTGTCCATTCAAATCCATTTTGACAGAGTCATGAGACCTTTTTCCATCGATATTAATGGTAAAAGGAGATCGTTGTAAATAGCAATGCTCAGAAACCATTGAACCTGTTATTTGTCTTGCCAATTCCATGTTCAAGTGTATGATGTTGACAATTAATTTCATGTGTTTGTATGAGATGTTGTTTTTAACCAGCATAGTTTTGCAATACATACTCATAAATGGCATCTGATAGGAGTTTGTCTATTACATGTTGAATTTGTCTTTTATGGGTAGGTATATCCTCTTCAAGTCTTTTGATAGAACTATTGGCAAGTAGATTGTCTTATTGACCTAGATTTGCAACATACAGGTTTTGTCTCCATTTACATCCATTTTGGTAGTATTGTGGGCCATGACATTTCTTTCCGTGACTCGTGAGATGTTGTTGTTACCAGCAGAGCTCAAAACCCATTCAACATGTTTTGAAATAGTTAGGTAACATTGCCTGCAAGACTTGCATTTTGGGCTTCAGTTTTTTCATAAAGAATTAAAGCTTGTTGAAACCCCATCTCATGACCTTGCATTTCTTTTAGATGATTTTATCAAAATTTGTTGGATTTCATCTATATTTGGCATGTGCCGTTATATTTTGAGACCTTGAGTTTATTTGACTTCAGCATTCCACACAAAGCATATACTGGAGTTGCGATCTGTGATACCCTTCCTCTGGGCTTTGTTTTCTACACCATAACCTTACTTCAACTAAATTTTAATTAACAAGACCATGAATGATTTTAATTTCAGATGTAACACCTTATCAGGATAAATATGGCTCTTAATTGTTCGTTCTTCAAACTTTACTTTCAGTATCATAACTTTATGAAGGAAATTTGCATTTTTGCTAGATAGACTGTACCATTATGGTTCAGCTTCTATGATTTATGGCACTGCTGAAAAATGGGAAAGTTCTGATAATAGCTGATGAAATTGGATGAAAGCGATAACGAGATTTACAATATGGCCATTGTGTTAACCATATTTGATATCAGATCAGCAACATTTTCGTTTAGGATTAGCTTGTCATCATAATTTTTTTATTGAAAACCTGTGTTTGACCATCCATTCAGGAATGGTAGCATCATTTTCAAGATGGCTGCCAATCAAAGTTCTCTCTAAGGTGCATGGCTGCGCTCCTCATTAGAAAATGCTACATATTGGTTTTAAATTCCGTGCAGAAGTTTTGGTAGCAAATTTTTAAAATCTGCACACACATAAAAAATATTACTATGAACATTGTTGCCAAAGTTGCAGTATTGGGTATTTGGCACCATTTTCATTAAGGATCGGTTAGACCTTTGAGTGAATTTGTGTGCAGTCTGATTAAAATCAGCTGTTACGTACTACGACACTAACATCTGAACTAACTCGATACGAGGTCATGTCCAGGCGACCTTTGCATTGACCAATCAAAACGCGACTGGCAAACCAGTAACAGTATTTCGCAGACATCGTGTCAGATAGAAAGAAACCGAGAGATATCGAAAGACAATAGAAAATGGAAACCCCCTCGGTGCAAATCATAACACCAATAAAAACGTATTTTCTTGGAAATATTTGTGTTTTGTGCGGGTTTTCGTTCATCCAGATAGAAAGGCTTGAAGACGGCAGCGAGATTGAAAAGAAATTTCTGGACAGAAAACTTAAGTTAAATTCGGAATGAGTGGAAAACATCGCGCGAGTTACTGAAGTAAGAATCGCTGCAGATAACGAAAGTGGAGTGTGCCAAAAATGTTACAGATCAGTTGAAAAAGTGTTGAGGTCAGAAAAGGAAGTTTTAGAGGTAAAGAAAAGGCTAAAAGAATCAGCAGAAACTGTTTCAAAAACTGTACTCTTAAATCTGCCTTCGCCGAAACGAAAATCCATCACAAAAAGGATGCTCAGAAGTCCAGTTTGCTTCGCTATCGAACTGATGTATGAAAGGTCCAATCCGATTGGTAGAAATTTTAATTAGTATGTATTATGCAAAGGTTGCCTGGACATGACCCCGTATCGAGTTCAGATGTTAGTGTCGTAGTACGTAACAGCTGATTTTAATCAGATTGATTTGTGTGTAAACTTTCATAGCAATTCTCCAGCTTTAGAGGAGTAGTGATAACACACTTGTTCTAATAAACAGGTGACAGACGATGGTCTTCAGACCATCCTGAAAGCTCCTCTGGTTTGTGACCAGTAGAGCTAAATATATTCATATTATCCCTATTTTACAGTAATCTTTCAATTTTAAATTTTAAAAAAGTTGCTGATTGTATTAGTGATATTTCTGTTACAGTTTAATAATTCAGATAAGGTGGGGTTCATTTTGGACAGTGTGTTGAATTACAATTTGTATACAGTATTAGGATTAGTTCTCTTCAGCCCTAATTTATGTGTGGGCAGGCAGGCATGCCATAAAGACAATTAATGTTACATTCCTCGAAAGTGTTTTTTATAGGAAATTATATATATATGCTGTAAATTCATGCAAATTTTCTGGAAGTGAGACTATTTGCCTAATTATTAACACATTAACGGTTAACCCCTGGAGGTTTTTGCTGTTTTCACATGAAATGCGAGTAGGAAACACATTTTGGTGACTATGTCTAAATAGATCCTAATACATCAACTTCCAACTAATTTTCCATTAAACCAAATGCCAAGTTGTACACACGAAACAAATTCCATTGATTAGTTTGCTGGCTGCACATGAGCAGAAGGTGAAAAGTTGGATTTTCAATAAAAAAAATTGCTAATGGACCCACTTTTTTAGTATGGAGAAGACTCTTTATTCAAAATATCCACCTTATCCTACTTTTTGCATTGGTTCACCTGTCTGTGTGCACTTCAGACCAGTCTGCTTTAGATCTGAGGCCATAAAGTCTAAAATCTGGACACAAAATCAGAGTCTGACCATGGATAAATTTTGGGTGGAAACCAAACAGGTCCAAAAAATTAGGTTTTTCCCTCAGTATTTTGTAATGAAACTAAAATGTCCAGATTATTTGATATCATTGTAGAGCTAAATCTGTCTACCTTTCTATAATACCACCCACTTTAGTGTATCATGCATAACCTCGATGCTACAGACCATGGAAGTAGGCTACTTCCTCATGCCCTGTAAACTTAGCGCTAGGGGTTAATGTGAAAAAGCATAAAGCAACATACAATCTCTCTCTCTCTCTCTCTCTCTCTCTCTCTCTCTCTATATATATATATATATATATATATATATATATATATATATATATATATATATATATATGTATGTATTGGAAGCTGAATTTATACATATATATTTAGCATGTAACAACTGTAAGTAGCAGAAAACCAGATCTGCCAGCAGACCAGGGTTTGTTTATTTACATGTTTGTTTTGGGGTAGATGTCATCTGTCAATACAAGATTTGGTATATTTGGTAGCCAGTGTACCAGCATAACTGGTGGAGGAGGTGCCCAAGGAACCCCAGTAAATACAACTTGCCCACAGGAAGCTACAGGCATCTTTTTCTTATAACCACATTGGCTGAGCACAACACTTGAACCCACATAGACTGAGGTCATGGAAGGGTCCCTGATCAGTGTTGGAATAATCAGAATAGCAAATGGCATTCATGTCTGGGTCAGTATCTTGAATTTATTTAATGAATCAGTGATACATGTAGTTAGTTATCTTAGTACTGTGAGAAGTGGTAGGTTCCCAGAGAAGGTTGCACAATATTTTGACAGTCCTATAATAGCAATAATGGTTGCCATGTACAGCCATTATGCACTGAAAATGGTCTTAAACCCTGAACAAATAAACAGCAGCTGTCCAATAAATTGTTTCCTCATGCTATTTCCATAATCTACATTGATTTTGGTTATTTACAATGTAATTTAACATCATTGTTTTGCATTAGCTTTGATTTCAACAAGTGAAAACCTAACTTTACTATAGAATGCGTAGAACAGTGAAATGTGTAGGCAGTAGACTGGATTTGACTTTGTGACATGAAAGCTTTCATCCATATCAACTTGTAAAGCTCATACTCTATCTATTGTAGAATGTTTGAATTAATCAGCCATATCTTTAAAATGAAGTGAATTTGTATACAATTTTGGTCTATATATTTTGTTAGTTACTAAGTATATTCACTTATGGCATGTATGAAAATTTGAGTTGTTTACTTTTGAAAAAGCTATGTATTTTCAGAAAGATAAAAAAGATGACATGTAATCTCATTTTGAGGGGAAAAAAGGATGTTACTGTACATACATGCATACAAGTTGGCTCCAATTGCAAAGTGCATGGACCCTGATCTGTCCAAGTCTTTTTCTCAGGATCCTACAGGATCAGATAGAATCTTGTCATTTTATAGGTACTGTCAGCAAAAACATTGTTGTCTGCATAACTTAACCTGTTCTTATTAGGAACCTTGGATTCTGCTACTGATACTTGTCCATATGCACTTTCTGCAGTTTTCAGATTTCATTCCACTATTGAACTGCTCCAGTAGTCTAGTGGTTAGAGCATTCCACTATTGAACTGCTCCAGTAGCTTAGTGGTTAGAGCATTCCACTATTGCTGAATTTTCATAGCCATTTGCAGTGTTGGGTTAAACAGAGACAGATTCTTGACAGAATTCCCAAAGCATGCACCTGACCCCTATTCCTGTCTGTTCTTTGATGCATTAGATTTTGGCTGTTGCACTCATTTACAGCTAGAGGTTATCTTTCTTTCAGGTCATTTGATTCAGGATGAATAAACATTAAGTCTTGAAACAAAAGCCATGCTTCTAGATTTGCAAAAGTGCATAGACACCGAGAACACGTACAATGTAGCATATCTCCAATGTCGAGAATATTTCAGCGGAAAGTCTATCAGGGACAGGTAAAGTAACCATCACAGAATGTGGAGAAGGTCTGTGGTAATGCTCAGAACAGCAGATTTCCCATTTACATTTTCGAGTCCCTGACCAGAGAAGATGTACAGTAGATGCATTCAGATTCAGTTTTCAGTGGGATCATCTTATGTAGACTTTTCCACTTTCTAACTGCCAACTCAAGTTTTAAAGAATGTCTGAATTTTGTCTGCTCATATTATTCATGTAGCCAGAATGTGGTCTCTCCGTTCACGGTTCAGCAATCTCCTAGACCTGTGGATGGATGCAATAGGAAGGATTTTATGTGGCAACACAATCCACACATTATTCTCCTGTATGCTTTGCTCATGTCAGGCGATCTATCCACAAGAACAAGTTTATAGGCTGGATTGCCAGAGTTGCATCATTCATTCTTTGAGATCTTCAGCATCCAAGGTCTTTGAGGCAAGGTGGGGAATCTTTTATTGATGCATGAGGAAACACATTGATCCTAGCTGTTCCTTTTCCATTGCTGATATCCTTTAGTTTGAGAACAATCTTAAATGCTGACATTGAATTTTTTTTTACATGGTAAAGTAAAAGCTACAAAATAGTTATAGGTTAGTATTGCATACCATATATACTCGCTTGTAAATCGATTCCTACTGCAATCAACATAAATCTTGATCTGTCATCATAATGCACTAACAGATCAGGGTCTATGTTGTTTCATTTGACTGATTATTCTGAACAAACTGCACAGATCTGCACTCATTATTTGACAGTGGATCTGGGTCTGTGCAGTTTGCAATTGGATTCATCTTGTAAGCGAGTATATACAGTAATTGAAATTAGTTTATGCTGCCCACAATACCAGTACACTTTTATTGCCCTTTTGTTATGATTTATTGGTTATATATGGCATCATGCATAAAACCCTCCCTTGTTCTTCATCGTCATCTGATGTCATAATGCCTATTCAAATGAAAATTCAATATTTGCTATTGGAAAATTCAATTGATCAATAGCACAACACTTTATGCACTATGCATAATATTTTCTTCAAAGACTCCTGGGAGCTGAGAGAAGCATCTTATGTGCTTGATGCGGCTATCGAGTCTTGAGACATGCAGAATTGGGGTATTAGACACTTTTAATGCTTCTGACAAGGCACTGTGGTTTGCCATTATGCCAAGAAGGAAGATAACTTCAAGTTTTACCTTAATTGATTCAAATTTTTTTTTAATGATATAAACATTTGTTGAAACATAGATACTGTTTTCATACCCCCCCCCCTTTTAAAATCCTCCTTTTACATTAAGGCAATAATTATAATCCCTGTGTGTGAAAATGATGACAAAATCAGTGCACAAAAAATGTACTTGTACATCCAGCATTTTAGGGTAGCTGCAAACATCATTTGCTTGCTGATTTGTAAAAACTTGACATTCATCAAGGTATTGTTACTTGTAAGTACCATAAAAAATCATGAATAGGGGTTTGGGGTGGCTAATTGGTCTCATTTGGGTTAGGCCTAACCGGAAATCGCCTCGGACATTAGCTTCAGCTGAATATCCGGTTTTTCAGTACTATTCGGAAGTATTTGCCTCGGCAAATAATACGTGCACAAATGGTTACAAGTAAAATAATTCAATAAATATCGAACTTATTTTTTAAAAAAAGTTTTTTAATACATAATAATTTAATATAGTTAGTAATAAAATTGTTCATCTTATATGCGATATGTACGGTATACGAAAAGTTTAAGCTTCGCATCCGGTAATGAAACAAACAGTACTCTCCGGAGTCACACCTACTACTTTGTTCGTGTCTGGATCCGGCAAATAGTACATCTTAATACTCGGATTCGGTACTCGGCGAAAATTATCTTCTCGGTTATGCCCTAATTTGGGTATGTGAGAAAGCTTGCCAGCAATTTCCCATGGGTTGGGATCTTGGTAATACATTTGTATTAATAACCATCAAAGACAATGTGCATCCGACAAGGGTTCTGACCCAAGGAAATCCAATGGAGCATCAGACACTGCATGCAGGTAGCACATACTATGATTGCATATCCTTAATCCTTTGACAAACCAAGTCTATAATTCTTATGGATTTTCCATTGACTGCAAAGATTATCGAAGACAATCCAGAATCAATTAGTTAATTACATATTTTTCAATAGGCAAAAATATTTGAGGCCAGACTATGGTAGCAGAAATGTCCTTGCTTTGCGACTTTGCATTCTCAGGAAAACATTCCACATTTTAGGACATGACAGATGGCTGTCCATAGCGGATGTTTTCTATTACTTCATGTCCACACTACCTCCAGGATGACCCAATGTCAAACTCCGAGTGTCAAGAGGATGTCAGAATTTGTTTTGAAGTATACAAATTTAGTTTGTATGAATGGGAGTTTAGACAGTCTTTGGTAGGTACATCAGTTAGATCTTTTGTGGTTATTTGATATCAGTCAGGGCTTGAACATTCTTCTGGTTTGTTCATATGTTATAATTGTGACTGAAGAAGGGCAGGTCACTTTTTCAAGATGTTAGTCCAATTAGATGCGAGACATGCCAATTCAATATCACATATATTCTAGGATGACTACAGTTGATGTAGGACAAATAAAGAGTTCCAAGTCACTTGCTCTGCAGGACAAGTAGCCAGCTGTAAATTTTTGGAGTGTTGTGTCTCCCTGATTTATAACAGTTCAAGAATCTTGTCATATATATATATATATATATATATATATATATATATATATATATATATATATATATATATATATATATAAATATTTCATTTATACAATCAATTATTAGCTTTCCATGAAATGTTTCAATGACATGAATCAATTACTGTAAAGAAATTTAGTTCTTAAAAGTTGCATCACGACTTGAAATGTGTTACAGATGTTGCAGAAACTATTTTGAAATGGAAGTGAATTTCCACAAGAAGACTTCTTGTGATGTTTATCTGGTCATAAATGAAAATCTCATATTGACCATTAGACCATCATAGCAGCTGATTTGAAAATTATGCTTCTGTTGAAGAATACTGGATATGGTTACAACATATTACTGTTCAAAGAAAAAATGGTCTTATCTTGAATTTCTGGAAATTTATTTCAGACATTAGAGGGTCAGTTACTTTAAGGGGGCTTTTATTATGGCCCTCTGAAAATTATATATAAAATGTGAAGTTTGATCATTATTTTTTTCAGCTTAAGCATGGCAGATTTAATTGAGAATGATGACTACTCGTGTGATCTGACATGAACATGAAATATGTGTTCAGAAACTTTTTTTACCATGGTCAGAAAAAAGCATAATTAAATTTTTTTTTCACAAACTCTATATTGTTGACCATTTTGATTTGCTTTCATCTGATGGCATTTTTTAATCTTGCAGGGCTGCAATTCTTTCACAGATGTTTTTCTTCACAGACACAAAAATTTGGTTAGTATTGTTTGAAGTAGACATTTATTGATTTCTGTGTCGCATTTTGAGTCCACTTTTGTAGAGCCAGCACCATTTCTAATTCTGTTTGAAAAATTTAATCTTGATCACATCTTGAATTAAAAATCAGAAAGGAATGAATTAGTGTCACAGTTATATATCTTGATCAATTATTGTTTATTTAGGGAATAGTTGGTAATTCAAACGTCTGGGGAAATTCAGCCTCGGGTGATATTTATTAAGGTTTGACTGATATTTTCACATATGGCCATAGTTAATTTTAGCTCCACTGGTCGCAGGCCAGGGGAACTTGTGGAATAGCTGTTGTCTGTCATCCATACATCTATTAGTTCAAGTTTGTTATCGCTATTTCTCCACAAGATTGTCATGAAGCTTTACATGTACATTCATTTTAAGGTCTAGTTTGGCTTAGACAGTTCATTATGGTTCCAACAGCAGCCATCTTGCAAAAATTTTGTTACACCATCAGAATGGATGGTAAATTGAACTTAGGGAGTTTTCACTTACACACTTTTTATGATATCTAATTGATTCTAAATGAAAATGGTACCAACCTGACTTATTTATATTATGGCCACTGTGGTAGCCATCTTGAAATTCTTCTTATCGCTACTCTTCCTGAATGGGAAGTCATATTTATGCCAGAAGAATTCTTATGATGTATAGTTGGTCCTAAATGAAGATGGTATCACCTGGACATTAATATCTGACTATTAAAGTGGACATCTTGAAAATCATTGTATTGCTATGCCACCTAAATGGATGGTCATATAAAATGGGGTTTCCTCTCTAACATTTCTTTTGATGTGTAGTTGGCTCTAAATAAAACTATTGCCAGTTTAGAATCCATTGGCAACCAAGGTTGCCTCTGTAAGAATCTTGTTATTGTTATGCCTCCTGAATTGAGAGTCATGTTAGCATGTGGTTTTCTCAGGAAGACTTAATAAGGTATATGGCTGGTCATAAATAAAAATTGTTTTGATTTCTTATCCAATATGGAACCACAGCAGCCATCTTGATACTTATTTCTACTCATTCTAGACTGAAAGCCAGAAGACCTCATGACAGTACTACATTAAATGATAATGGTGCCGATCTGACATCAAGTTTGGTCAACCATGGCAGCCATCTTAAAAGTCTTGCTACTCTTAATACACTAACCCCTGGAGGTTTTTGCTGTTTTCGCATGAAATGCGAGTAGGAAACACATTTTGAAGACTATTTCTGAATACATCCTAATACATCGACTTCCAAGCAATTTTCCATTAGCCTAATGCCTGGTTGTGTTGGAAACATTATTTTCCATTGGTTATTTTGCTTGCACATGAGCAGAAGGTACAAAGATGGAGTAATTTATAAAAGAATTTTTTGCTTAACGGACTCATTTTCATATTGAGACCACTCTTTATTCCACGTTATCCTACTTTTTGCACAAGTTCACCTGTCTGTGCAGGTCAAACCTTTCTTCCTTAGATCTGAGGCCAAAATGTCTAAAATTTGGACACAAAATCAGATTCCAACCATGGGCTACTTTGGGGCAGAAAATAACTTGTCCCAAATATTTAGTTTTCCCCTCTGTATTTTGATGTGCAACTAAAATGTCCAGATTATTTGGTATCATAGAGCTAACTCTTGTCTATAATATCACACACTTTAATGTATCATATATGACTGATGCTTAGACAGAGCATGGAAGTAGGCTATTACCACCTGCCCCATAAACACAGAGCCAGGGGTTAATGTGTTAACTTGGTATTAATCACAAAATTAAAATAGTCTGAAAACATGTTTGACAAAACAATGAAATTTATTTATCATTGAGAAAAGAAAATATTGTGTGATGAAAATTCATGTTTTAATATAGTTTTGTACTAATGTCTTTATAAAATGTTAATGGTTGTCAGTAGTAGCTGGCCCTCCACAAAAACTATGTATCAGAGGTTTGCAGACCAGAAGCTAAAGTGACCACTTCACAGAATTTTCTTTTAGTGCATGAGCAAAAAGCTGTACAGTAGTGTGACAATTTTTGATCAATAATGTCTGCACTTACCGAAGAGGTCTTATTTTGCTAGGAAAATGTGTTATGCTTTTATTGGAATATCAGATATTGTTTTTGACAGGGTCTTTAGTGAATGTAATATTGTAGTCAAAATCAGATATTTATAACGGGCACTATTGTTTCAAAGATACACCAAGAAACATTTCAATAAAAATTAAGAGAGTTTACAATTTTGTATAAATGGTAATATTAACATTGTTTAATATTAATATTCAAGTGTTACTTATTATTATATTTATAATATTAATTAATATCATATTGTATACATTTTCAAGCATTAATTTGACCACATGCTATATTAATATTATTTTTAATATTAGTATAAAATGTCTGCTATATATGTACTTCTAATTATATTAAGGTGTCAGAAGTTCATACTGAATGCTTCTGATTTATGATATGTTCATTTTATTCAGGAATGTATCATATGCAACAAAATGAAAAGCACAGATTTTAGTTACACTTTTGAAATGTATTATCAAGTTATTGATATTGAACTAGCAGACAGGTGATATGCAAAGTGCTATCTACTGAAGGCTCAATAAACAGAACCACTAATACATGTACATGCTTTGAGGACTTGTATGACCCATTATAAGATGTTTGCATGTTAATTTGTCAAGTCCAAAGCGAACCTCAAGAGGTCACCAGTATCAGTGCATTATGATGGATCATGCTGACACGGGACCTTTATTAAAATTTAATTCATCACATGTCAGACTTCATTTCCATTGCAAATTCTCAGCCATTTCATGCATAGTGTAAAATGAAAGGGTATTCTTCAGCTCCACTTGTAAAGTTGTGAGCTTATGGGACAACCTTTTACCATCACCAATTTTCCATACTACATTTAGTAACTCAAGTTTGTTATCGTTATTCCTCCAAAACAACTTGTCATAAAACTTTAAACACACATTCATCTTGTGCTTGCAACTAAAAATGCTCGGACAGCATACATGTATATGGCCATCACATCAGCTGTTGGAAAACATTATTTGATGGTCATATTAACATGGGGTTTCATCAGGAACAGCTTCTAGTGATGTCTTGTTGGTCCTAACTTAGTTCTGCTGATGTGCCATAAAACACCAGACCAAGCAAACTTAAATGAAGGCATCTTGAAAATCTTGTTATCACTACACTCCCTAAATAGAAATTTTCATTTCTGCAGCAATGTAGCATTTTTGTGAATAGTTGTTTACATACTGTGTATTTTCTTTTGTGTGTGTGTGTGTGTGTGTGTGTGTGTGGAAATAATATTAGCTTGTATCTTATATGTACATGGCCTCAAGGTAGACTACTTTCTTATTTGTAACTAATTGAGTTGCACTCTGAAAATAAAGTCCTCATTGTTCTTCTTATTATTATTATTATTTTTATTATTATTATTATTATTATTATTATTATTATTATTTGTAAAAAGTAGTTTTCACTGTAACACTTATTTTGATGTCTAGTTGGTTATACATGATTGTATATGAAAATTGTGATGTCCAATATGACCATTACAGCAGGTATCTGGAAAAACATGTGATGTTACTTCTCTGAATGGATGGTCATACCAACTTGTGGTTATCACTGAAAAACTTCTTATGATATATTGTTGGTCCCAAACTTGCTGTGGCATAAAGTGACAAGCCAAACAAACCTAAATGTAACCATGTTTTATAATTTTTCTTGAGATATTGGGTCATTTGTGTTCAGTCAACTGTTAAGGCATATTTAACTTTCATGGTCAAGGGGCTTTCTTTCCACTGGGGTTTCTCCTGACTTGACCAATCTTTTTCCAAGAGACTGGCCACTTTTGGTGAAGATGTTCATTGCCTATAATTTAATCAAATCAGGCCCATTGTCACTACTGAATGTCTCCATCTGCCACTTAAACTGTTCCATCTGCTGTTTGGATATTTAATATTGAATCCAGCAGTCACTATTTTAAATGTCTCTTCCATCTTGGCCATAGGATCCTCCAGTTTTCAAATTTTCCTCCTTAATCTACAAACTTCATCCTCTAATAATTTTACTTTTCTGCTGTCTGATCTGAAAGAAAGACAAAGTTAGTTAATTACATATAACCTCTGATCAAAACTCTTCAGCTTTTAGCACATTAGTGTTATATCCCATTTTATTTACTGGAATAATTATGATCAAACTCAAATTATTTAATCCCTTAAACTTAATACACAACTTACTGAGTATTTATATTATTGGGGAATTTTGTCACTGGTTTTAACTGAAGCTCAGACTAGCCATAGGTATAGTTACAGGAGTTGGATGTTTTCATCAATACAATATTGCCATTTTCTTTAACATCGTTTCACTAAATGAACATCATATTATATATATATCTGCTTGATCTGTTCTTGACAAACAAGAAAACACTAATCATTATGTATGATGTCATAGCAAGAATTGCAGACCAAGAAACAATTTACATAGAGTCTAGACTACAACAAATATACGTGAAGAAAGCAGTTCGTAAAGTCTTCCAATACAGGAATGCAGAATATGGCCAATTACATGAAGAATTGAAGTCATCATAAGAATTATTCATACGTGAAACAGATAACCTTTCTGCAAATGACACATGGAAAATGTTTGAGGAGAACATCAAACGGTTAATGGATAAATTTATATCGTTTAAGACCTTATCTGGGAACAAAACAAACAAGCCTTGGATAGACAAATCCATAGGAGACCAACACAGAAGACAGAACAAATTGTTTGCAAGACGGAAAACAACAGGAAAAACAAGATCGGAAACCATGCGAAGAAGCAAAAGCAAGATCACAACGCTTAGAATGGCTGGCCTACTGAGAATATATTGAAAAATTGATAGAAGTTGTTTATCCAAATAAAGAACAACAACCAGACAAGCAGAAGAGATTTTGGAACTACATTAAGTCCTTATGTAGCGATAACTGTTGTGTGGCATCACTCAAGGAGCATGGGAAACTACATTCATAGGCATCCGACAAGGCTGCCATACTGAATTGTCAATACTAGTCAGTCTTCACACAAGAGGATAAGAGTGATCTACTATGGAGATAGTTACCCACCAATGCCTAACATCCAAGTTATTGTAGAAGGTGTATCAGAAGAGTGTACACCATACTTTACTTACATTTACCAGAAGTGCCTCTCAACAGGTTATGTCCCTGATGTGTGGAAAACTGCAAACATTACAGCTGTCGTCAAGAATGGAGAAAGATTCAAGGCCAGCACTTGCTTGAACACATCATAGCAACAAAAGACCTCTCTTGAAAAAGGCACATAGACAAGATAGTGAAAATGGGAAACAGTAACCATGGTTGCATGCGCTGCAACCTCAAAATCTAGAATAAAGAGGTAAAAAGTACTGTAGATTTCACTGATTTGACCAGGTCTTGGGTATTATTCGACTATGTGGAACCCACATAATAAAGACCTAATAAATAAGATAGAGATGGTTCAGTGGAGAGCTGCATTGTTCACCACAAATTAATATCATAACATGCAGTGTCAATGCTGTGTTGAACCATATCCAGTGGGAATCACTCAAATTCAACCAAGGTCCAGCAGACCATGTTTTTCAAGATTCTTCTCGAACCTAGTGGACATACAAGTGGACAGATACCTGACCCTTGCATATAGCCAAACTAGGACAAACCAAAGGAAAAAGTTCCAATTAAAGTCAGCATTGACAAATTGTTTCAAGTTCAGCTTCTTCCCACATACAAAAGGGATTTGAAGAAACAAATTACCATCAGTAAGTCAGCTCCAAGTTAGACCTAGTGATTCTTGGGGCTATATCGGTTGAGGTTCCATATCTCATCACCACTATGGTAGTTGGATTGGTCGGAGTATCAAGGGACGAAAACGTACACTGACACTACTATTTCTACTTTTCCTATCATTACTTTTATGATTGTCCTATCATTTCCATCTTTACACTATCTTTGCCCATGCATTGCCTATTGCTTAACAGTCAAGTGTGACTGCTTCAACATATTTATAGATAGTTACCGCGTCTGGTATCAAAAGGATATAATGTTTAGTGATTTTCAAAAATTTGAATTGCAAGTTTAAATTAGGTCTGAAAAAAGTCACATAACATTGATGTGGTTAAAACTAATATAAAAACCAATCAAACGTCCACTGAAAAAATCATAAATGACCAAGAAAAAGATTTTGATGATCCTGGCTAGGTTCGCTTTTCTGCCTAATTTCATTCACCAAGCCATTTCCTTCATTATCTTCTTTATTGCTTTTCTGTGCTTTTACTTAAAAGAAATAATATTGAAAATATATCTGTGCATTTCATGGGAGTCCACAGTTATTGTTTGAGGTTTTACTTGCAGAATTGTTTGCATGCTCTTTTATTTGAAGGGGAAAAGGAGGCTCAATTGCTGAAATCTCTCATCTGTATTAACCAATCATATCACATCTTCTTTCGCAATCATCCAGTCAGAATGATCATTGTGTACATATTTTAGTTTTTACGGCAAATTGGTACCAAGTGACTAAGTTAATGGAATATGCAGTTTATGACAGTAATAGTCAAGAACTTTTGAACAACATTATTGAAAGCTTTTATTGCAAATACATTTTCTTCATGCTGGCCAGAAAATATTTTCCTATATTATTTACTCAGATCAAGTACACACTTATTGAATAAAAAATCTCTATAAACATTCAGGATCATGTCATTTTTTTAAAAAAAATATATTCACCTTTATTTAATATTTCACTAATAGTGTTAGAAGTTTGTATGATGAATTGTCATGAACATTTATGATCATAATGATATAGAAATTTCATTTACATATTTAAGAAATATCTTGGTGGTGCATCAAAGTACTTAAATTGATCATGAACCGAATTCATGACATTTCAGGAACTTGAAAGATATTACATTAGTTCATTAAAGTTCACCAGTTTGTTAATTAACTTCAAGTACATGATTCATCAAAATTCTTGAAGTGTTCAGGAACTTAGTTGAGGAACTTTCATGAATATTTGTTCATGATCTTGAATGATGATTATTTCAAGAATGTTCATGAACTTTCAAAGACTTTTAAGGTCTAGTTGGTTGTAGATGAAAACATTGCCACTCAGACTGCCAATATGGCTCCAGCTACAGCCATCTTGTAAATCATTTTTTTGTTGCTACTTTACTAAAATGAATGATCATTGACGAAAGACTTCTTATGAAGTCTGGTTATTCCTAATTAAAAATGGTGACAACCTGACGTCAAGTATGACCACCACTTTGTCCATCTGGAAATCTTGTAATTGGATACTACTGAAAGAAAGGACATATCAGCATGTGGTTTTTCAGCAGATGACTTATTGTGTCTAGTTGTGCATAAATGAAAATGGTGCTAAAACTGACCTTCTGAGCAAAGTCTGTGCATTAGGCATCTCAATTTTTTTTAAATTGCTACTATTTCTGATTGGATTGCCCTCCCTGTCAACATAGAGTTTTTACTAAAGGACTTCTTATGTATGATACCTAGTTTTTGGCCTAACGATAATAATCTTACATCCAATATGGCTGCTATGATGGACATCTTGAAAGTCTTCTAATAATGTCTGCTGGTCCTAATGAAACTGTGCTAATGTCATATATGTCCACCACAACAGCTGATTTGAAAATCTTGTCTCAGAATAATATCAGAGATGGTTTGAGTACTCGGCAGTTTAAAGGATGAAATGGTCATGTCTTGAACTGCTGTTAATTCTTTATGGCCAGTCGAGTACCAGTTCCCACTTGAAACTCTTGCTTTAAAAAGTGAATTGGGATACAGTTATGTACATAATGGTGTCATATTCCTGAAACATTTTGAGCTAGAAACTTCTTTTTTTCCTAGCTTTATTTTACAAGCTAAGTTTGGTTATTTGAGTCTAATATCTATATAATGTTGATTGTTTTGTTGTTGAAATCTTATATAATCTATACTCCCTTGTCCAGCTGTAAAAACATAGATTCTGATATACCATTTCATAATGCACTGGTAGATCAAGGTCTGTGTTGTTTGTTCTAACTGATTACTCCTAACAAACTACATAGACCAGGTCTACCAGCTAATTATAGGACTGTATATCTGGGTCTAGACAGTTTGCTTTGGATATTATTTATACAGGTGTATATATAGTACAGAAGGTTACAGAAATTTTATGGCCATGTTGGCATGTGATAAATAAAATTGTTGCAGAAAGTTATAAGGTATAGACAGCTCAAGTCATTGCAGTAAAACAATTATTCCAAGTCCACCCATGACCCTTCTTGCAAAAAAATCTTTTATAACAAGTTATTTGACTTTTATCCCTCTGCCATCATGGATTCAATGTAGCGTTTATAATTGCTAATTTGAAAGAAAAAGAAATATAACAACTGGTGCTTAATCTTGCCTCCAGAGAGAGTTCCCTGTCAATTTCACTTATCTGTTAAGTTTTGACTTCTATATTATTTTACTTGTCCCTTACCGACATTGATATTACCAATTATTTCCACTAGGTTTAAATTAATAAGGTTTTGAGAATGACTGTTTCAAGTGGACCAAACATTTATCAACTGCAGCATTGATCTGTAGCTCTTCATCTGTACATTCAATAATTCTTCTCTGATAGCAGTGTTGCACATAAGATTCCAGTTGTGGCTGTTGCAGTTTGGGAATAATTATTGCTTTTGGTTTTCTATGGGTCTGTAGTGAACCTTATGTCCTTAGAGATACATAAATATCAGCAGAAAGATCTGTATGTCTGAAACCATCCCAAATAGGAATGACTTTAGAAGGAAGAAAAAGATAAGAGCTCTAAACTTGGATGGTTTCCATCAATCAGGCTTGCATAAACTGCACAGACCCAGATCTTCCATTGCACCAACAGATTTGGTTATGTGCAGTTTGTTAGGAGCAATCAGTAAACCAAACAAGAAACCCTGATCTGCAGGTGCATTATGCTACAACAGATATGGATCTTTGTTTTCAGTTTGATTGGACTTATAAACAAGTACATAGAGTATTACCAAGGGTATGCTAAGAAACTTGAAAGAATGAGTCCATACAAGTTTTTCTTAACAGACGGGATCAGAACCTTGTGAGCAATGCAAGAGACAGAAGCTGTAACTGACTTTTGATTATGGTGATGTGGAGTAATATAAATTGGAAGAAGAAAAACAACAATTGCCTTGCATGGAGACAGTGCAGACAGTTAGAAAGATGCAGCAGTATTTAAATATTTTAATGACTTGTCGAATCCAATGGACATACAATATAGAATTAAAAATGTTTGCGTAGCAAATAGACTTATTTTACTATAAATTTCTCTGTCATATTTTTGTCCATCAGACTGGTAATTTTTATATGCCACCAAGACTGAATCACATGTACTATGTCATAACATTAAATGAACAAGCTGAAAGTAGAATTCTGTGTTTAACGCATATTTGCATACTTTTCCATTGCGACATCCACCCAGATGATTGAGCTTTTTTGTGTAGGTCCTGAAGGGTAAGGTCTGCACCATGAGCAGATACTTAGCTATACTGCTGATAAACCAGAAGAACTTATGGAATGGTCTGTTGTCTGACATCTTGTCCATCCATCAGAACTTTGTTATTGCTACTCCTCTTAAACTTGTAACTTGGAGTATTGCCTTAAACCCATGGCTTAGTTGTAAATGATGAAAATGATTTCACTTGCATGACAGTGGCCATTTTGAAAGTATTTTTGTTGCTACTCCTTTCGAATCAGTGATCACATCAACATGAAGTTTTCACTAACAGATTTCTTGCAATGTTAATCCTAAATGAAAATGATGCTCATCTGGGGTCAAATATGGCTGTTAGAGTAGCCATCTTGAAAATCTTGTTATTGTTCCTTATACGTAGATAGTCATATCAAAATGGGATTTTCACTAGAAGACATAATTATGGCTGGTTTGTCTTAAAATAAAAAAATGCTACCAAGCTGTGTTCAGTATGGCAGCCATCGAAAAATTAAGTTACATGACAGCAACATATGTACTTTCTGTAAGAGTGAGAATGAAGGTTAAAAGATCTGTGATTATGATATTCAGTGTTTTGGTACTGTTCCATTAAACATGTTGCACCTTGTTACCCAAATCTTGTTTATTTGTCCCAAGAAGAAACAGCTTAAGAAGTTAACAATTGGATGTTATTGTGTAGTGTTTTGTTTATTTTGGCTGAAATATTATATTTTTTTTTATATTTTTCAGTATGCAAAATTCTTCCATTTATGCTCTCCAACAGATAGTGAAATGAGTATAGCATTAAAAATACATTGCTGAATAATAAAATTATAAATACACTGCTGATTACACTGTTAAATTTCTTCCAAAATGGACCTCAATCGTGACTATGTTATAAACCTGCATAAAAATTCTTTTTTCCCGTTGCGATTATTTTTATTTGGGTTTGGTTGGATGAAAAACAGGAACAGAGGACCATAATGCCACAAAAGTCATGATTAGGTAGAAATTGTATACTCTGTGTATCTATGTATTTAAAGAGATTGCATGCCATATGTAGTGATTTATTTTCTTTCTTCTTTTCTTCCATTCTTTTTATGTGCATTATAGTTATTGTCAGTCAGTTGACTGATCCTGATGCAGTCAAAATTATGGAGATAATAATGATAAAAAAGGTATAACAACCAAAACCTATTTAAAACAAGATAAAAATATTTATATTTTGAAAAAGTATGTACATTTTTATGTTACAAAGGTGTGTAGATTTTCTAATCATATGCATGATTCAAACAGTCTATTTATTCATAAGAGCTAACAATAAGCCAGGTCAAGAACATTCTGGAGAAACCCATAAGTCAAGTTGACAAGTGTATAACTTGTATGAATTTCTAAAGTTACAAATTTAAATTTCATGTGAATGATATTTGTAAAGCTCGTTTGTTTCAATTTTCAATTTCATTTTACTGATCTTTTAAAGCTTGTTTATTTAAACATTAAATCTTATTTGAATGATTTTTAAAAGCTTATTTGAATGACTTTTTAAATTCATTTGAATGTGGAATCATTCTGACAAGATTTGATCTCGTTTAGATGAGATTCTAAGGCATCTATTCAAAGTCTTGTTCAGATGTCATGCAAATTCATTAAAACAAGTTTTTACTCATTATGATGACTAAGAACTTATTCAAACGAGTCACACAGATTTGTATATATAAAGCTTTTAATTCTATACTTGGAGTGATTTTATACCTAAAAGCTTTTTTTGGTCTAATAACATGGCATTTTCTTCAGTTACCAATTATGGCCTTATTACTATTAAATGTATCAAGATATATAAATAGGGCCTAACTGGAAATCGCCTCGGAAATTCGCTTCGGCCGAATAACCAGTTTTTTTGGTACTATTCGAAAATATTCGCCTCTGCAAATAATACGCGCACGAATGGTTACAAGAAAAATAACTCAATAAATATTGAACTTTTAAAAAAAATGTTTTTAATACATAATAATTTTAGTTAATAATAAAATTTTTCATCTTATAGGCGATGTATACGGTACACGAAAAGTTTAAGCTTCGCATACAAAATGAAACAAACAGTACTCTCTAGAGTCGCACCTGTTTGTGCCCGGATCCGGCAGATAGTACATCCAAATACTCGGATTTGGTACTCGGCGAAAATTATCTACTCGGTTAGGCACTATATATAAATGGAGCATAACTCAAATTCTTGTACTGAGAGAGTTACCTTCCTTGCTATATTTTGACACCTTCTATCTATATGTAGCATTTCAACAATACAGAATATCATTAAAAAAATGTCATTTAAAAGTAATTGTCCAAAATAGTTTTCTCAAAATATGAATCTTTAATTACTTAAATTCTGTCTTATAGGGAAGAATTGTAATTTGATTTTATGCAATAAATGGATTCTGATCTTGTCATTAAAATGGAAGACAATAATCAATATCTCACAAGTTATACTCATTGCTTTGATCTTGTCTGATGATAAAGCTATCAATGTTCTTAGTAATTTTATTGATGACAGTAGTGATACAATAATTGAGTTATAGTTGTAAGGCAAGACTACCTATTGTATAAAAGGTGATAATCTGTCCCAATTGAGGTATCATCAGTAAAAACCTGCATGCAAAATCAACCTCCATCATCTTGCAGGCATAATTCTACTCTCTGATGCCATGGATAGTTCTGAAATAATTAATTGATGCATCAGTAGTTTTGATCCCTTGACACATTGATTCCGAAAGTAGAAATGATACTTAGCTTGTAAGTAACATTTCATCTTTACTGGTCATTAATAATTTGCTTCTTGTCTGTATGTATATCAGTATGTATCAAATTATAGGTTGTTCCATGATGCACATTAGTGGCATATGTGTATTGTTTCATTCATAGCTGTGGAAGGTGATAATTAGGTTCAACATAGAACTGCATTTTACCATATAATTTGTTTGAGGTTTAATTAGGGAATTGATTGAAAATGAGAGAAAACATCAGGAGATGCATTTGTATGTGCTTGTAGGTGACAGTAATGACAATGAAGAGGACTTTGAAGGTTTTGAACCAGAGAAAGTGCGGTTATTAAAAACACTGAAACTCACTGAAAATTATGTTCTCTCTGTATATATCGGTTTCCACACACAAATTATTTTTTGTTATTGTTTGAAAAATAATATAAAGCAAAATAAAATGATTTTTGTGATATTTATATGAATTATTTACTTTTTCCTAGTTATAGCACATGTCAGTTGGTTGTAATTTATTGGAATGGTTGAACAAAAACAAATAATAAAAATTCATGTGTGGAAACCAATATATACCGAGAGAACATGTAAATACATGTGTATTTCTAATAACCTGAGGAAGTGTGAACACTATGTGTTTTTGTTTTGTATGAACCAAAGGGTTTTATTTCAGTTTTCTGGGAGAGTTGGACCCATCAAGTGTTAGATGGCTCCAGAAAAGCTTTGGAATACCTTGAAATCTTTGAGTTAGATGAAGTGTTTGAAAATATTGATCATGTAATGTGGTTAATAAATAATTGCTTGTGCATTTTACCAGTTTGCACCTGTATTTTGATAGTTATAATAGATATGCACATTTTATTGAATTTGTCATTCAAGTTTACTCTTAACCTTTGTTTTGATACCTAATCCAGCCAGATATCTTTAAAATTGGCAAAGTTCTTTCAAAGACCATATATCATTCTGCTTTACAAGTCAAAGTTACTTAGTGTTTAGGGCTGAATGCCTACAAAGTTACTTAGTGTTTAGGGCTGAATGCCTACAAAGTTACTTAGTGTTTAGGGCTCAATGCCTGCAAAGTTACTTAGTGATGTATATATATATATATATATATATATATATATATATATATATATATATATAGTTTGGTTGAAATCCATTCAGAATTCAGAGTTTTTGTGCATGAATTAAAATTGGGGTGGGTCTGATAATCAAAGGGTGGTAAAAACAAATCTCCTGAATAATGAAGAACACTGACAATTGAAATAGTTACAGGTCTAATGAAAAGTTAGATACCAAATTTGTTGAAATCCAGTAACAATTTAGGATATTATTGAGCGGCTGATCTGGCAGTCAGGGGCTATTACTTGCTAAACAAGGGTAAATAAGGCTAAACACTTAACTTTGTTGGAGGTCTCATCATTATGAAATTATATCCTAGATTTGCCAATTTTTTTTTTTTTTTAGTATCAAGTTACACATAAATTGTTTTTAAAAATCCAGTAAATTAAAGTAGGTGGAAAAAAGGAAGAAGAATGGAAGATGGATGGAAGAACATATATACTGTTAGATAATCCAGTTTTTAGTAAATATTGGGAAATGGCAATTACAACTGCTGCATGATCAAGCTGTTTTAGTCAGCATGAGGCTATTTCAGCATTTTTAGAGCAAAATATTGGCTAGTGAAGAATATCATTGCTTGCGGTCACTACATGTAGGCAGGACATCTGGCATCAATAAAGATGCTGTTGCAGCAATGACAAAGACATAGGTAGCTATAAACATTAGAATAGTCACCATGAAAATCAAGTACTTGGCAACTTTTTATTCATCATTCTACTATTGTGCTTTAAATTGAAATAGTCACTTGTGACTGATATGTTTCTGGCACAGAAAGGGCCTCTCAGTTTGTTTATTATGTGTGTATGTCCTGAACAGATTTCTTTACCATTCATATTGATTTTGAGAGTGAATTTTTCCAATGTGTTATCTTTGAACAAAATGCCTGGAGCTGCTTTTAAATGATTCATGGCAAACTTTGTACCAGAAGATAAATACTACATGTATGGAATTGCTAAAATAATCTTTTGATCTACATGGTTTACAGGCGTAATTACAGAATGCTTATGCAGTTCATAGCATCAGATTACCATATGTAACTGTTTGGGTTTCAGTTTACAAACAGTATAGATCTGATCAGCCATTTCTGTATTGCTGGCAGCTTGATCAGGGTCAATGCATCTGCTTTACTAATTTATGTAAATCTTGTAGATACTGATGTGCCAGCACATAATGTGACAATGGATCTGAGTCTGTATTGGTTGTAGTTACATACGGTATTACCATCAGAGGACCACAAAATGACATTATGTTTTCCTTGGTATAATCAAACAATGCCCAGTATGCAACCTGCCAATAAGGGCTAGCAATTCCATTGTTGAAGGAAGTGACTAAGGAGTAAAACCCCAACAACATAGAAGAAAAAAATTGCAAGCACAGTATCAATCTAACACTTTTTATGAGGGAAGTTGCTTTCATTGAAAAGGCATGCTTATTGACCTTTATATCCAGATTCATTCTCAATTAACTGAAAATTGATTACGGTATGCTTTAAAATGCAAGATCAGCAGAAGTGACTTTTCTTTTCTTGTAATGAGATAGCATTACCTTCCAAAAAGGAACCAATCATCATTTGGAAGAATAAAGATTAATATGTATGTTGGATGATGTGTGCAATGATGGAAAGCCAGAATCTTGTCGAGTTGAAGTAAGAAATTGCCATTTGAAAGAGTAATGGGTTTTGGGGTTTGATACCCCATCAGTTGGGCTGTTTTTTTTTTGTTTAATATTATTTTTCTATATCAACATGCATACATGTGCAATGAATCAGTTCTTTGAAATTTTAATTCCAACAGCCATGGTCGGAAATATATTCCATTCATTTTCTAACATTCTTAGTTTTAGTGAAGCAAAACCCACAAAGGTAAACATTCAAAGGACAAGCTTATTCTGTCTTTAAGTGGCTATGAAAATAGGTGCATGCTTGTTCAGAATGTGGACAAAATAGATAACTACATTTTGTTCATCCAATACAGGTGTCCATTAAGATATCAATTGACTGTACAATATACATGTATAGAAGTGACTGAATGACTTGTTCTACCCACACCTTTGTGTAGGTGGGGGTACATAGTAATCATTGTGTCTGTGTACCATTGATCCATCCTTCCAGAGGCACTTTTACATTTCTTTTGATCATGTGACAGAGTATGATACAATCTAATTTAAGTGTCAATACTTCCTACTTGGCCTAGTGGTTAGAGCTTCCATCTCAGATGTGGGAGGTCGCAGGTTTGAACCCAGGCCAAGTCATATCACAGACTTGTAAAAATGGTACTATCAGCTGCCTTGATTGTCACTCAACATTAAGAAGTTAGTGTTAAGACTGGTGTCAGAATAATCTAACTCTGGGTAGGACATCATGCTACATGTTTGCAGCATGATACCCCAGTTACATACATCACTAAACTGCCACACTGCAGACTTTGTTCGGATAAAAAAAAACATTTTTAAGTAATGTTAAATATACAAAACATGCACACTCCACAGTTTTTGATTGATTGCCATTAAACATGGTAAATATTATGATAATTATATGAGTTATTGCCTTTTTTTGTCTTGCAGATAAGTTCTATGTATGACAACATTACATTAGTTCAACTAGTCCCTCAGTGTTTGATGGATTGCCAAGAAACATTGTAAATATTATGATCATCACCTGCACACAAATTACTAGTTTTCTTTCTGTCATTATCTTAACACTGATGACATAATGATGTAACTAATGCCAATTTCGTTTGCATTTTTTTAAATGAGACTCGGTACATATGGCTATCATCTATCAATGCATATTTATAAATATTTGTTCTTGCATGATTTGTTTGAGTTATTGCCCTTGTTTGAGTTACAGCTTGATGACAAGCACGATGCAATTTTGCTGAAAAACTACAAATTTAGTTTTTAGTTCATTTTGGTGAAACTTAGTACTTGTTATGGTCATCATCATCATCAGATAAGCATGGTGACTAATTATTGCACTCACTTTTGTCAGAAGAGTTAGAAGCATTAAAAAAAAAACAAATATACATTTGTCATACTGGGGATGGGGTCGGATACAGGAGTGGTGGTGGTGGTGTATATTACCTTGAGCAAATAGCTCAGTAGTCTTCACATTTTGATATTTATCCTAGATTGTTCAATAAAACATGTTGCAGCTTTAGATTAAGGCTAGAGCACTAGATAGTTTGGATTATACGGTCCTTTAACCAGACAGTTTGGATTATATGGTCCTTTAACCAGACAGTTTGGATTATATGGTCCTTTAACACATTAACCCCTAGCGACGACTTTACGAGGTATGAGGTAGTAGCCTACTTCCATGGTCTGTAGCGTCAAGGTCATACATGATACACTAAAGTGGGTGGTATCTTTGAAAAGTAGACAGATGTAGCTCTACAATGATAGCAAGTAATCTGGACATTTTAATTGCATTACAAAATACAGAGGGAAAAACCGAAGTTTTTGGACCCGTTTTTTTTTTAACCCAAAAATCGCCCATGGTCGGATTCCGAATTTGTGTCCAGATTTTAGACTTTATGACCTCAGATCTACGGCAGACAGGTCTGAGACGCACACAGACAGGTGAACCTGTGCAAAAAGTAGGATAAGGTGGACATTTTGAAAAAAGAGTCTTCTACATGCGAAAATTATGTAGCAAAAAAAAAAAAAAAGTCTGATTTTTGTCCTTCTGCTCATGCGCCAGCAAACTAACCAATGAAAAACATTTTCTGTATCATTAGTAACCATTTGTCTAACGGATTATTGTTATGAAATTGATGTATTACGATGTATTCAGAAATAGTCCCCAAAATGTGTTTCCTACTCACATTTCATGCAAAAACAGCAAAAACCTCCAGGGGTTAATGTGTTAACCAGACAGTTTGGATTATATGGTCCTTTAACCAGACAGTTTGGATTATATGGTCTAGACTACGAAACATAATCATCGATCAAAATATTTTCTGGCATTGAAAAAATATACTTCCTTTGAATTATAATATGATTTATTCATTAATGCCACTTAGAAAAACTGGAGTTCTTTGGCAATGAAAGGTGAAATAATTTCTCAGGACAAATTCAAATAATTATATGGTTGGTCATTTAATTTCATACCATCACTTTTGGAAGCAGCAAAAAGTCTTTTGATTCATATTTTAATATTTCTCACTTTGAGGAGATGAAAGATGAGTCATTGAACTATAACTTTATTGAACTGTACAAAATTTGAATAACAGAGGTTGTTACCACTCCACTGTTTATTCCAGAAAATGTAAAAATTGAGGACTAATGGACCCTAACAAGTAAAAAAAGAGGAGAATGAAAAAATAGTTGGGAAATACCCTGACCTATATGTTTGTTTATTGAAGAAATTGAAAATATATCTTAATTAGGTGCACTCATATAATACATTTTTTTTTTTACATCTTTGAATGTGTCTTTGCAGAATCAGACTACAGCAATGTTTGTTGCAATCACCTTGTCTACTAAAATATCCATATCCAGTATTAAGGACATAGTTATTCTTTTTGAAAAGGACATTTTAGCAAATAGTGATGTTATCTGACAACAGTAAATACTTCAAAGTATACAATGCTGGAAAGGTAATTATTGATCACAGAATGAATTACTGCTCAATGCAAATGATCAATGATCATTGTCAGATTCTCCTGGCTTGAGCCATTCCTAACAGGGATATGAAGTCATAAAGAGTAAGCCATTCCCCTTTAGAATTTATTTCATACATTTCAGTCACCATTTTTTCCTGCCTAAATACTACATTGAAAATGATTCAGCAGTATTTTTGCTGCATATTTCATCTTTTTACATTTTCTATCAAATGATCTAGGATCATGTGCTCTTGATTGGTACCAGACTTTAAAAAAAATAATTAAAGACAATTCTGTCAGTCAAAGTAATTGATTGTCTTATGCTTGCTTATCAACCATGATGATCTTTTATTTTTATTTTCTTGGGTCTTTATGTGCCCTACAGGCAATGAAGATGATAATAGCGGGAACTTTTTTTTTCATCAAAATGTTTAGCCTCAAATGAACCCTGTCACTCTGAAAGCTATGTCTCCAATCAGATTTTTATCAGACATGGGATATTTGCTTATATCATCAAGATCTCGGTCAAGTAGAATAAAGAGAGAGATCCTTGCATATTAATGATGTGAAGCCATAATTCAGATGAAATTTGGAATATGGGCTTGTATCCAAGACCACGTATGAATGTGATAATGAGCAAGATCCACACATATTGATGAGATTATCTTGCATCAAATCGGCTAAGCTTGTTATCGCTCTAGAAGCCATAATTTTGATCTGATTTAATCAGGTTTTTTTAGTACAGACCTACATGGTCAAGACCTTGAATCAATACGTAATTTTTAAAAAATAGTTTGAGCTTATTACTTATCTAACCCAGTTTTGATCAAGTTTGGTAAATAGGCTTAAATCAAGTCACCACTGCATTTCAGCAGGTATGCCATTTGCAACTAGAAATATAGGGGCTTTTAATTCTCTACAAGAAGCTACTGCAACTCTTTCAGGACATGTGGAGAGCAGGTGGAGGTTTTGTTTCTTAATTCTCTCCACACTTTTCCACCCCCACTGTTAAACATGGGGAATTTTTAAAAAATCATGTGAGCTGTACTGTTGTAGGGTCTAATGCCAGTTTCTAGCACACAATATTTTATACATGGTGGCCAGTATTACTGGTGGAGGATGAAGAACACAGGAAAACCACCAGAAAGAACCACCAAAACACAAGAGAAGCTACTGGCAAGCTTTCTTGCATACCCACATTGGTCAAATCTGAGACTTGAACCCACACAGACAGAGGTTAGATGTCAGTGATCCGTTATGGAGAGGGCTTTAGACCACTTGGTCACAATGGGGCCCCAATGAGCTGTACTGTAATGTGCTTTATAATGAGTAGGCTATATGCACATTAATGACATGATTTAGCACGTTTAGCTGAACTTCTTACCACTTGAGAAACTGCATTTTTGACCTGATTTTTTTCATACTAATTAAATAGAAAATATTATCAAGATACTGGAAATTCATTACACAGAGTTAAGTACATCAGCTCCATTTGAGTCTCAGCTAAGCCAGTGTGGATATGTGAGAAAGCCTGCCATGTTTCCTGAGGGTCTATGATGGTTATTCTTGGGGGTCTTCCTCAACTAAATATGCACACATATGCTAAACAAATTGGTAGCAAACCCACACATTTTATCATCCAACCAACCAATCTAGAGACTAAATTATAATCAGATTTTGCTCCACCTTGTATATGAGTTTATATTATCATTATGCATGTTAATGAGATACCTTTCATGTGACTGACAATGCTTGCTACCTGTCTTGTTCATTAATTTTCAATAAAAATTGGATGTCTTTGATTTTATGACAGATTATGCATATTAATAATAATCATGTCATTTTAGAAAGAAATAATTTTTATCAGGATATTCTAAAACAGGTTAAAAATATTATCAGGATATACTAAAACAGGTTAAAAAAATTATCAGGATATGCGAAAACAGGTCAAATTTTTATCAGGATGTACTAAAACATGTAAAATTTTTATCAGGATGTACTAAAACAGGTAAAATTTTTGTCAGGATATATTGAAACGGGTAAAACAATTATCAGGATATATTAAAATAGGTACAAATATTATCAGGATATACTAAAACAGGTAAAAAAAATTATCAGGATATACTAAAACAGGTAAAAATATATCAGGATATACTAAAACAAGTAAATTTATTGTCAGGATACATGTATACTAAAACAGATAAATCAACATGATACAAATTTGGGGAGATAATTTACGTAAAATATGTTTTTACAATACATAGAATCTGTTCTTTCAATAACATATAAGCCATCTTAGCAAAATGGCCAAGTTCTGCAAGACAGATGAGTGATGTTAGGCCCAATTTGGCCTCCTGTTAAGTTCAGTTGTTTTGTTTCTTATTGTATGTGCAAAATATTGTGTACTTTTCAGTCTCTTATAAATTTTCTCTAAGAATGCTTTCACCTTCCCATAAATATTGACAATTCCTTTTGCACATATTGTTAAATGAATTGATTACTTTGCTGCCTTTTTAAGATTGATTTTGGCAGTTGTGCAAATTCAGAAAAATTAATCTTTGAATTGTTAATTAATACTTCCTTAAATTGTGTGATTCCTTGCAGTTTGCTTACTGTTGAATAAATGGTAACAATAGAACAAGATGCAGTAAAGCCACAGTTTAGCTTTCTTCTTAAAAACATAGAGCGATGGAACTGATATTGTTAGCTGCATCTTTCATGCATTTTGGCTATTCTTATGTCCTAAACTATCATTTATTTTGGAATAGACTTCATGGTACCTACTCACAGGAGAGGGAACAAGGAAACATAACTCTGTAATTACAGGATACTAGTCTTGAATAAGTTTTTGTGTTTACCTTGAAGTCTTCATTGCAATTTTGCTATTTTAGCTGACCTCTAGAAAGTAGAGGTAAGCTCAAGTACTATTAGCAGTGGCTGCATCAATATATGCACAGGTAACACCATACACACATTCACTGATTGTCACTTATTTTTGGCAGGTTAACTCTGTACATGTGAATGAATATTAAGTGTTTGGACTTAATGATGTATGGTTTTCGTGTAAGGCATCACCTGTAATAAATTAATCAAGGTAATTATTGACCTATGAACTATGTACTGCTGGCTGTAATTCAGGTTTATTCATGTCCAGCAACTTTTCATCCTGTTTAAGGTGCCTTCATTTTGGGTGGACATTGATAATAGATTCTCAAGCTGATTTTAAAAACACAGAATACAGAACAGCATTAGTCTGAATTTTCTTTATCAACTTATTACCTCTATTTTTTTATGAATATGCAAGAGTTTTAGCTTTTTTGTTTTTGTTTTTGCTTTGTATGCCTTGTGGGTAGATATATAGGTGGGTTGGTAGGTGGATTCACAGTAATGTCTGTACAATATTATATGTTTAATGTTAATTAAAAGTTCATATTTTAAAATAATTATAAGTTATATGTAATGATAACAGATACCAAAACAAAAATGAGCTAAGATCACTATGGTCAAAATTTCTGCAGGATAATGGTTACAGTGGCTACTGTCAAAAACCAGTAAACATGGAGTTGAGCTATGAAATCATTGATTACACTCTAGTTTTAAAAAAATACATCTCTGTCCTACATGGAGTTGTTGGTGAGTGATATACATATCTTTTTAACAAGATCAACATACTTGGACAAAACTTTACATAGATATGGAAAATTTCATAATGAAATTTAACTTTTAATTGTCCCGCATGTCTGCAAAACCTGGTAACTGGCTGTGGGTCAATCTACAGAATCAACCTATCTTGCCAGTTGGGGTTGAAAGTACAGGAGCACTCTTGTTGTCTATTCATCCTGTCTGTTCTTCTGGTTGTCCTCTCCTTTGTTTTGTTATTCACTATTATATCAGTCATCAAAGCTATTTTTCTTTTAAAAATAAAATAAATGCAGCTTCAGTTTCTGTTTGTGATTATCACTCTGAACTGAATATACATCTCCCTTTCATTACTGAGAATACCAGTATCATATTTCACAACAGACCACTACTAGTATTCAGTGTATCACCTAGGGGTGCAAGACAGAAAGTCAAAATTCTCCTTGGTGTCAAAACTGGGGGTCAAATTAAAAATTTGGGAGTCTCTGAAGTGCAAATGAAAACATTGAGTAATTGGTTTTAGGTCATAACCTTGCACTTAACACAACCATGCCATATTTGCTTGCATACATCATTGCATCTCTTTCCAAATTAATATAGTACAGGTTATTTGATCTATTCCTCAAATAGAACTAGTTACCTATTACAAATTGATTGATAGCATAACCTGCTCATGTATGATGATAATTAACCCCCTATAGTGTGAACTTTTAATTACTATCTTGACACATGCAGCCTATCAATATATAATCATATATTCCACATTGCTGCTCCAGTGGTATTACAACTGATTCATAGGTTAGAATAATTCACATCTTGGTTAACAAATTAACCCCTGGCACCAGTGTTTATGTGGCATTAGGTAGTACCCATAACTGCCAAGCTCTGTAGCCTCAAGGTAATGCATGATACAACAAAGGGGGCGGTTTTATAGAAAGGTAAACAGATTTTACAATGATACTAAATAATATGGACATTTTACTTGCATTACAAAATACAGAGAGAAATACCTAATTTTATGTATCAATTATTTTTTTTTGGCCAAAATTTGCCTGTGGTCAAAATCTAATTTTATGTCTTGATTTGAGACTTTTTGTTCTCAGATCTAAGGCAGACCTGTCTGAACTGCACACAGACAGGTGAGCCTGTGTAGTAGGATAACGTGGACATTTGGAATAAAGAGTGGTCTTCATTCAAAAATGATAGATCTATTAAGCAAATAAGTAAAAAAGAACTCCAACTTTTCCTTATCTGCAAATGCCCAAGCAAAATATCCAATGGAAAATAATATTTTTTAACTCAACTAGGCATTATTAGACTAATGGAAAATTACTTGGAAAAGTTGATGTATTAGGATGTATTCGGAAATAGCCCCCATAATGTGTTTCCTAATTGCATTTCATGTGAAAACAGCAAAAACCTGCAGGGGTGAATGTGCTAATGAGTGCATTTTCATGATATGACCGAATTGAATATTCCCTGCACATTTATTCACTTATGCATCGACACTACACATATATTACAAATTTAGCCAATCCTTGACAATTTCCAATTTGTTTCCAAAAGCCTTCTTAATGAATGCATTTTAATGACATCACCAAATATGAATATTCTTCGCGTATTTAATCACTTGTGCATTGATACTGCACATAAATTACAAATTTAGCCATTCCATGACATATTGCAAAAATGTTCAAAATCCTTGTTAACACATTAGCTCCTGGCACCGCATTTATGGGGCAGGAGGCAGTAGCTCTACTGTCATGTTCTGTAGGGTCAAGGTCATGTATGATACAACAAAAATGGGTGGTATTATAGAAAGGTAGACGATTTAGCTCTACAATGATTCCAAATAATCTGGACATTTTAGTTGCACATCAAAATACAGAGGGAAAAACCTAATTTTTGGGACCTGTTTCTTTTTCACCCAAAATTTGCCAGTGGTCAGAATCTGATTTTGTATCCAGATTTGAGACTGTTTAGCCTCAGATCTAAGGCCGACCAGCCTGAACTGCACACAGACATGTGGACCTGTGTAAAAAAGTAGGACAACGTTGGGCATTTGGAATAAAGAGTGGTCACCATAAGAAAATGATGGGTTCATTAAGCAAAAACAAAAGTTAACCAAATAAAAGAACTTCAACTTTTCCCGTTCTGCTCATATGTGAGCAAAATAACCAATGGAAAACAATGTTTTTAACACAACTAGGCATTAGGCTAATGCAAAATTGCTTGGAAGTCGATGTATTAGGATGTATTCAGAAATAACTCCCAAAATGTGTTTACTACTCGCATTTCATGCAAAAACTTACAGGGGTTAATGTGTTAATGAGTGCATTTTGATGATGTCATCAAATTTGAATATTTCTTGTTTATTTAATCACTTGTGGCTGTGCATTGACACTGCACATAAATTACAAATTTAGCCATTCCGTGACAATTTGACCCCCCCTCCTTTCATGTTAAATAAATAGATGAAATGAAATTTACTTTCTAGATAAATACAGCATGACTATTTAATCACATAGACCAAATAATAATTGATTCTTAGCATACATGCTTGATATATCTGTTAAGACATTGCAAACATGTATCTTATGAAATTTAGATCTAGTACAGTACTTTGAGGCTTGCTCTTTTCCCAATAGGAAAACAATCTCCTTTTACATTTGGTTATGTGCCTGTCAATATATAGACTCTCAACTGCCCATCCCTTTGATAATCCTTACAACAGGTTTTGCCTTTCCTTGGAATCAAGACCTTTTGTCTTGTGCAAAAACTTAGACTGCCTTTTCTTGCTGTGTAGTAGGGCATAACCGGAAATCGCCTCGGACATTCGCTTTGGCCGAATATCAGGTTTTTCGGTACTATTCAGAAGTATTCACCTCGGCAAATAGTACACGCACAAATGGTTACAAGTAAAATAATTCAATAAATATCTAACTTTTAAAGAAAAGTTTTTTAATACATAATTTTAGCTAATAATAACAATTTTCATCTTATAGGCGATATATACGGTATATGGTACCCGAAGTTCTAAGCTTCACATACGATAATGAAACAAACGGTACTCTCCGGAGTAGCACCTACTACTCGGTTCGTGCCTGGATCTGGCAAATAGTGCATCCAAATACTCGGATTTGGTACTCAACGAAAATTATCTACTCGGTTAGGCCCTACTGTGTAGGACATTTACAAAACAGGAGACTTTGCCTGGGAAACACACACCATACTGTTAACTTAACCAATCAGAATTCAGCTTTATCTAACTGCCATTATTAACATGTGCCCCTTCAAGGTTAGAACATTTTAAATTTTTTATAATTTCCCTTAATATCCTGATTTCTGCAAAGGTTCAATTTAAGACAAATATTTCAGCATGTACAAACACTATTTCTGCAAAATTTCACCCTTGGGAATTTGATAAATAAAACCTATTCTTCCCCCTTTTCCAGTTTTGCCTGACAAAGTTATCAAGAAGCCCCGAGTGGTCTAAAGCACTGTCCAGGGGTTTTCCGGGTTCTTCCTCCGCCATTAATACTGGCTGCCATGTATAGCCTATATTGTGCTGAAAAATGGTGTTAAACCATAAAAAAACAAACAAAATGAACAAAGTTATCAAACAGAACCTCATTAAGAATCAATCAAGTCTGTAACAGATATATTAAAGCATCATCAAACACAGCATATATTTAATTCTGTGCAAAATCACATACATCAGTTTAAAATTGCAGTGTTACAATGACATCTACAAAAATTCATACAAATACAAGGACTATTGATATGCTGACATAGTAACACCTTTAAAGGAAAACCGCTCTAAACTTTAACCCTGCAAAACATTTAAGCAGCATGACTTTAATTGTTTATGTTCATTTCCATCTTTTCTAGGTCACTGCATTCCAAACTCCTGTCAACACCTATGTAAGAATATTGACAATGGTGGTTATATATGCACCTGTCGTGAAGGATACAGGTTGAATAAAGATGGTTTTACATGCTCAGGTAAGATAGAATATGTTTTTAATTTTGTTTCTGAATGTAATTTAATGTACCTCTTTCCTGTAGGCCACCATTTTAAAATGTTGTTTCTCTTGCCTGCCATGTTGGATTTCAGAATGAAAGCTTGCTAGTTGTGTGCTTTTTGATTGAAAGTTTCAACACATTTACATATGCTGCTGAAATTAATAGCTGCTTTTACTATTAAATATTCATAGACAGTATTCATGTTCAGATATTTGTTAGGATGTCATTAATAAATAATCACAGCTAGTGTGGTTGAAACAAAAGCTATCCAGAAATAATGAACAAATTCTATAAAACATTGTGACTTATTTGATTTATGTGGTAGACTTAGCTCTATGTCAACCTTATATGAGAAAAACTGTATTCAATTTTTTAATACTTAAAATGAATCATTTTGCTGAAATATAGACCCAAGTAATTGTTGAGGCAGCATCATTAATTATAGTTAATGAAAATGTGTTATGCATAGGATAATTATTTGAGGGGTGTTCTCAAAACAAATTGTCTTAGTAAAAAAAATCTGCCTGAAATAAAGTGGAGGTGCTGCTTCCGTCTGCTGGAGTGGACTAGTTATCCATGGTCCCTAAGCAGTTTTGTTACTTTAACTCATCAAAGGGTTGTTTTAGTCTGGACTGACATTCACAAAACATACTCATCTACTCAGTACAAACTTTCCCCCATCAAATTGTATGACCATCAAATTCATTTACAGCTGTTTTGAAAACTACATTATTCACAGCATATTACTAGATGAAATTGCAGGGTATTTTTGACTAGGGTGATTTATTTGCCCAAATATATTTTTCAGTACTAATTACCAGTTTTGCTGGTCTTCAAATTAAAAATTACAATTCAAGCATTTCAGTGACATTCATAAAAATAAGCCAGTATTTCAATTTCAAAAGCAGTTACTAGTTGATCCCTAATCATTTTACAAGGCTGTCATTAAACCTATATTGTAGTCATGAAGATCTGCTTTTATGCAAAGTTTCAATCCTCAGGGAGAATTTGAATTGTAAAAAGACCATTGACTGAAATATAGGATCCTGATGGAATAACATTGGTGCCTATGTCTTTGACATCTGTGATTGAAGATGAATCATATGCAATTATAACGTTTTAGTTTGACCACCAGGGAGCATATGGTCAGTTTTTGATCTATCATGGGAAAATAAAGTGGACTAAGAATTTAGCATTTTTTTGGAACTAAATGAGTTTTGAAAATTCAGAGACCATGTGTATGTTATGAAGACCAAACTTGTGCTATGAGAATTTTAAATCTTAATCATATCTTTTGAATGTGTCAGATGTGAAAATTTAGTTCAAGTGCATTTGATTGTATGGCTTTCTTTCAATCGATGTTCTCACAGTGTGAAAAAACTATTGTTTGAAATGTGGATATACCTCTGGAACAAGAACTCAGATAGCAAAGTTAATATTGATCTAATACAACATCATACAAAATGGGTTGTGCTGAGCTGACATCTTTGGACTAAATAATTAAATTGTTTTGTGTATTGGTAATTCGAATGCATTTACACCTTTCTTTATGTTCTTTTGTTTTGAATTGACCATGACAAGGAAGCAAATACATGGCTTTATCTACAGTTTGGCATCAACTTCCGATATAAAGCACTCAGAACTTTTTTCAAAACTTATAAAATTACCATCATACTGTATAATATGCTGATGTCAAAGCCAATGTTGTTTCGTGAAGACCATGAATTTAGTCATGGAAAAAAGATAATAAATGTAAAAACATATACAGAAATCTCTCTCTATAATGTTAAGGTGAGTTGCAACAGTGCATCTCATAAATCAGGTTGTCTGATATGGAGACAGGTTCAGTTTTTAAAAAATGCACACGTCATCAAATCCCTGTGTCATATTAGGGACCAATGCTATACACCATTTAAAAGTCTCAACTGAAACTGAAAAATAAGGGTGGGAGATTACGTTTTCAGTTGATATTTCTGTCTTGAATGAATACTGCATTGGACCACAGTTGTAGATTAAATCCCGTGCTAATGTTCTGTATGGTTTTTAATTTTCCGTTCAGCTGGCTGCAAGTTGATGTGTGCTTATTGAATGTCCTTCATCCATTGGATATCACATCATTCAGCATTTGTAAGTTATTGTTATTTTCAGTTTCTTCTCAAGACTACTACTGTGTTTCCAGAACGCCTTTAACGTTTGATCATATGATGCATCCATCCTTAACAATTAAAGCATCTTGGCATGAATATTTTTTTTTTACAGTAATGGTGATCTGTCATCAGATATGTAGACTATTGCACATTTTAAAGATTTCTTTTTTTTTATAAAAATTGTTGAATAGAAGTTTGATGTGGGTTTTGGATGGCTGAATCATTTAAAGCCATCGTCTTCTCTGATCACTGCCAACTTACCAAAGTCTGCATGGGTTCAAGACTCTGGCTCACCCAATGTGTTAGAAAGAATTCCAGTAGTTTCCTGTGGGTTGTTTTTTTTTTTTTTTCCTCCACACCAGTTTACTAGATTACAAAATTGGGCACTAACTATCAAGGTATAATGACATTTCAGCTTTGTACAAATCTACCATTGGATATGGTAAAAAAACATTTGACAAAATGAATGAATCTTGTTATGTAAGGTCTCTTAAGATGATACAAAATGATCTTGATATGGTTGTTGTTATGAAAAATTGAAAACTTTGAAAATTTCAAACCTTTTTTCAAAAATTTCTGAACATAATTTGACATACTTACAATTGAGCCAAAACCTGGATTTCAAATCAGTAGATAAATAAATTTGATCATTTGATAGACTTCTAAACCATTGGATTATTTTATCAGCGTGAATTTATTTTGGTTCTTTATGGGGACTATTACAAATTTAAAGCATTTAAAACCATAATATGTATTCTTGTCATAGTACATGTATAATAAAACTGCAAGTTTTGAACATACACGTAATCAGATTCAGATTTTTTGGGCATTCTTACTGTAATAATTAATTAATGTCAGGTAATAAAAAGGAAGAATTATTTATATAAATAACTCGCAAAGATTTTTTAATACAGGTAACATCCAAATGACATGCATAGTTTCCTTCGCAAGATAACTGTCTGGTGGCCGCTGATGATGGTCTCCATTAATTATTAAGCTTCATACTTCAAAGGCTTTTAATAGTTTTCTGGTTCAGATTTGTATTTTGCAAAGAATGGATAATGTCACCTCTGTACCAGCATTAGAATGTTGTAATGATAAAGCATTATGGTCAGTCTGCAAAGAAGTTCTAGTTTCAGTTTCCTGTTGCTGGGTTTGTGAGGTTGCTGTGTGTTGTCCAATACTACTCTACATTATGTTCGTCCTCACTGAGAAAGTTCTTTACTTGGCCTTAAGATATATTCCTGATTCTCATCCTCAAGGACTCATTTCTCTTCATGGCTCAGATTAAAAAATCTGCTGGCAATCACTACTGTCAATATTAAAAGAAATAAGATTGATTTAGATTTTGAATAAGCATTGAAAAAATACATTGATTATCGATACTTTGAGGAATAATTCAGCTCAAAATTAATTCTCCTGTATTATATTATTATATATATTTTATATTGAGATTGAACATAATTTATGTGCATGAACATGTAATTTTTTTAATGAAATACTACAGATGTATACTTTTGAAACACCTAGTGCAAACTCAGGACCGTTACTACTTTCTGCACACACTTAAATTCTGATATTCAAGCATTTTTTAACTTTTAATGTTTCTTTATGGGTTTTTTACCTGTGGAGAAAGGATATGTTTCAGCTTTTTTGATGAATTAAACAAAATATGTAAGGTCAGTCCTTAATTCTTCTTAATTTATCATAACAATATAATATTAAATAGACATGAAAAACAATCCATGAAAATACTTACTCAGTACTGCCATTCTCCATCTTGTTTCGCACAGCTAAACATTTGTTAATTTTCATCAAAGACATCATGACTAATTTGTATTTCTTTATTACTTTTAACACCTTCCAAAACATCCCACATTTGGCATTAAACTCCTTGAATTCCAACAATAAGGTACTCATAATCAATTAACAGCTTCTTATGTACACTTGTCAACTATTCTTTAACAATTGTAATTCTGTTTGCCACACATCGTCACATCAGTTGATGTAATGGTGGAACATTTCTGGTCTAGTAAACTAGTTCTAACTGGTTTCTATTTTTGTCAATAAAACATGTAAAGTTGGTGTTTGTGTTGGGGGTTATACTTTTTTTTTAATTCTTTCAATTTTTGAAAGCAGTACATTTCAGCTATAAAACGGTATGCGCAGTAGACAGTCTATAAAATGATATTTTTTGCCAACCACTTGTATAATCACATGAATGAAGATATCATTGTAGGTTCAAGACCATTTAAACATATGTGCATGACAGTCAACCAGCAAATATGGCTGCCATCACAAAAAGTTTATGAAAAGTTTTGAATCCTACATTTGTATCATGATGTGTCCTTGGCTAGGCAACTTGGCTCCTGTTGTCATGGCACTAAATAGTCTAATTGTGTTGCTGTGCCATAAACCAATGAACCAGACCAAACCAAAAAGTAAAGAAATTATCTCAGAAAACTGTCCAATAGAATTTGACCGACTTTTGACACAAAAGGCCTTTCACTGTTGAACAAATGATCCTGATATATAAAAATTAATGGGATTAAACACTGGAACAGTTTTTTTCATAACATTTGCAATAAACAGCATTGGAATAAATTCTACGGAAAGCATACTAAAATCCCAGATTTCCTGGCCAGCTGTTCCTGCATTGCTAATCGGATACTGCAGTTAGGAGGTAAAGTAGAAGTGGATAAACAACAGATTTAGTTTAAGGATAGGATATATTTACTTAGAGTCATAAAAAGTATGTTGCATTATGTTCAGTCTGGAAAGGAATTACTTTTTCTGTAACCAGCTTTTGAAAGCTGGCATAAAGACACATATACACCCAGAATTCATTTATTTTTTGAGTACAAGTAAGATCCAGCTGTTAGCTGTATTGATCCTTATAAGGATCTAGGATTAATAAGTAGAACAAAGTACAACATATTGTTTGCAGCTGGGGCTGTCTTTCAGGAGATCATACATGGTGTACATTTGCATCTTTTTGTTAAACAGGACATTTTTTTAAGATACATCTATTTGCAGATTGGGGAAAGCATCCACTGATTTCTAAAGAAAGTGTAGTAGTTACTTATTTCTTAAAGTTTTTGTAAAAAAAAATTGTATGAACCATAAAAACCACAAAAATCAATGTATAAAAAATTATTCAATACTATAGTAATATTATATGTCAGTATTCATGCAAAGTTCCAGTTTAGAAAGAAAATTAGACCCAATTTTGGATTGTCATTGGTGTCCATAAAGGATTGACATTTTTGCTATGATCTTTGATATTAATAATCCGAGCTGAATAATGGAGATATATTGCTTCAGTTGGATCGCTAATGAGAAAACAATCTGGCATTTGATCCTTGTGGGATTTAACAATGCATACTGCTTTTCTGATATTAAATAAATCATGCAATGTTTGTTTGTATGCTTTTTTCATGAGAGGATGGTCATGAAGTTCAGTCTTTGAAAGAAAAGCATATGTATGGTGAAACCATGCTTAACTAGCACTGTGGTCAGACTCCACTGAGTGCCATGATGCTATGTTCAGAAGCCAAATAGCCAAACAAATCATTTGGCTGCAGAAAATTCCATTCATGCTTATTCCATTTCTAAGGCTCTAAATGACAGGGTGGGGTGGGGGGGTATAGCAATCACAGACAAACTATTCTTCATTGCAGTTACCATTTCAAGTTAATGCATTGGGGAAAAACAAATAATAGTGAAAAGTGGAGATTGCACATTTAACATTTTACAGAGGAATGTATATTACTACGAACTCTTCCAGAATAGATGGCCGTTTTCACATGGGTTTTTAATTAAAGGCTTTTTATAATGTTCAGGGTACTGAATGAAAATAGTGCTTATCTGAATTTGAATATGGCCACCATGGCTGCATTGATGAAAATATTGTCATTTGTCTTCTGCACATGGATGGTTGGATCATTCAGCATGGAATTTTATTATAAATCTTTAATAATAATAATAATAATAATAATAATAATAATAAATAATAGTAAAAATAATAATGATAATAATAATTAATAAACATTTTACTTTGTGATAATATAAAATAATATTCTCCATGAGGCCCTCAAGATACATTAATTATAAAAACACAAGGTAGTATATGATATACATTAACAAAGCATATTGGGGAGTATTTGTTTCAGTATTTCAATATTTAAATTGGCAACTGTCCTTCAGGATAATGGTTATACAATTTTGTTTTGAACAGATATACATGTAGATTTGATTTTGATCCTTTCATAAAATGGCTCCAGAGTAAGCAAATGATTCTTTAAAACTATTTGTCTTTGGAAATGTTATTCTACACTGACCATTTACAGTTGATCTCAATTTATGATGTCTCATTAGTCTTAAATTGAAATGGTGCTGATCCATCATGGCATCTAATCCACCTGTAAAGAAGGTCAAAGTAACATGGGGCTTCATTAATGACATTTTGTGTTGTGAAGAAGTTCAAGGTTTTGCGTGCAAATGCTGCTAATCTAATATCCAATAGAGCCATCAGGCTGAGCAGTCATCTTGAAGATCTTGGTTTTGTGGCTTCCCTTTAACACAAACTTATATCAGCATGGAGTATTCACCCAAAACATATTATATTGTCTAGCTGCTCAGTGCTTTCTGACACATGTACTTGATTCAATATGGTCACCACAGCCACCATCTTTAAAATCTCACTACTTCATCTAAATGGAAAGTGGTATCAACATTGGGTTTTCCACAAGAACACTTCTTGTGTTGTCTTTGTTGGCACTAATTGAAAACAGTGCCAGTCTGACATCGTGTATGGTCACCATAGTAACCATCTTGAAAATCTTATTTCTGCTCTTCCAAATGGAAAGTCATATTGTTATGGCATTGTCACCAGAGGACTTGTGATATCTAGTTGGTCCTGAATAAAATGGTACCCATCTGACCCAAGATATGATTGCCACAATCAACATATTGAAAACCTTTTCAGTATTTTTCCAGAATGGACTGTCTTGTCAACATTGGGTCTTCACTAGAAGTATTTTAATGGTATCTAATGTTTGTCCTAAACAAAATTGGTGCCAATCTTAACCCAGCATGGCTGCCACAGTGGCTAAGTTGAAGAATATCAGAGATGGTTTCACCACTTGGCAATTAAACAAATATGGGTCCTATATTGAATTCTTGGAAAACACTTTTGGAGAATAGCACATTATTCCTTTCAAGGGACTCTTGTTTATCGAATCCACTCTGTGTGTGTGTGTGTGTGTGTGTGTGTGTGTGTGTGTGTGTGTGTGTATATATATATATATATATATATATATATATATATATATATATATATATATATATATATATATATATATATATATATATGAATAATATCACTTGAAAGACCTTTTTTATTTTAAAATAATCTAATAGATGAAATAACATTTGTGCAAGGATATCTGAAGTCGGTAGTTGAAGTATAATGTTATGGAAATAATGATGCTTTAATTTGACTGCCAGTGAGCAGTCTGTATTGGTGTGAAGTTCCAAATTGGAAGTAGAGTTGTATTTCATTTAATTGATATGAGAGGTCCAAAGGAATCATATTTTTGATTTGATCTTTGATGTCTGTAATTGAGGCAGAATAATATGGAAATAATAGGCTTTTATTGTAATGCCAGTGAGCAGACAGTATTGATGTAAAGTTCCAAAGAAAAATTGCACTTTTAAATATTTCATTTTGATTGACACCAAAATCCTCAAAGGAATAATATTTGGCTTTGATCCCTGATCTTTGTAACTGAAGCAACTCATGTGGATGCTTTGCAGCTAATCCATTGTTTGATGCCTGTTCAGTTAAACAGTATCCTGTAAATAGTGTGCTGAACTTTTTATATGAAGTTTTACTGTTATTGTCATATATCATACAGTACTGTAACAGTCATACTTTATAGAAATGTTAGTCATCCATGTACCATTCAGTGCTATTCCAGTCATCCATGTACCATACATACTGTATAGTGCTATTACAGTCATCCAGGTACTATACATACTGTATAGTGCTATTACAGTCATCCAGGTACTATACATACTGTAGAGTGCTATTACAGTCATCCATGTACCATACATACTGTACAGTGCTATTCCAGTCATCCATGTACCATACATACTGTACAGTGCTATTACAGTCATCCATGTACTATACATACTGCACAGTGCTATTACATTCATCCATGTACCATACATACTGTACAGTGCTATTACGGTCATCCAGGTACTATACATACTGTATAGTGCTATTACAGTCATCCATGTACCATACATACTGTACAGTGCTATTCCAGTCATCCATGTACCATACATACTGTACAGTGCTATTACAGTCATCCATGTACTATAGTACTTTTCCAGTCATTTATGTACCATACAGTGCTGCTAGTCATCCATGTACCATACAGTACTGTTACAGTCATCCATGTACCATGCAGTAGTACTGTTACATTTACCCATGTATGATACAGTACAATTCCCTTCATCTATGTACCATACAGTACTGAAAGTTGTCTATGTGGACTGCCCTGGATGTGGGAGGTTGTGCGTTCGAACACTGGCCTAGTCATACCTAAGACTTCTAAAAATGGTACTAACAGCTGCCCGGGTAGGCACTCAGCATTAAGAGGTTAGTGTTAGGACCCAGTCATATTATCCTGACACCAGGCCACCCAGTTAGTACTATTTTTATAAGTCTTTGGTCTTACTTTGCCAGGTTTTTTCTTTTAAAGAAATTTTATTTCGTCCTAAATGAAAATGGTAACAATCTGACATCCATTATGGCTATTGTATTTTATTGCTAATTCATCCAGAATGGAAAGTTTCTCACAGTGTCTGCTTGGTACTGAAGGAAATTGTTGTTAAGCATAATGACTTATCTTATATGACTGCCACAGTGGCCAGCTTGAATATCTTGAGGCCGCAATTAAAAATATCTTTGTTTCCCCTTACCCTACCCAACAATTTGAAGTTGGGTAGGTAGGTAGGCTAATAATTTTTTTTTCTCATGAAATTCATGACACTATAAACTGACTCATAGGAAACAGAAAAACGATAAATTCAACTTTAATAATAATACTGAAATACAGTAACTCATGAACTGAAATACAGTAACTTGTGAACAAGTTTAAAATGTTTTATAGACTAGATTAGTTTTTGATAAGGGCTATTCAAATAAAAATACTCCCTGCAGGCATTGGCCAGGGTACCAATTTAACAGATTTACTCAAATTTTGAAACATATATTAAATGAGAGTAATTTCAATGAAATATAAAGATACACATGTAAAGGTGCAAGAAGTGTTTTTTTTCCGAGTTTTTGAGGAGTGTTGGGTTAAGGTAGATATTTGCTGGAATAACCCTTAGTATTTTTTCTGACTAGGTCAGATGTATAAAAATGTTTTAAAATAATTAATAAAAGTATTTTAAAAGTCTTGAGTATTCTTTCTGACTACTATCATTGGGTTGAATATATAATGAGACTTAACATATTTGCAAGACCTGTCAAAATGCACAAATATAAAGTTAGACATTGAATAGTGTCTCAAACATGCAGAAACATGTCAATAAAGTAATGTCAGAACATTAAATACATGTAGAAATCTAACTAACAAAAAAGAAACAAACAATGCAAAACATCATTTTAAATGTCACTAAGAGCTGCCAGGTGGTTAGTTTTTAACTGGGTTTCGTTTTGGAATGTCCTTTCCAGATGCTAAACATTGCTGGCACACTGGGAGAACAGTACGGAATCTTCCAGTCATTTCCTGGGATTTTTCTGCTCCTATGGCTCCACAATGAGCACAAATATCTGGTCTGCCAATGTTGCTGGCATAGTATGGGAATTCAATGTGTACAGCACAAGACAAATTGTAGTCTTACAAACACTTTTCCCTGTAGGATGTCTCCTAAAATATATTAAATAGAACACCAATTATCCAAAATTGAACTTTAATGTCCGAAGGTGACTAGACATGATACACAACAAATAGCATATAGAACCTGAAACTAAATCTGTAAATAATTATCTTTATAAACACAGAGAAACTAGTATAAAAAGATAAATGAGCAACTTGGACTTCACAAAAAATTGGGAGCATGGACCAGGAAACAGGAATACTTGTAAAATAATATTCACATTAAAATTTTAGTGCAATGGCTAGTACTAAGAGAAAATCACAGTTAAAAAAAGCAATATCTGACATGAAAGAGCATTAAAAACTATCTGGGCTCTCTGACAGTGTCAGACATGATTCTAAATCAAGGTAAGAGTCAAACCGCATTCAGTATGTGAAGAGTGTATAGGTATATTTTTGAATAAAGTATTAAGGACTTGGATAAAAGTATAAAATATTAAATCATTAGAACTTGCAAAGCTTAAACATTTGTACTTGGCAAACAGACTTTAAATATATTATTAGGAAGGCAGTACAAATTCTAGAAAGATTGCAGTTGTCAGAGGGTGCATGAATTCATTTCTAATAACTGTCAGACAGATGTTTGAAAATAACATTATTTCATATTAAAAAAATTGTTTATACCAGTGAAACGCTCAGCATTTGTGTCCTTAAGTTGTGGTAGCTTTGTTGCCACGGAAGTAGACATTAAAACAGAAAAGGCAGTCCGTGCAGGTGGTGCTTGTTGATTTTCTGTACTAGTAGTAGTTGAGGAAACATCATCCAACCCAACACTTTCATCACGGGTCACCGTAAATGTAACATATTTCAGTCGCTGATTAAACTCTTTCACCACATGCAGAATTTCGTGAAGGTCTGGATGAAAAGTCATCGTTCCATCCAGTTTGTCTGATAAACTGACGTTCAGTACATCTGCTTTATGAGGGCGAAAGTCTGTATCATTGGTAATGTCGTGATATACATCATCCCATGTACACTCCGTTGAGTATTCTAGTATTCTGTTGTTACAAATTTTTTTGTTTGATTTCCCGCATTTCGCGATTACGCTTACACATATAATGAAATCTTCTTCGTATTTTCTTTTGCCGGCCATGCCGGTCATGATGCTTTTCCTATCTAATTTAAACACCTTGCAACAAACGTTTTTCGCGCGCTAGTGACATCGATTTTGTTGACAGCATGAAAATACGGATCGCACAACGAAACGAAACGAAAAAAGGAACTTTTGAACAAAACGAAAAAAAAAAAAAAAATACTATCGCAAATTTTTCAAAAATTTTTTTTCAGTCGGCGGATTTTAAGAGGGTCGGTCGGGTAAGGGGAAACAAACTTAATTTTAATTTTGGCCTGATATCTCTACATATCCTTTACAAATGGTCATATCATTAAAGGGGTTTCACTAAAAGACTTATAAAACTTGTTGATCTTGAATTAAAATGGTGCTGATCTAACGGCCATTATGTGATCATCTTGAAGATCTTGTTTTAACTACTAATCTAAAAGGGAAAGTGATTTTGAGATGAGGCTTTCATCAGAAGAGTTCTTATGGTATTATCCATAATGAAAATGACTAACCCTCAATATGGCCACTATGCTAGTTGTCTTGAAAACATTATTATCTATGCTATGTCTAAGAATTCTGTATAAGCACATCAAATGTTTCCAGATATACGAACTAATCCTTTAAAATCCAACTGAACTGAATGAAAGTTACCATGGATTTAAAAACTGGATACAACAAAAGAAAGTGATTTAACATCAGATGTTAAAGAACAAAACTAACTATATAATTCAGTAAAACAAAGATTATATCATATTCTAAAATGCCGTTTTGAAAAAATTCCTCAGATTGCAAAACCAAGAAAGGGGGGAGTCATGTGATGGTTTATAATTATGTACTTATGAAAAAAATAATTTTACTTTAAAAATAAAAAGTTATTTCTTTCTTAATTCACTAGTGCCATCTTGACCTTGACAACAACCAATCATTTTAAAATGAAATTAAAACATGTTTACTTCATAGCCATTAACCTTGAATCAAGGTCAGGATCAGTGATTTGTTTTTTCCAAAGAATAATTCAGGCCAACTGATTTTCTGAAGAAAAAAAACATCTCTTGTGAATAAATTTACATTACCATAGCATGTAATGAAAACTCAAAAGGAATTTAAAACTGACAAACACACAATTAATTATATATAAAATTAGATCTATGTAGCACTTGTTGTCACTACACACAGCAAATGGAAGATCATTATGACATTTGGTTTTGACCTGACATTAAAAAAATATCCTTAAAAATAGCAAATTTAAAAATCTTATTTCTGGAAAGTATTAGAGATGGTTTCACCACTTGGCCATAATAAAGGAGGAAATGATCTTGTTTTTAATTAGTGGAAATTCTTTTTGCCCATTAGAGCATCACTCCCTTCTAGAGATGAAGTTCTGTCCTTAGAACACAACTGAATATATTTCCCCACGGCTCTCTGTTGTTTGTCGATGACTTCTCCAGGTGGGTTGTCAGCAGTTATCAGTATTATAAGATAAATAAACAAAAAAGGTGGGGATCAACTTATTACTCTTGTATATAATATGGTTGCCAAGTTTCACTATACATTGCGAGTTCCATTTGATAAACTCTAACGGCATACAAAAAGTGGACATGTTTGTAATGTAAAGGATACAATCAAGATTCAAAAACTGATTTCCAATTCAAACATTCACCATAATTTATTTTTATACAAATATTCATAATGCCAAAAATATTTCATTGCAACATTATGGAAATAAATAATGATTTATTTAACTGATTCCACAGCTATGTGTAAGTTTATGATGCAGACATGTCAAACCTTAAAGTAGTGAATGACATGAATCTTTGATGGAATAGCATTGGTGCCATAGTCTTTGAAGTCTGTAATGAAAGAAATATTACATTGAAACATAATCCTCTATTTTACTGTAAATTAGAAAATTAGATCTTGTATAATTTCTTTTGAAATTCAGTATTATTAAGTATCTGCATTTCTGATATTACCATCATACCACTATGCTATCTCGTTGTATCAAATTAGCATAGGTCAAATTATTGTGACCATAAAATTGTTTTTGAATCAGCATAACACACAAGCTTATAATTATCAAACTCTCCAACCTTTATGTGATTTCAGTGTTCAGCTGAGAATGGCATCTGTCAACCAAATATTATATAACAGATTGCAGCTATACTAAGCAGTTTGTTAGGAACTGTGTGTGAATCCTTACATGATCAGTTCCTGAACAGGTGCTTGCCTTTTCAAATAGGGCAAAAAAATAGTTTACTATAAAATATATGCAAAATTCAACTCAATAGATCTTATACGTTTTTTATCCATACACCTCAGGATAAATTAAATCAATTAAAAAAATAATAAACCAAAAAATATTGGGTGCCCAGTTGCCCATTTTATTAAATGGTTTATTATCAATGGGCCGGTACCCAAGTACCCTGGTACACATTGACAGCTTTTGTTGACAGTCATTTGGTGTTTGTTATTCTTGAAGAGTAAGAGAAAATGGGATTCCTTTGTGGTTCATTTAAACATTTTCAAAGCAAACTTTAGTAGAAAGTATGGACTTCCAGTAAACAAAGTTTCCAGTATGAATCTTCTTTATCATTAAAGGTCAGATATGGAGGATTCTTTTTAAACTGATCTTTTAAGTCATGCATATTTGAAATGCCATGCATTTAAAAGTATGACCATCATATTTGGTGTGGGTATTTTATTATTTTATATTGACATGTATTTGGAGTTATGTATTGCTTGAACAAAGAGCTTGCTGTTGTAAGGATAATCATATAATGATGGAATTTATGACAGGTTATGAAATGAACAGTGATCCTGTGGAGATTTATAAAACTGAAAAGACTGTTGCAAAGATTGAAATGACTGATATTGACAATTTTTAGAAAGAGTTTAAAAAATATTCTGCATTAAAATGCTGAAGTGCTATTTTATTGTATCTTCTGACTTTTAAATGACTTAAGAGACATTGAAAAATAAATACATTATCACAATTTTGGAAAACTTTCTTTGGAAATAATGTGCTATTCTCCAGATGGTATATGGGGGACATAGCCCCCCCCCCCCACTCTCTCTCTTGTGATCGCTTGGAAGAAAGAAAAAAAACTATTGAAGGACATTGTCACAGTACCAGTTGGTAAGTCATGTATAGACAAAGGTATTGGTGTCTGAACATTGCCGCATGCTAGAGTTGATCTCTTATGCATGGTTACCATGACCAGAAAGAATTCTGACAACTTGGGTTGGCACCAGCTTACTGTAAGATCAGAGGAACTCGCGAGGGTTGGAATGGGGCGTGTTCTAAATTTGTTTCCTTGTGGGCAGGCAACTAGAAGGACAGTCTGACTGCTAAGTTTATTTGATCAACACTGAATTCAAAAAATTAGTCTAGCCTAGGAAGATTGCAGAGCAATATAAAACATAAAACACATCTGCATTTTTAGATAGCAATCATGTACCAGGAGTTACAAATTATATAGATATACATAACATTATTTATCATATGCCATGGGTAATGTAAAATTATGTTTACTAGCTGACCCTCTCTAATATCAGTGACAGTTTTGTATAAACACTGTTGTTTACCCGTTTTCAGGATGAAGGATAAATATTAGGATCTTTATCCTGGTCTGAGTCAAGGTTATTGTTGAGCTTGTTCTTTATCATTATTTTAGTAACATACCTTCTAATTATATCCAAGAATTTGCTAGAAATTTGCTTTTGAACCTCCAGTTTATTCTTTTCTGGCTTATGTTTTTTAAAACTTGTTTACTGGAAATATTCATGTGACAACATTTGGGCAGATTTTTTTACATTGTTGTATCATATCTTGATTTGAGTGAAATTGTTTATTAATCCCTGATAATAAGTACATTGTGCTCAGTTGTATTCTTGGAAAGAGACATTAACTGGAAATTATTGTGAATTCATACAAAGAAACTTTGGATTATATTACTGAGATTAAACAAAGACTGTCTGCATATCAATACTACTTGGGCCATTGTAGTACATTATAGCCTACAGGCCAATTTAAAGAGGCACATCAACACCTTCAGTGTCAGAAATTATTTGGAATACCTCTAAAGTTTATTCAGAACTTTGTTTATTAGGACTTGTATTAGTAATTCTTGGATTATTTGGGATTTAATTGCAATACGCTAAGTCTTATCTACATTTTCACTTTGTATTTATTGTTGAAATATAAATTATTTGTAGAATTTTACAAAATATTTTGATTTCACCCTTCTTTTTTACTTTGTTTAACCAGAGAGTCATAGCACCTGATGGATATTTAAGAAAATGAAAAAAATCGGGTCATTTCAGTCATTAATTTATTATTTCTAAAATAATTGTTGGCAGGGCTTCCTAACATTTTTGTTTACCAAGTGGAAGTTTCCAACATGTATGGTAAACATATTCATTGTCATTTTCTGATTTCTGGGAAAGTCCATTTTCAACAATGGGAGAGGTCTTTTGACGACACGTATTTAGGAGGTAAACACAACATCGTCTGCATAAAGTGTTTTAGCTTCTAGTTTGAATATCTCCCCCTCCCCTATGACAAGATAGCAATGGAAAAATATGCCTTCAAATTTGTAAAATATGCACAGTAAGTAGTCTGAAGAAAGGTAAATATATTGAATGGACTTGCAAACATAAATGTTGATTTAGAATTAGCATAGAAACTCTCAATGATGACATTAGTTTGGTCCATCAGGCAAATTTATCAGGTTTGAATTTTTAAATTATTGAAATGACTAATTTTTGTACATTTTTAATATTCTTTTCATTTTTTGTCTTAAACTCAGAATGTGGGAGGGCTGCAAACTATCATTGGGGGGGGGGGGTGTTGATACTATTGCTTTAAGTAAAATTTGAAGCTAAGCATTGGGATATCAAAATTTTTTGCAAAACTTAAAAATGGGTTTTTATTGTTTCAAGCCTGCATAATTTTCTTGTATCTTGTAACCATAGGACAAAAACAGTTTTGCTGTATTGTTTATCAGGTTTTACTTACTGATATTTGAATACTGAATGTAAAATGTTTTGTTAAAAACAAAACAAAAATATAATACATTACCAACTTTTTTAAAAATGTGGTCAGCCAGAATTACGTACTTTCGAGCTACAATTAGCTTTCCTTTTTTTAGTCAGATTGACTGCAATACTTCAATTAGCTTTCCTTTTTTTAGTCAAATTGACTGCAATACTTCTTAGAGATATGCCCAACCCCTGGAATATGAAATAAGAAAAATAAAATTCAGTGTTATATTTAAAATGGATAGTCACTGTGGATTAGTTGATTCTTCTGATGGATAGTTATAGGAAGGAAGGACAGTTATAAATTAGATAAATAAATAATTAACTATTTAATTCATTTATTTATTTAAATTATATTTTTTTTAAAAATAAGGTAAGAGTTATTAATATCATATTATAAAGATACAAAATATATGAATAGATTCATATTTATCTGATGATTGATTGAATCATTGAACACATTGCAGATGAAATTCGAAAAACTGTTTTAGCATTTCTTATTTCAAGAAGTATTCTGTTATAGAAGTAATTTAATCCTAGGATATTGAAAGCTTAATTTTGATAAGAGCCTGAATTCAAATGTTGATCTTATGCTACATACTGTCAATGCAAATCGACTTTTAAAAAGTCCATTTTGACTGGCAATAAAGTCCCTGATGGAATAACAGTCAGGTGCCAAGATCCTAGATAACTGCTATTGAAGAAGAATCGTGGAAATGGAATGCATCAATATGACTGTCAGTTACAAAATCATCTGTAACTGTTTGAATCCCTTGTGGGATTTAATCATACCCAGTACATGACAAATAGAATTCTTATCTAAAGTTGCATGTTGCTTCCATCAGCCATGCAAGATCTTTGCTTTTTAGCCAAGGTCATATTGTGATGATAATGTTATTCATTTTTAAAAGACAATAGTATACTTTTATACATGCTTCTTACAGTGATTTTCACATTATAGTCTGTATTAATGTAATATTCATTTAAAAAGATTTTCAGAATATTAATGAACTTAACTGCTAGGATTTATTTTTGAGATTGTCACATTATTTTTATTTTATCTTGACTATTTCCTTCCCAGTAAACTAATCTCCTTGAAAACTAAAAACATGTGCCACAAATTTAAATTGTATGCTAAAATATGGAATCATAAAACTGAAACATCACATCAATCAGGCAAATTTATTTTGGCTCCCAAATTACATACAAATTTCATATTTATGGTACTAATTAATTAAATAATAATAAGAAGAAAACATCTTCATATCAATATGGCCAGCACAGCCATCATCTCATAGCTCCTGGTTGGATAGTCATCTAAACATGGGGATTGATTAAAAAGACATTTTTTGATGTTTAGTTTGTCCTAAAAAAAAATGTGGGGTCAACTTGACATCCAGTACTGTTGCCAAGGCAAGCATCTTGAAAATCATATCACTGCTCCTCTTGAATAGTCACATCAACATGTGGTTTTCACTAAAACACTTTTTATGGGCCCTAAATGAAGCGTAGACATTCAGTATGTGGAACAGTGGCCATCTTGAAAGTCTTGTGATATCTACTCCTCCAGAATGGATGGTCATTATCAAGATGGGGTTTTCACTAAAATGATGTCTAGTTGATCCTAAATATATATAGTACATATCTGATATCTAAATTATGACCCCCACAGCTGCCATCTTGAAAATCTTGTTTATTGTTATAAGTCCTAGATACAATTTAGTCATGTCAGCATGGGTATTCATTGGAGGACTTCTAACCGTATCTTGTTGGTCTGAAACAAATATGGTGCCAGTCTTATATTCAATATGGCCACCACAGCGCCAGTTATGAAAATCTTACTATTGATACTTCTCCTAAATGGAAATTTAAATAAACATGAATTTTTTAAACAAAGGACTAATTATGATATCATGGTCACATCTGATATTGCTGTCACAGTAGCTGATTTGGAAATCTTATTGCTCTAGAATATCAAGATAGTTCCAACACTTCGGAGTTTAAAATAAGTAATGGTCCTGTCTTGAATTTCTGGAAATTCTTTTCAGACAGTAGTTAGTCAGTCCTGTCAAAGGAATCATCTTTTGCCTTCTTTTCTATTACTTGCTGTACTGATTAACTAATAAGAAATAAGCATAGCAAATGGTAAAAGATTATGTTAGGAGATAACATGTAACATGTCGAGAGGGTTTCCCTAATTTAAAATCTCAGTTAACTACATTGTAGTCTTTAGTAGGTTTTGGCAATAAACAGGTATTTGGCATTCATAGAGGTTAGAAAAAAATACATCCTTAACAATCCTAGATTACACTAATAGTGGGGAATGCACTCCATTTGTTTAAAAATTCTTGTCAAGAATTTCATTACGTGTTACATGTATATGCACACCATAAGGCACAATGTATTGTTATGATTCTGTCAGTCCAATTTTCTTTCTGTCACACAGTAACTTTAGTTCACCATCTACAGTTACCTAACTTTGTGGCTCCTTGAAATTGGAGTAAGGAATAAATCTATTTATTTGGGGTGCTGAAGGTCAATGGTCACTGACTAAATGATAAAGAATGCTCTTTGCACATTAACTTATTCAACATTTACTGTTGCAAAAAGGTCAGATTTCAAGTTCATTGTGCATGAAAATAAGAATAATTGTTGCTGGACATTACCTTGAGTTTTCGACCATCTACAGTTATCAAACTTTGTGTATGACTTGCACTTGGGTCAGGAAGAAGGCTTTTGATATTGCAGGGTTAAAGGTCAAGATCATTGAAAGATGTTGTTTTTTTTAAAAGTTGTATAATAACTTTGGTTATAGGCATCAAACCTTGAGCAATGTTTGTGGATGTTTTGTGCTTAAGGTATGAAACAGTCATACTGATTTTAAATCAGAGTAATTCTTTCTAAAAAAATTATTGGTTTATGAAGAATAGTTTTGTTCTAGATTAAGTTCCTTTGCCAGGCTTGAATGATTTGCATTTGGAGTAACAAAGAAACATAGATTTTTGGGGGGTCAAAAGGTCATGGTCACTCTGACTGAAAGAAGAATAATTATCAATATTTACTTATTGCATTTTGGAAGTTCACCTGTATAAATTTGCAACAATTTGTAAGCTGATATAATCTTGTTTGTAATATTTTGTTCAAAAACAATTGTATAAATTACTGGTAGTGTGATATACTGTGGGGAAAAAGGTGATAAATGATCAGCAAAGAGATGCATTTTCATTCTGTTGAATTGATGTTATGATTAATAAATTTGATCAAGCATTGGTCAGTTGCTATGAAATTACAAATTAATTGATTATGAAATTATGTTATTGATTTGGCTAAAATTCATCTCTCAGTTCTTCCAATTTTTCTAACTGCAGATTTTGAAGAAAAAAAGAAATATCTTCTTGAATTATCAAATGAACAAATTTATTATTTAATTGATTATTAACCCTTAAAGTGCTGAATTGTTTTGCAGTAAAAGGTCCCTCAGTGCTGAATTGTTTCAGGGGAGAAAAGAAGAAAACTGCACAGTCTTTAAATTGCATGTATTTCATTAAATATACACTATTGATAGACAAACCCTATATAAAAAATGATGGTATGTGTCTGTACTTTAAGATTAGCATCAAGACATGTGTAGGTTTAACATATTTGCAGGTACAGGTGTAAATACAGGTAAAATAAGTTAAAATTGTATTTCATCAGTAATTTTGTTTGTTTTTTATGGAAAAGTTCAAATATATCTAAGAAATGTTATATTCTTTAGTAGTCCAACCATGCACATGTTATGTCTGTCACAATGTTATATATAAATTGTGAAAATCACAGGTAAAGACAGGGTGACAGTTTTGCAAAAATCTACTCCATGAATGTCAGATGTATGTTTAAACCCTCCAGTCAGCAATTAATGTTCATGAAAAACTATCACCTGTTATTTATTATAATATCATCAAACCGAGGTCCATATCTGGTGATTAAACCTCAGCAACGGCTTTTTTTTTGTTCAATCATTGGGCTGATTTTGTGTGAAGAGTCACCTTAATTGTTCTCATTGTCTGACAGGTGTAAATTGCTTGGAATAGCTTGAAATCTATCCCATACTTATTTTTTTTGCTGAAGTATGCGGTTGATATCACATCATCAATAGCCCATTAGCATAGCTGCCAACTGTCCCGTTTTTTCCGTATTTGTCCCGTATTTTGGACCTGAATACGGGTGTACGTTTTTTTGTGCAAAAATACGTTTTTTAGTTAAAAAAAATAATAATAAAATTTCTTTGGAATTGTCAGTTTAGAATGCGCTCCCGGTTCTATTTTGACAGAATATATCACATGTATATACAAATAAAGTTCTACAATACGATTGGTTCATTCGAAATCGAGGCTACCAGGCCTGTCGTTATCCGCCATATTGGATTTCGCAATAGTTACTGCTGTTGCTGTATAGTCTAAGTAATATTCAGCTTCTAATCATGATAAATTGGAAGGCAGAATATTCAAAATTTTCTCCAGAAGAAAAAGGAGACAACGGGAAGGATATTTGTGCCGTCTTGTATAGATTTGTGAAACCATATAGTATAGGAGAAAAACTGACGTTTTGTGAATTGTGTAACGTGATTTCGCTATTGGGCACGGAGGCGCCCATGCAATGCAAGAGCACGAAAGAGTTAATAAACATCAGCTTCCTGCTTCATCACACACAACTCAGCCTGAACTTGCGACGTAGATAAATGACAGAGAGAACCTTAATGTACATCGATCGAAATTTTATTTTTAAATTTCTTTTAGAAATAAACCTTCCTATTTCAGTTACTAGTGTTGTTGGCGATTTATTTTGCACAAGTTTTTCAGACATTAAAATGGCAAAAGATAATTTTTATGTTTGAACGAAAACATTTCAGTAAGAAAATTACAGAATTGAGATAATAAAATTAAAATTGGTACATTCGAATCAATGATTTTAAAACAAATAAGGTGTGGAAAGGGCTCCTATAAATAGCTTGTGTTTAAGTGTGTTGCACTCTTGCACCTTTTGAATGGGCACCTATATGGAACGCGTGCAACTCCAGAAGGTACAAATGTGCATCTTTGACATTAAATAATTATGCTAGGCACTGTCCAACTTTACTGATGGTTATATATATTGTAAATAGATACATATGCATTGAAATTTAAAAATCAGTATTTGCTCCTGAAAATCAGTATTTTTGTCACAGGTAATCAGTATTTTTGCACTCGGGGGGGTTGGCAGCTATGCATTAGGAATCAAGAACAGACATATGTACCAAACCCATTGTTTTAATCGATGCAAAAACGTTTTAGATGCTCAGGTGCGACAGGTCGCCATTTCTTCATGCGACTTTTTTCGTTCAAGTCTGCCCCATGAACTCTCTGATCTGCATTACGATTTGTTTGATCTACTATCAGATGCAATAGCTCGTAATCTAAGAAAAAGTCTTCAATAGTCCGTACGTTCATTTTTCACCATCTCGACATTTAATTTTGAATTACCAGTGAATGGGGGTTGACAGACGCGCCATCTTTTCACGTCAAGCGAGCATGTACATCCGACTCCAGTTCCACGTATATTACTGGCTCAAAATCATTCATGTGTATTTCCATCAATACCTCGCTTGCTCCAATAATGTCAATTTTCTCAAATTATAAAAAATCACTATTAGCATCACTATCAGAAGCGAATATTTGTTGCAAGAAATCACCTTCGTATTCAGCGCCGGCCATTTTTCTTTGCACAAGTACCATGTGTTTAGAAGCGAGCATTTGTAAAATTACATCGTTAATAATATAGTAAAGTACTGCAGAATGCTCGTTCCGGGCCTTTTTAAACCAATCAAATATAGTTTTACAGGCATTTATGGCCAGATGAAGTTATAGAATGCGATCAGTGTTGCTCACCTCTAGCGCGACTATAGTCGCGACACGCACTACGGGACCAAAAACAACAGCGCGACTATAATCGCGACACGCACTTTAAGGGTTAATTATTCATTAACAACCATTTATCAGATAATGATGATTATTCATGAAATTTTTTCAATTTTCAGCATCAGTTTATTACATAATTGATTGGTAGTTAGTATAAATACAGATAAAGAAATTCATATTAAATTTTTTAAACGTATTTTCTGAGCAAGATTATTACGCTGTTTGCACATTGCATGTAAAGCCATTTTGTCCATGTCTCATAGAGATGGAAAATGGTTTACAATGCCTTTGTTGAGTTCAGGGATATTGGGTACCAGACCAATATGAAATCAGCAGTGAATGTTTTTAATCAACTCCCAGGGAATTCACTGACCTGTCAATATACTAGACATAAATTATGTGTTGGACTGAGATGTCTCATAGTGGAAATTAGATTAGGTCCCAGTTTATGTAAGACAGCAGACTTCAGGCCTCAGCAATAAGATGTTTTAATGGAAAAAAACAGCAATAGATCAGCACAGGAAAGACACATGGACAATATCCAGCAGAGATATAAAAAGAAGAATGTTGATAATTAGAAAATAGATACAGTTGATGTCAGATCCAATTATCATTCAGAGATAACAAAAGCCTCTGTTATTGAATTCATAGGAATTTGCTTTGTATGGTAATTCTGAAATGGTAATAGTTTCACTCAAGAGTCCAAGGATCATATGGAAAAGATATAAATATGCCATTTGATGAACCTTGTGGTGTAATTTTATGTCTTGATTGCAAATTATAAGCCATTGGCATTGGCAGCAGTGTTAGATGTCCCTATTAAGGTTTAGCTCTATTTTCATAGACCCTTTTAGATGTACAATTATGAAATGTGAAGGTGTATTTATATGCCCCACTACTCCCCCCCCCCCATTGTCAAAAGTAGGTCACAGTGAGTTTTTGCTCCAGGCTTTGTTTCTCTAGCATGTTTGCTTGAAGCTATGAAATTTCACGTGTGCCTAAATTGTCTTCATCCTGCATGCTCATGGCAGAAAGTAGATCACATTGAACTCTTTAATAAACTCCACTTATTATATTAAAGTTTCTTTTCCACATTGTTTGTAGTCATGAAAGTCAAGCCACTATTTACACTTTTAAATGAAGGCCACAGTGACCTACTTTTCTTGCTCTTAGTATTTGAAACGAGATTTAGTATAAAGCAGTTGAAACATAGTATTGCACAGAATTTGTTTGTTGCCTGTATTTTTTGTTGGGTCACCTGGCAGTTATTTCATCCCCAAAAAATTTATAGAAAGCATCGTGTCTTGAATGACTGCCATGGTTTTACAAATGATACTGATATGCATCAGTTATGATCTGCATTACCGTACTAAAAATAAAAATTTATATTTAAATAAGTTATTTTAAAAAAATCACTTAACTGGATTATACCAAATTTGACAGAAAGCATTTTGGCATGAATCTGAGATAAAATATCACCATTGTAAATGACTTTTCAAAAACTGCTTAACAAAAAGCATTATGGCAAAAAAGGTTTTTATGTTTATGCAAATGATGCCAATTAGCCATCAGAGTAACCTGGTATGAAAGACATTAAATTGACAAATCTTGTTCATCCACTAAAAGGTTGTTATAGCTGCTATAGTGACATGGTGTTTTTAGAGAAGACTTATTTTGATATCTGGTTCCAAATTTATAATTGGCCAATCACATTGCTACTCGTTATGCATGTAAATGGAAAGTGTTATCAAGATTGAGAACTTGAAGACTTCTACTCTATCTAGTTTTGCCAAAATGACAGTAATGATGATCTAATATCCAATATGACCATCATAGCGTTAGCATTACTGTTTCTTTATGGATAATGCTTAAATTCATTATCCAGATGGGATTTTCACCAAATGACTTCTTTCACCATACGACTTCTGTTGATGCTTAGTTGGTCCTTAATAAGAATCAGGAGCCAATCATGCTTCTAGTGTATGCAAGCGGTTAATATTAGGGAAAAAAAATATTGCTTAAAAATATCAGAAATGTTTTCAGCTTTCAGCAGTTAGAAAACAATGGTCTTGACAAGAAAGAGTTCAAAACAGCATTGTTTTGTTTGTTTGTTTTTATGGTTTAACGCCATTTTTCAGCACAAGATAGGCTATATATGGCGGCCAGTATTAATGGTGGAGAAAGAACCGAGAAAACTTGGAAAGAACCACCAACCCATGAGAAGCTACTGGCAAGCTTTCTCACGTATCCACATTGGCCGAATCCGAGACTCGAACCCATGCAGACAGAGGTTAGATTTCAGTGATCCATAATGGTCAGCGCTTTAGACCACTCGGCCACTCGGGGCCCCCCAAAACAGTATTGAAAGCAACATTTGTTGAGTGTCCTGTCATGTATAATTACACGATAGACCTAGGAAAGAGAGAGCATTATTATTCTGTTTGTTGATTATAAATAAGAAATCAGACTTGGATCATATTCTTTTCAATTCTGAGCCTCCAATTTCTAATTTAAGGAGAGGGAATAAATAACCTTGCAAAGGGGCTTATCTTGGAAAATGAGGCAATGAGATAATAGCAGATCATGTACTGGTATTAAAGCTGTCCAATTTGTTTAGTTACATGTAAACCAGTATACAAGTTACTATAAGCAGCTTGTGGGATAAATTATTATTATTATTAATCTTGTTTCATAATATTACTGTCAAATTATAAAATCTGATTTGGGTTGATCCATATTGCCCACGTACAGCACTTTGGTCAAGCTTAATTTAAAATTCTAATGATCTGACATATGTAATTGTTTTACCAAAATTAAAATACTCATTTTCTTCCGATTTAAGTGGGACTCTTTTCCTGCACTACAATTTATTGATTACAGGTTGTCATTGATGATAGTTTATTTAAGAAGCATTTTGTTTTAATGGCCCTGCTACATCACCAGTACCCAATCATTATTAGACTTTAGAATGGCATAATAGGTTGGAATCATGCATGTATATTGATCATAATAAACCAAATACAC